>CM055124.1:79855867-80013367 GCA_029206835.1 Rana muscosa
AAATTGCATTTTTCTCGTCATTAAAAACGGTCGTGTGTACGCGGCATTGAAGTGGTAGTAAAGTTTGTTAAAAAAAAATAAAAATAAAAAATCACCCTACATGGCAACGTCATAATGTGCTAGTATGCATCGCAGAAAACAAAGCCCTCCAGCGGCGCACTGTCACCGCTGACAGGGCTTCCATCTTCACCAGTTTTCTCTCCGGGTTCGCGAGTTCCGGCCGTCTGACTGTCCAAGCCGCGATGACGTCACACCCGTGGATGCACGCGGGAGTCACAGTTTACAACACAGACCTCTGAAAGAACAGCACAGTTCCTCCACCCCAAACCCGCTCATCCATGTCTTTATGGACCTTGCTTTGTGCACTGGTGCGCAGTCATGTTGGAACAGGAAGGGACCGTCCCCAAACTGTTCCCACAAAGTTGGGAGCATGAAATTGGCCAAAATGTCTTGGTATGCTGACGCCTTAAGAGTTCCCTTCACTGGAACTATGGGGCCAAGGGTTGTGGCAGCAGCGGGATTCGGCGGGTTGCGGGCTCCGGTGGCAGCGGCAGGATTCGGCGGGTTGCGGGCTCCGGCGGTAGTGGGCTTCTATGGACAGCGGGCAGGCTCCTATGTCTTCTGTGCGGCTCCTCCCTCCTTCTCCTATTCATTCACTGTTGCAAAACACCTGGAGGGGGGTAGCAAACAACCCCCCCCTCCGTTGGTCAACTGCATTTCAGCAACCCCCCCCCCCGCACTTACCCCAGCAGGCCCTGGCGGGTTGCAGGCTCTGGCAGGCAGCGACGGGCTTCGGCGGGCAGTGGCTGGTAAAAAAAAATATTGTTTTTTTTCTTTTCAAAATTGTCTATGTTTATTGCACAAAAAATAAAAACTGCAGAGGTGATCAAATACCACCAAAAAAATCCCATAGTTTGTAGACGCTATAACTTTTGAGCAAACCAATCAATATACACTTATTGAGATTATGTAGCAGAATACATATTGGTCTAAACTGATGAAGAAATTTGTTTTGTTTTTTTCATTTTTTTTATTGGATGTGTTTATAGCAGAAAGTTAAAAATATTATTATTATTTTTTTTTTTTTAATTGTCAGCCTTTTTTTTGTTTAAGCGTAAAAAATAAAAACCACAGAGGTGATCAAATACCACCAAAAGAAAGCTCTACTTATGGGGAAAAAATGGCGTAAATTCCATTTTGATACAGCGTTGCAATTGTCAGTTTTAAGTAGCGCAGTGCCGTATCTCAAAAAAATGGCCTGGTCATGAAGGGGGGGGGGGGGGGGGGAATTCTGAAGGGCAAAATGTTAATCTAGTTATTGTTCCTCCCGCCAGGAGCCAAATATTATTTCATAAGAACTTTGCTTTTGTTTTCCAGATCTCAGTAGCTATGAAGTTTTACATAAGTTTAGTGCTTTTGTTCTTCATACCAGGTAATTTTATTTTATGTATATATATATATATATATATATATATATATTTTACTCTCAGTCACCAAGGGGATAAAGTGTTAAAGTGTAAATAAATGTGCAATGCTTTTTACCAAAATCATAATTTCAGTGTCATTTTAATAAGGGAAAATTATAGAATTATGATGGTTTTGTTAAACTAGCACCTTGCACTTTATATTGTCTCAGCACGGCTGACTAGACTCACTAGCGCCCCCTAGATCCACATATTTCACTAGTTAAAGTTACTACATTGCACTTTTTTTGGGGAGCAAAGTTCTTTTTTTGTGTTCAAATTTTAAAATTAACTGGATACTCTTTACCTAGAGTAACGGTAGATTTACTAAAACTAGAGTGCAACATCTGGTGCAGCTGTGCATGGGAGCCAATCAGCTGCTAACTTTTTCAATTAAGCTCTGCCAATAAAACCTGGAAGCTGATTGGTTCCTATGCAGAGCTGCGCCAGATTTTGCACTCTCCAGGTTTTTTGGGGCTTTTTATTAATATTTTGTCTATGGATGCCTAAAAAATAAAATCATTTTTGCAAGACAATATCACTAACAGAAGGCATTGTCTGTGCTCCATCATTGGTGTCAGTGGGAGGAATAGTTTCCCCAGTCATTGGTGTCAGTGCAAAGAATAGTTTCCCATTATTGGTGTCAGTGGAAGGAAGAATGTCCCATCATTGGTATCAGTGGAAAGAATAGTGCCCCATCATTGGTGTTAGTGGAAGGAATAGTGCCCCATCATTGGTATCAGTGGGAGGAATAGTGTCCCATCATTGGTATCAATGGAAAAAATAGTGTCCTATCATTGGTATCACTGGGAGGAATAGTGCCCCATCATTGGGGTCAGTGGGAGGAATATTGCCCCATCATTGGTGTCAGTGGAAGGAATAGTGCCCCATCATTGGTATCAGTGGAAAGAATAGTGTCCCATCATTGGTGTCAGTGGGAGGAATAGTGCCCCATCATTGGTGTCAGTGGGAGGTATAGTGCCCCATCATTGATGTCAATAGGAGGAATAGTGCCCCATCATTGGGGTCAGTGGGAGGAATATTGCCCCATCATTGGTGTCAGTGGAAGGAATAGTGCCCCATCATTGGTATCAGTGGGAGGAATAGTGCCCCATCATTGTCAGTGGGAGGAATAGTGCCCCACCATTGGTGTCAGTGGGAGGAATAGTGCCCCACCATTGGTGTCAGTGGGAGGAATAGTGTCCCATCATTGGTGTCAGTGGAAGGAATAGTGCCCCACCATTGGTGTCAGTGGGAGGAATAGTGCCCCAAGGGCTGGATAAAGGAAAGCAAAGGGCCACAGTTTGGAGTCCTCTGTTTTAGTCCATTACATAACTGCATGTTAATATCATATTACCAACATATTAATATGTGCCCCGGGTTCAGCTTCTATGCAAAAATTATAATTTTGTACATCATGGGAAACAGTTTAGTGTAACAGCTCTTGTTTATTATTTTGTAAAGCACTGTGCAAACTGTTGGCACTATATACTGTATAATAATAATAATATTATTACTCAATCTATGATCAGGGATTTTACAATTCTGTGTTTATAGGAGTATTGATAAATATTTTCAGTTCTGATGGGAACTTTCATCAATGGCCAAATAATATACAGCATCTCACAAAAGTGAGTACACCCCTAAGTGAAAATGTCCAAATTGGGCCCAATTAGCCATTTTCTCTCCCCGGTGTCATGTGACTCGTTAGTGTTACAAGGTCTCAGGTGTGAATGGGGAGCGTAAAATTTGGTGTTATCGCTCTCACTCTCTCATACTGGTCACTGGAAGTTCAACATGGCACCTTATGGCAAAGAACTCTCTGAGGATCTGAAAAAAAGAATTGTTGCTCTACATAAAGATGGCCGAGGCTATAAGAAGATTGCCAAGACCCTGAAACTGAGCTGTAGCACGGTGGCCAAGACCATACAGGGGTTTAGCAGGACAGGTTCCACTCAGAACAGGTCTCGCCATGGTCCACCAAAGAAGTTGAGTGCACGTCCTCAGCGTCATATCCAGAGGTTGTCTTTGGGAAATAGACGTATGAGTGCTGCCAGCATTGCTGCAGAGGTTGAAAGGGTGGGGGGGATCAGCCTGTCAGTGCTCAGACCATACGCCGCACACTGCATGAAATTGGTCTGCATGGCTGTCGTCCCAGAAGGAAGCCTCTTCTAAAAATGATGCACAAGAAAGTCTGCAAACAGTTTGCTGAAGACTAAGGACATGGATTACTGGAACCACGTCCTGTGGTCTGATGAGACCAAGATAAACGTATTTGGTTCAGATGGTGTGAAGTGTGTGGCGGCAACCAGGTGAGGAGGACAAAGACAAGTGTGTCTTATCTACAGTCAAGCATGGTGGTGGGAGTGTATTGGTCTGGGGCTGCATGAGTGCTGCCGGGACTGGGGAGATACAGATCATTGAGGGAACCATGAATGCCAACATGTACTGTGACATACTGAAGCAGAGCAGGATCCCCTCCCTTCAGAGACTGGACCGCAGGGTAGTATTCCAACATGATAACGACACCAAACACACCTCCAAGACCACCACTGCCTTGCTAAAGAAGCTGAGGGTAAAGGTGATGGACTGGCCAAGCATGTCTCCCAGCGGCGGTGCGTCCATAAAGGGTGCAGGAGCGCTGCCCCCTCTCTCCTGGCACCGCTCTCTCACCAAAGATAGATTCATGCATTGCATGAATCTATCTATGGTCGCAGCTGACACCCCCTTTTCAGGTGTCTGGCCCCTTTTCGGGTGCCGGGCACCTGAATTACACCGGCGAGGGTGTTTTTTTGGAAGTGCCTGATTAGAGCCATCGCCTCTAATAGGCGCCCCAAAAAAGTGAACAGCGGGCGCCATGCTGGGCGTTCGCTGTTCACTTAGCTGTGTGTTAGCAAAGCGAAGGAATTTGCTTTGCTAACACTGAATCCCCCTCTCAGCCAGGTCTGTTACCTGTCACCTGATTGGCTGAAACGTCAGGTGCTGTGATTGGACGCCTGAGAGAGGATGGAAGAAGACATGGAGGATGTGCAGGAGACCGCCGCGAGACAGGTAAGTGCCGGGCAGCATCTGATGGGGCACACTGGCAGCATCTGATGGGGCACACTGGCAGCATCTGATGGGGCACACTGGCAGCATCGGATGGGGCACAGTAGCGGCAATTGATGGGCACACTGGCAGCATTTGATGGGGCACACTGGCGGCATCTCATGGGGCACACTGGCGGCATCGGATGGGGCACAGTAGCGGCAATTGATGGGCACACTGGCGGCATTTGATGGGGCACACTGGCGGCATCTGATGGGGCACACTGGTGGCATCGGATGGGGCACAGTAGCGGAAATTGATGGGCACACTAGCAGCATCTGATGGGGCACAGTAGCGGCATCTGATGGGGCACACTGGCAGCATCTGATGGGGCACAGTAGCGGCAATTTATGGGCACACTGGCAGAATTTGAAGGGGCACAGTAGCAGCAAATGATGGGCACACAGGCAACATTTAATTGGGCACACTGGCAGCATCTGATGGGGCACAGTAGCGGCAATTGATGGGCACACTGGCAGCATTTGAAGGGGCACAGTAGTAGCAAATGATGGGCACATAGGCAACATTTAATGGGGCACACTGGCAGCATCTGATGGGGCAGAGTAGCGGCAATTGATGGGCACACTGGCAGCATTTGAAGAGGCACAGTAGTAGCAAATGATGGGCACACAGGCAACATTTAATGGGGCACACTGGCAGCATCTGATGGGGCACAGTAGCGGAAATTGATGGGCACCCTGGCAGAAATTGATGGGCACAGTGGCTGCATTTGATGGCACAGTGGCTGAGTTTGATGGCACAGTGGCTGCGTTTGATGGGCACAGTGCCTGCAATTGATGGTTTGTTTTTTCAGTTTGTTTGCGCCCCCCCCAAAAATTTTGAGCACCAGCCGCCACTGATATCTCCAGACCTGAACCCTATTGATCATCTGTGGGGCATCCTCAAACGGAAGGTGGAGGAGAGGAGCGCAAGGTCTCTAACATCCACCAGCTCCGTGATGTCATCATGGAGGAGGGGAAGAGGACTTTGGGCCCAATTTGGACATTTTCACTTAGGGGTGTACTCACTTTTGTTGCCAGCGGTTTAGACATTAATGGCTGCGTGTTGAGTTATTTTGAGGGGACAGCAAATTTACACCATTATACAAGCTGTACACTCACTACTTTACATTGTAGCAAAGTGTCATTTCTTCAGTGTTGTCACATGAAAAGATAGAAGAAAATATTTACAAAAATGTGAGGGGTGTACTTACTTTTGTGAGATACTGTGTTCTGTATGATATTATTTTACCATATAACAGAGGGACATCTATTTATGGTGATTTCACCTCTTTACATGCTGATTTTTGTATTGTCAGAATTGTACATCATGTCTCAGTTACAAGATTCTCCCCACAGAGAAAAATCTAATCATGTATAATAGAGAAGATGTGTAACTGATCTGTTTTTATTTCTCAAGCACTTCAATGCCAGGAAGTCCCCCCAAGACCACCATGTAAGTAAAACATTAAGCTACACATTATACGACCATAAACAGGCTGCTGTTAGAAATCATGGGGCCCTGTACGGCCTTCCTGACCCCCAACCCACTGTAGGGTGACCACGTTGTCCCGGATTGCCCGGGACAGTCCCGCATTTTGCAGGCTGTCCCGGGCACCTTCATTCCAGGACAATACAGAGTCCCGGAACGAAACTGACACAGCCACCCCCCCCCCCCCCCCCGGGCCAATCTGATGCCCACATCACCGCTTTACTCACTGACAGTACTTGTCCTGGCCGGGAATGCCTGGAGGAGCAGAACCCCGCCCTCTGCTTGTGATTGGAGAAATCATAAATCCTGCCTCTTGTGTCCAATCACTGTGCTGTGATTCGTTACAGCACAAGCTGATTTTTGGGAAGGGGGGGCTGCTGGGAGGGGGGACCTGGAGTGGGGGGGGGGATGTGTACTCAGAGAGGAGATTTGAGGGGCAATGTTTTTTTTGTTTTTTTTTTTGGGGGGGGGGGGGCATTTGCGTTGTGGAATGAGTGACAAATGATCTGTGCTGGGAGGGGAGATTTCAGCAGGGGGGGGGGGGCGGATTTGTCATGGGAGGAGGGGGGGGATTGCTAGAACTGATCCCCTTTGCAACACAGCTGGAGGGAAGGAGTGGAGGAGAAGCCGGCAGAGCTGCAGGAGGAGGAGGCAGAAGAGGATCAGTGTCTGCAGTAAGGTAGTGCAGCCGGCCCCCACAGTTTTGTTTATTCATATTCAAATCGATCTGAATTTTCAGAATTCAAATCCATTCCAATCGTTTTCAAATCAATTTAGAATAGTTTCGAATTTGAATAGTTTTCCAATTTCCACAGAGAATAAAATAGAATAGAAAATAATGAAATAGAATGGTAAATAATATATAATAGAGGGGAAAAAATATATAACAGAAAATAAAATAATATAATATGATAGAGTAAAACACAACATAATAAAATAGACAATAAAAGAACAGAAAATAATGGAATAGAATAGAATACAATAGAAACAAATGGAATAGAATAAAAATATATATATTAGAGAAAATAAATATATACTGTAACAGAAAATAAAATAGAATATAATAGAGTAAAACAGAACAAAATAAAATAGACAATAAAAGAACAGAATAGAATGCAATAGAAACAAATAGAATACAAATACAAATAAATAGAAATATAACCATCTTCTGAAATTCAAATAGAAAAAAAAAGAATAGAAAAGAATATATTTAAAAAAAATAGAATAGAATAGAAATTCTAATTTGAATACAATAGAAAATAATAGATTAGAATAGAATAGAAAATAGAATAGTATAGAAAAAACTAATAGAATAGAAAGAATATAACCATCTTCCTATCTAATCTATTTCTTCTAATCTAATCTATCTGTTTTCTATTGTATTCAAATTTCAATTGATTCTGTTTGAATTTTGGGAAATGGTTATATCCTTTCTATTCTATTCTATTATTTTCTATTCTATTATTTTAAATTCTATTCTATTCTTTTCCATTCTATCCTATTTTATATTCTTCTCTATTCAAAAAAATTTATTCTATTCGAAATTTGAATTTCGGAAGATGGTTATGTTCATTCTATTCTATTCTGTTATTTTCTATGCTATTCTGTTATTTTCTATTCTAATGTATTATTTTCTTTTCTATCCAAATTCAAATTTATTCTATTTGAATTTTGGGAAATGTTTATATTCTATTTAATTATATTTCATTTTTTTTATTCTTTTCTATTCTATTATTTTCAATTCTATTCTATTCTTTTCTATTGTATCCTATTCTTTTATATTCTTCTCTATTCAAATTTATTCTATTCGAAATTCGAATTTCGGAAATGGTTATTTTCATTCTATTCAATTTTTTTTTCTATGCTATTCTGTTATTTTCTATTCTAATGTATTCTTTTCTTTTCTATCCAAATTTCAATTTATTCTATTTGAATTTTGGGAAATGGTTTTATTCTTTCTTTTTTATTCTATTCTATTGTGTTTTTTTTATTCTTTTCTATTCTATTATAGTCTATTCTATTCTTTTTTTCTATTCTTTTAATTTCTGTTATATTCTTTTCTATTCTATTTTTTTCTATTATATTCCTTTTATTTTCTATTCCATTTCATTCTCTTTTCTAATTCAAATTCGAGAACTATTAGAATCTTTTTGAATTCCGTCCAAATTTTTATATTTTTTTAGTTATTTCGGATTCGTTTTAAATTCGGTACTATTGTAATTCGGAAATTCGCATACATCCAAATTCCCGAAAACACATGTCTACCGCTCCTTTGAGCCCTTAGTAGCCATTTTCTTTGTAGACTCCAGTATAAGATCATCCTAATGATATTAATCGTTATTAATAATGATTGCATTATCTTCTTTTCCAGCTCCTCCGTGTACAATGGAACACAGCGTAGAAAAGCAGGACGGAATCTGCCCGGAGTACTGCCTCCCCAATCCGCATGTTCCCCGGGGGTGTCCTAAGATATTAGTGGACGCCTGTTATTGTGCTGACGGGTATATTTTTTATTCCAATAAATATACAAAATGCATTTCAAATGAGGAATGTAGGATCCTCCAATCAAAAAATGGTAACTAAAAAATTATTTACATATATTGTGAACGATCGGATCAAAAGAATAAATCGGAAATCAATTCCTGTTTATTAAATCTATGGTCAATAAAAAAATAAATAAAAAAAAATTCTTTGTGGTGAATAATAAAAAATAAAAATTGTTAAAGTTGAATTCTGGGCAGATATAAAAGACACAAGTGAATGGAGATCATAAATACATCATTACATGGATATTTTAAATGCTGGCAGTGTAAGTACCGGAATGTGACTTTGTATAAGCTTCTGTAGAGCAGAGCTCAGACTGGTGGAGGGAGAAACAGCACAAGGCCTACAAGTGTTATTGAACTGCAACCCAAAAAAATAAAACAGGCTGATCTGAATGCATAATCATGACCATTGGCTTCTATTTTTTGACTGTTTATACTTTTTGTTTTTCCTGACAAGGGGCTACTTTTAACCAGTGGCGGCTGGTAGTATATTTTTTGGGGGGGTCGGTCTGGTCACAGGCACCCCCTCCCCCCGCCAGTCAGTCATCAGCCCCGCATTTACCCCATCTAGGTCACGGGCAGCGCTTCCTCCGGGTGGCGGGCGGTGGCTTCACCCTGCGTCTCCTCGTCCTCAGCTTAAAGGCGGCCTTCCCCTCCTTCTCCTCCCTCCTCTTCCTCCTCGGTGGCCAATAGGATCGCTTCTCCTCTCAGCCAATTGGGTGACAGGTCTTAGGACCCGCTTCCTGATTCTCCGGGAGGAGAATCAGGAACACAATAGTGACTAATAAATTCGCTATTGTCACACAAGTGGCAGTGTTCTGCGCCCCAAGCCCACCCTTTTTTAAGCTAATTAGACCCTCAGGCTCTAATCATCTGCTTCTAAAAAAAAAAACATTGGAATCCATGCATCCGGTGCCCCGCATATAGATTAGGGGCCGGGCGCATGGATTAGGGGGGCGGCACCTCTGCGCCCCCGTATGGACCAGCACCCACTGCTTTTAACCCCTATCTCTGTGTACTGATGTTTACTTTCAATAAAGTTTGTAAAGAAAAAAAAAATCAGGTTGCCTGCCCTGCCTTAGATTTATAGGTGTTCACACAGGGTGTGCCGGGTGTGCCTGGGCACACCCTAATCCCCTATACACATTAGCATTATTGCTCTGTGTGCTGGTGGAGAGATGGGGAAGATCTCCCACTGAGCGACTCTGCTTATCAGAGAAGTGTGGAAGCAATCCCGCCCCTTGTCAGTGCAAATTAATATCAGCTGGTTCAGTCTCAACTGATGGCCTATAAAAAGGTGTCTCATTGCCAAGGTGTCACACAAGAAACATCTCATGATGGGTAAAAGCAAAGAGCTCTCTCAAGACCTTCACAACCTTATTGTTGCAAAACATACTGATGGCATTTGGTACAGAAGGATTTCTAAACTTTTGAATGTTCCAGTGAGCACTGTTGGGGCCATAATCCGGAAGTGGAAAGAACATAATTTTACCATAAACTGGCTGGAACCAGGTGCTCCTTGCAAGATGACACTAATACTGTAATCAGCTACTCCTACATGTAAGAATATTATGCAACTAGAGGGCGTCGAGCCCTCAGGCCACCCTCATGAAGTCTGTTTCAGATTTTTTGGTCAGAGACATTTACACCAGTGGCCTGCTGGAGGTCATTTTGTGGGGCTCTGGCAGTGCTCATCCTGTTCCTCCTTGCACAAAGAAGCAGATGCCGGTCCTGCTGATGGGTTAAGGACCTTCTACAGCCCTGTCCAGCTCTCCTAGAGTAACTGCCTGTCTCCTGGAATCTCCTCCATGCTCTTGAGACTGTGCTGGGAGACACAGCAAACCTTCTGGCAATGGTACTTATTGATGTGCCATCCTGAAGGAGTTGGACTGCCTGTGTAACCTCTATAGCGTCCAGGTATGGTCTCATACTACCAGTAGTGACACCAACCTCTATAGAGTCCAGATATGGCCTTATGCTACCAGTAGTGACACCAACCTCTATAGGGTCCAGGTATGGCCTCATACTACCAGTAGTGACACCAAGCTCTATAGGGTCCAGGTATGGCCTCATACTACCAGTAGTGACACCAAGCTCTATAGGGTCCAGGTATGGCCTCATACTACCATTAGTGACACCAACCTCTATAGGGTCCAGGTATGGCCTCATACTACCAGTAGTGACACCAACCTCTATAGGCTCCAGGTATGGCCTCATGCTACCAGTAGTGACACCAAGCTCTATAGAGTCCAGGTATGGCCTCGTACTACCAGTAGTGACACCAACCTCTATAGAATCCAGGTATGGTCTCATACTACCAGAAGTGACACCAACCTCTATAGGGTCCAGGTATGGCCTCATGCTACCAGTAGTGACACCAAACTCTATAGAGTCCAGGTATGTCCTCATACTACCAGTAGTGACACCAACCTCTATAGGGTCCAGGTATGGTCTCATTCTACCAGTAGTGACACCAACCTCTATAGGGTCCAGATATGGCCTCATGCTACCAGTAGTGACACCAAGCTCTATAGGGTCCAGGTATGGCCTCATACTACCAGTAGTGACACCAAGCTCTATAGGGTCCAGGTATGGCCTCATACTACCAGTAGTGACACCAACCTCTATAGGGTCCAGGTATGGCCTCATACTACCAGTAGTGACACCAACATTTATAGGGTCCAGGTATGGCCTCATATTACCAGTAGTGACACCAACCTTTATAGGGTCCAAGTATGGCCTCATGCTACCAGTAGTGACACCAAACTCTATAGGGTCCAGGTATGGCCTCATACTACCAGTAGTAACACCAACCTCTATAGGGTCCAGGTATGGCCTCATACTACCAGTAGTGACACCAACCTCTATAGGGTCCAAGTATGGCCTCATGCTACCAGTAGTGACACCAACCTCTATAGGGTCCAGGTATGGCCTCATGCTACCAGTAGTGACACCAACCTCTATAGGGTCCAGGTATGGCCTCATGCTACCAGTAGTGACACCAACCTCTATAGGGTCCAGGTATGGCATCATGCTACCAGTAGTGACACCAACCTCTATAGGGTCCAGGTATGGCCTCATACTACCAGTAGTGACACCAACCTCTATAGGGTCCAGGTATGGCCTCATACTACCAGTAGTGACACCAACCTCTATAAGGTCCAGGTATGGCCTCATACTACCAGTAGTGACACCAACCTCTATAGGGTCCAGGTATGGCCTCATACTACCAGTAGTGACACTGACCCTAGCCAAACGAAAAAATAGTGAAAAACAGTCAGAAAAAATTAGTAGGGAAAAAAAATGTCAGTGGCCTCCACCTGTAAAACCATTCCTGTTTTGGAGGTCGTCTCATTGTTGCCCATCTACTGCACCTGTTAATTTCATTAACTGAAACTGATTAACAACCCCCTCTGTGTACAACTCTCCCCCTCCGTATACACCCCTCCACCTCTGTATACACCCCCCCCCCCCCTCTGCTACTTACCGGACCAGATAAATATCCCAGGAATTTCATTGACTTGATACTATACTCTGATTAAAAAGTGTTTCTTTTACATTTGAGCAGTGTATATATATATAGAAAGAGAGATTGCTAATTAAGGAAATATAAATTACAGAGGAAGAGACTTGATTGCACTATGGGAAACGTATAATAATCCTAGTTAAGCGCTTCCGGACCGCCCCAAGTGCATTCACTGTGGCAGGGCGGCTCGGCTGCGCGAAATCATACCTGTACGTGATTTTGTGCACACGGTTTAGGGGGGAGCGCGCGCCTGCTGGGACTGCACACAGCGGGAGTCAGTCAGCGGGGCCGGGGGCCGCCGCGACCCTCCAATCGTTCACAGGAGAGGTGGATCAGCCATCTGCCTGTGTAAACAAGGTAAACAACGGATCTGTCAGGAAGGCAAAGAAAGATCTTGTGATTCAGCTAAGCTGAATCCTGGATCTCTCTTTTCCTTCAGTGTGACACAGCCCCACACAGTTTAATAAGCACCTTCCTAGGGGACATTTAACCCTTTGATCACCCCCTGGTGTTAACCCCTTCCCTGCCACTGCCATTTATACAGTGATCACTGATCAGTGCATTTTTTTTTTTCCCCCACAAAAGTTTATTGAAACACAAAGAAAATATACACATACATGTGTGTTACAGATAATCAGAAATAGTCGTCATTTTCTTGTTAAAAAAAAAAAAAGTCGTCATTAAAGAAGCATAAAATAAATAATATTACAATGTAAATTGAATCTAAGTTGTAAATTATATCTCATACATCAGCTAGAGAGAGATTAAGTGGAGAACAAATTGAAAGATTTTTTTTTTTTGATGAAACACCCAGTATAGTTACCAACTTAAAAGCTAATAGTATTTATACATATAGAAAACATTTCTTATGAATAAAGGGTAGAATACCAATCAATATATTTGACTTATTGAAGAGTCATATTAGAGAATTAGATAATATATTCCGAAAGTAATATATTAATGATAGTTCTTGGAAGCGTAAAAACATATTCAATATATAGTTATAAGACAGTAATGGAGCACTGTATTCTGTAGAAGCCAAATAAGTAGGATTGTGGTCTACGGACCCCTAACAATCCTACTATAGTAAATACATGCAACCATCACTAGTTTCTTGGAAATCAGGGATAATGCCCAATACACACGATCGTTTTTCTTGCCATTTTTTTTCTTGCCGTTTTTCACCTCGTTTTTTTTCATGTTTCCTCTCAAGCCTGTCTTGCGTACACACGATCATTTAAAAAAACGATCAAGCAAAGCGCAGTGACGTACAACACGTACGACGGCACTATAAAGGGGAAGTTCCGTTCGAATGGCGCCACCCTTCATGTTAGTAAAGTTTGTTGAGCGACGATTCGCTCTTTTCAGTCTCGTGCTTTTCAGTCCGTTACAGCGTGACGAATGTGCTATCTCTATTACGAACGCTAGTTTTACCAGAACGAGCGCTCCCATCTCATACTTGATTCTGAGCATGCGCGTTTTTTTTCACGTCGTTAAAGCATACACACTATCGTTTTTCACGTCGTTAAAAAAAACGACATGAAAAACGACGTGAAAAAAGAGAGCATGTTCGAAATTTTTAATGGCCGTTTTTCACGTCGTTAAAAATGCTCTGGAGCCTACACACGATCATTTTTAATGGCCATTTTTTTTAATGGCATTTTTAACGGCATGAAAAACGATCGTGTGTATGGGGCATTAGAAGGGATGTTGAAGATGTAAGTACTCTCATAGGAAAATTATGTGTATCAGAGAGTGGTAAGGGAAAGTAAAAGATTAGCATATATTTCTATATTTCTATATTCTTTCTTCTCTTTTTCTTTTCTTTTTTATAGCACTAATCACTGTATTGGTGTCACTGGTCCCCAAAAAGTGTCATTCAGTGTCAGATTTCGCAGTCCCGCTAAAAATCGCAGATTTCCACCATTATCAGAAAGAAAATAAAATAAAAGTCCTTAAATCTATCCCATAGTTTGTAGATGCTATTACTTTTTGCGCAAACCAATCAATAAACGCTTATTGGGATTTTTTTTTTATACCAAAAATATGTCGAAGAATACATATTGGCCTAAATTGATAAAAAAAAAATAGTTTTTACTTTTTTTGGATATGTATTATATGAGAAAGTAAAAAATATTTTTTTTTTACAAAATTGTGGCTTTTTTTGTTTAGCCTCTTCGTGCCCGCGCTATAGACAAAAGACGCCTACAGCGCGGGAGGGCATCCCTGGACGTCCTCCTGTTTACTTCCTCCTTGCGCGCCGCCGCGGGCGCGCATCGGGGAAAATTTGTGCCCGCCGTGTCACGTGGGTGCCGATGCGCATGCCTGGCGGCCGCGATGTCCGTCAGGTAGCCGCGATCAGCATTTACAGAGCAGGGACGTGGATCTCTGTGTGTAAACACAGAGATCCACGTCCTGTCAGGGAGAGAGGAGACTCATGGTGTGTCCCTTGTACATAGGGACACCGATCGGTCACCTCCCCCAGTCAGTCCCCTCCCCCCACAGTAAGAATCACTCCCTAGGAAACACATTTAACCCCTTGATCGCCCCCTAGTGTTAACCCCTTCCCTGCCAGTCACAGTTATACAGTAATCAGTGCATATTTATAGCACTGTTCGCTGTATAAATGTGAATGGTCCCAAAATAGTGTCAAAAGTGTCCGATCTGTCCGCCGCAATATCACAGTCCAGACAAAAATCGCAGATCGCCGCCATTACTAGTATAAAAAAAAATGTCATAAAACTATCCCCTATTTTTTAGGCGCTATAACTTTTGCGCAAACCAATCACTATACGCTTATTGTTTTTTTTTTTACCAAAAATATGTAGAAGAATACGTATCGGCCTAAACTGAGAATTTTTTTTTGAAATTGGGATATTTATTATAGCAAAAAGTAAAAAATATAGCTTTTTTTCAAAATTGTCGCTCTTCTTTTGTTAATAGCGCAAAAAAAACTAACCGCAGAGGTGATCAAATGCCACCAAAAGAAACCTCTATTTGTGGGAAAAAAGGACGTCAATTTTGTTTGGGAGCCACGTCGCACGACCGCGCAATTGTCATTTAAATCATGGCAGCGCTGAAAGCTGAAAATTGGCCTGGGCAGGAAGAGGGTTTAAATGCCCAGTAAGCAAGTGGTTATAACGCAAAAGAATAAAAACCGCAGAGGTGATCAAATAGCACCAAAAGAAAGCTCTATTTGTGGGAAAAAAAGGACGTCAATTTTATTTGTGTACAACATCGCACGACCGCGCAATTGTCAGTTAAAAGGACGCAGTGCAGTATCACAAAAAATGGCCTAGTCAGGAAGGGGGGGGTAAAACCTTCCTGAGCTGAAGTGGTTATTATGTAGGAAATCTGCAGAACATCCCACCAATCTGGTTTCGCCAGCAGTGACAACGAGAAGTTTCCCGTGTCTCTATACCGTACAGGTGAGTTGATCTTCTTTCCTTCTAATCAGAGATACACCCATAGCACAAAAAGTAACTCTATTTTTAAGGCAAAGGGCAACTTGCAATATATTTCAGCTCCCATCAACCAAATATTGAGAATTTTTAAAAAGAGAGAGAAACAGAGGAATACAAAAAAGAAAAAGGGTGTAAAAACAGAAAAAAATGAAAGTTGCTCAATGAAAGTATTCCTAAAGCGGTAATAAAGTTTGTTAAAAAAAAAAAAAATCACCCTGGAAGGCAATGTCATAATTTGCTAGTATGCATCACATACTAGCACATTATGAGAGACTAATGCCCCGTACACACGATCGTTTTTAATGTCATTTTTTAAACCGACGTTTTTCTCCTCGTTTTTTTTCATGTTTCCTCTCAAGCCTGCCTTGCGTACACACTATCATTAAAAAAAACGATCAAGCAAAGCGCAGTGACGTTCAACACGTACGACGGCACTATAAAGGGGAAGTTCCGTTCGAATGGCGCCACCCTTCATGTTAGTAAAGTTTGTTGAGCGACGATTCGCGCTTTTCAGTCCGTTACTGTGTAATGAATGTGCTATCTCCATTACGAACGCTAGTTTTACCAGAACGAGCGCTCCCGTCTCATACTTAATTCTGAGCATGCGCGTTTTTTTTTCACGTCGTGAAAGCATACACACTATCGTTTTTCACGTCGTTAAAAAAAACGACATGAAAAACGACGTGAAAAAAGAGAGCATGTCCGGAATTTTTAATGGCCGTTTTTCACGTCGTTAAAAATGCTCTGGAGCCTACACACGATCATTTTTAATGGCCATTTTTTAAAATGGCATTTTTAACGGCATGAAAAACGATCGTGTGTATGGGGCATTACCTTAACCCCTTCAATACGGGCACTTTCACCCCTTCCTGCCCAGGACAATTTTCAGCGCTGTCACACTTTGAATGACAATTGCGTTATCATGCAACACTGTACCCATACTAAATTTTTATAATTTTCTTCCCACAACTAGAGATTTATTTTGGTGGTATTTGATCACCACTGCAGTTTTTATTTTTTGCTGAACAAACTAAAAAATTCCCAAATTTTAGAAAAAAAAAAGTTTGTCTTTGTTTCGATTATAAAATGTTGTTTTCTCCTTCACTGACGGGCAGTGATGAGGCGGCACTGATGCAAACTGATGAGTTGGCACTGATAAGGTGCCACTGATAGGCACTGATATGTAGAAATGATGGGCACTGATAGGCGGCACTGATATGCAGCACTGATGGGTACCAATAGGCGGCACTGATATGCAGCACTAATGGGCACTGATGAGGCGGCACTGATGGGCACTGATGAGTTGGCACTGATAAGGTGCCACTGATGGGCACTGATATGTAGAAATGATGGGCACTGAGAGATGGCACCGATATGCAGTACTGATGGGCACCAATAGGCAGCACTGATATGCAGCACTGATGGGCACTGATAAGCGGCACTGATAGGTGCCACTGACAGGCGGCACTGATGGGCACTGACAAGCGACTGTGATGGGCACTGACAGGTGGATGTGATGGGCACTGACAGGTGGCACTGATGATGAGGTACTGATGAGGTGTTGACAGGTGTTACTGTAGGGCACTGATTGGCAATGTGATGGGCACTGACAGGTGGCACTGATGGGCAGCACTGATGATGAGGTACTGATGAGGTGTTGACAGGTGTTACTGTAGGGTACTGATTGGCAATGTGATGGGCACTGACTGGCACTGTGGAAGACACTAATTGGCACTTTGTTGGGCACTGATAGGCGATCCTGAGGGGGCACTGACTGGCAGATGATTGGTACCTTTTTGGCACCTGTGGTGGCACATCTGATGGGTCTGTGCTGATAATCAATGTGCTGATTATCAGCACAGACCCCCCCCCCCTCTGACAGGGAGAGCCGCCGATCGGCTCTTCCTGTCAGAGTGAACCGAGGAATGCCGTTTACCGGCACTTCCTGGTTCACGCGATGATCAGCTGTGATTGGTCACAGCGGATCACGGGGTAAGAAGCCTCTGACAGAGGCTTCTTATCACAATCGGAGATGCGACGTGTCAGACTGACACGCCGCACTCGCGATCGCCGCGCTGCACGCCCACGCGGGCGCACGCCGGCATGTTATCCTGCTGGACATCACATGACACCCAGTCAGGATAACAGAACCACTTCCCGGCCGTCAATCTGCTATAGGCCGGGCGGGAAGTGGTTAAAACAAAGCCCTCCAGCAGTCATCACTGACAGGGCTTCCATCTTCACCTGCTCTCCCTTCCGGGTTCGCAGGCTCCGGCCCCTCTGACTGAGCCACGATGACGTCACTCCCTCGCACGAGAGTCACGGTTTGCGGTTTACACCTCTAATGGAAGAGTGTGGTTCCTTCAGAGCGCATGCGTTGGTGACGTCACCGGCTGCTGCTCCGTGGAATATCTCCTAAACAGTGCACGTTTGGGAGATATTCATTTTACCTACAGGTAAGTTTTATTATAAGCTTACCTGTAGGTGATAGTGCCAGAAACAACTTTACTACCACTTTAAGGTGTACGACCAAAATATTTTTCTTTACATTTTTGGGTAGATTGGGGAAGTTTTCAAAACCTTTATGGAACTCAGAGTAACAAATTAAATCAGGAAAAAAACTTTTCACGGGGCGTTCTCTTCTCTATACCTATAATTATGTTTCTGCCGTGACTCAGAAATTGTTACCGACAATTGTTACATTATTACAGGTCACAGAGCAGCCTGGAAAATAATATCTCCAAAACTCAATTTAATATCTTCAACCCCACCCCAATTTGGCAGGCTCTTCATACATTTCATATATATATATATATATATATATATATATATATATATACACAGTATACTGTATATGTAAAGCGCTGCGGAGTTGCAATTGTCGGAGTTCTCTAAGTCCCTGTAATAATATTAATACTAAATCGGTCATGGGGTAGAGAGCGCTGCGAGTTGTTTCTTTGATCCACTTATTAAAGCAAGGCCAATAAAGACTTGGATGAGCGAGTTTGGGGTGCAGAAACTTGACTGGCCTGCACAGAGTCCTGCCTTCAACCCGATAGAACACCTTTGGGGTGAATTAGAGTGGAGACTGCAAGCCAGGCCTTCTCGTCCAACATCAGTGCCTGACCTCACATATGAGCTTTTGGTGGACGGGTCAGAGGATGGGATAATAACGGAGTCTGTCCTCATGCTTCCTTTAGAGCACAGTCCCACCTTTATACCAGTGTCCTCAGTTCCCCTTCTCATTACATCCCCTCTTTACATTAGCGCCTCTTTACAATGAAGTCCCCTTTAAATCACAGTGCCCCTTTACATTAATGTAATGGGGGGTTATGATGTAAAGGGGACTGCACTGTAAAGAGGGAAAAGTAATGTAAAGGGGACTGCTCTGTAAAGAGGGGCTGTGATGTAAGGGGGGCACTGTAATGTAAAGGGAGGCTGTAATGTAAAGGGAACTGCACTGTAAAGGGGGGCTGTGATGTAAAGGGGTTGTGATGTAAAGGGGGCATTATAATGTAAAGGGGGGCTTTGATGTGAAGGGAACTGCACTGTAAAGGGGGGCTGTGATGTAAGGGGGGCACTGTAATGTAAAGGGGGGCTGTAATGTAAAGGGAACTGCACTGTAAAGGGGGGCTGTGATGTAAAGGGGGTTGTGATGTAAAGGGGGCATTATAATGTAAAGGGGGGCTTTGATGTAAAGGGAACTGCACTGTAAAGGGGGGCTGTGATGTAAAGGGGGGCACTGTAATGTAAGGGGGGCTGTGGTGTAAAGGGGACTGCTCTGTAAAGGGTGGGCATTGTAATGTAAAGGGGGCACTATAATGTAAAGGGGGGTTGTGATGTAAAGAGAACTGCACTGTAAAGAGGAGGCTGTGATGTAAAGGAGGCTTTCTCTGTAAAGGGGGGCACTGTAATGTAAAGGGGACCACACTGTAAAGGGGACACTGTAATGTAAAGGGGACTGCACTGTAAAGGGGGGCACTGTAATGTAAAGGGGGGCTGTGATGTAAAGGGGGCACTGTAATGTAAAGGGGACTGCACTGTAAAGGGGCTGTGATGTAAAGGGGGCTTTGTAATGTAATGGGGGGCTTTGATGTAAAGGAAAATGCACTGTAAAGGGGGGCTGTGATGTAAAGGGAACTGCATGTAAAGGGGGGCTGTGATGTACAGGGGGGAACTGTAATGTAAAGGGGGCACTATAATGTAAAGGGGGCTATGATGTAAAGGGAACTGCACTGTAAAGGGGGGCTGTGATGTAAAGGGAACTGCACTGTAAAGGGGGGCTGTGATGTAAAGGGAACTGCTCTGTAAAGGGGGCACTGTGATGTAAAGGGGGCATTGGAATGTAAAGGGGGGCTTTGATGTAAAGGGGGGCACTGTAATGTAAAGCTGTCTGCACTGTAAAGGGGGGCTGTGATGTAAAGAGGGACACTGTAATGTAAGGGGGGCTGTGGTGTAAAGGGGACTGCTCTGTAAAGGGGGGCATTGTAATGTAAAGGGGGCACTATAATGTAAAGGGGGGCTGTGATGTAAAGGGAACTGCACTGTAAAGGGGGGCTGTGATGTAAAGGAAACTGCACTGTAAAGGGGGGCTGTGATGTAAAGGGAACTGCACTGTAAAGGGAGGCTGTGATGTAAAGGGAACTGCACTGTAAAAGGGGGCTGTGATGTAAAGGGGGCACTGTAATCTAAAGGGGACTGCACTGTAAAGGGGGGCTGTGATGTAAAGGGGGCATTGTAATGTAAAGGGGGCTTTGATGTAAAGGGAACTGCACTGTAAAGGGGGGCTGTGATGTAAAGGGGGCTGCTCTGTAAAGGGGGGCACTGTAATGTAAAGGAGGCACTATAATGTAAAGGGGGGCTGTGATGTAAAGGGAACTGCACTGTAAAGGGGGGGGGGGCTGTGGTGTAAAGTGGACTGCTCTGTAAAGGCGAGCATTGTAATGTAAAGGGGGCCCTATAATGTAAAGGGGGGCTGTGATGTAAAGGGAACTGCACTGTAAAGGGGGGCACTGTAATGTAAAGGGAACTGCACTGTAAAGGAGCTGTGATGTAAAGGGGGCATTGTAATGTAATGGGGGGGCTGTGATGTAAAGGGAACTGCACTGTAAAGGGGGGGCTGTGGTGTAAAGGGGACTGCTCTGTAAAGGGGGGCATTGTAATGTAAAGGGGGCATTATAATGTAAAGGGGGGCTGTGATGTAAAGGGAACTGCACTGTAAAGGGGGGCTGTGATGTACAAGGGGCACTGTAATGTAAAGGGGGGCTGTGATGTAAATGGGGCATCGGCATGTAAAGGGGGGCTTTGATTTAATGAAGGGGCACTGTAATGTAAAGCTGGCTGCACTGTAAAGGGGGGTTGTGATGTAAAGGGGGGCACTGTAATGTAAGGGGGGCTGTGGTGTAAGGGGGACTGCTCTGTAAAGGGGGGCATTGTAATGTAAAGCTGGCTGCACTGTAAAGGGGGGCTGTGATGTAAAGGGGGGCACTGTAATGTAAGGGGGGCTGTGGTGTAAGGGGGACTGCTCTGTAAAGGGGGGCATTGTAATGTAAAGGGGGCTGCACTGTAAAGGGGGGCTGTGATGTAAAGGGGGGCACTGTAATGTAAGGGGGCACTATAATGTAAAGGGGGGCATTGTAATGTAAAGGGGGCACTATAATGTAAAGGGGGGCTGTGATGTAAAGGGAACTGCTCTGTAAAGGGGGGCTGTGATGTAAAGGGTGGCACTGTAATCTAAAGGGGACTGCACTGTAAAGGGGGGCTGTGATGTAAAGGAGGGCACTGTAATGTAAGGGGGGCTGTGATGTAAAGGGGACTGCTCTGAATAGGGGGGCATTTTAATGTAAAGGGCTGGCACTACAATGTAAAGGGGTAAATAGAGAAACCGCACTAGATTCTACATGAAAATATAAAAACAAACACCATAACTTGATATACTGGCATTAAAGTTGCTTAGAATTATAGTACCAATAAAGTGCTCGTGCTCAAAAGACGAAATCTGTATCTCTTTAGTGCTCAGACAAGGTGCCCCCCACATAGATGTGAACCCCTCAATATGGAAGAACTATCTCTAGTATGGTCAGATACGTGTGTTGGGAGACCCCTGCAGACTTTCTTTAAGCTGACGACTCCTGGGATGGATGTGCCTCATACGAATAGATATGACAGAAGAAACTTCATTGCGCAATACCGTTTTAAATGGTTTATTTAAAATTTAAAATCATAGTATGTAACTCACATGTAATGCGGTGTACACACGATCGGACATTCCGACAACAAAACCGTGATTTTTTTTTCCGACGGATGTTGGCTCAAACTTGTCTTGCATACACACGGTCGCAAAAATGTTGTCGGAAATTCCCGATCGCCAAGAACGCGTTCCCATACAACACATACAACGACACTATTAAAAGGGAAGTTCAATACCCAGAGCGCCACCCTTTGGGCTCCTTCTGCTAATCTCGCGTTAGTAGTAGGGATGAGCCGAACACCCCCGGGTTCGGTTCGCACCAGAACCTTCGAACGGACCGAAAGTTTGCGCGAATTTTCGAACCCTATTCGTTATAATGGACGCGAACGTTCGAAATCAAAATTGCTAATTACAACGGCCAATATGCATGTTAATGTCATAAAACAGGTTTGGGGACCCGGGTCCTGCCCCAGGGGACATATATCAATGCAAAAAGAAATTTTAAAAACTAAAGTTTTTTCGGGAGCAGTCATTTTAATGATGCATAAAGTGAAAAAAAAAAAAGTGAAATTTTCCTTTAAATATGGTACCTGGGGGGTGTCTAAAGTATGCCTGTGAAGTGGCATGTGTTTCCCGTGTTTAGAACTGTCCTTGCACAAAATGACATTTGTAAAGGAAAAAAAGAAGCCATTTAAAACCACTTGCGGCTTTAATGTCATGTCTTGTCCTGGCCGCCATATGGCTGAAAATCCTTGAGAAAAATGGCATGGCTACCCCATCACCCCCCCCCCCACCCCAGCCCCTTTGGGTCTTGTATGGATACTAAGGGGGACCCCGCACCCAAAATAAAACCCTATACCTACAACCCTATATACTCTGAACAGCAGTATATAGGTGGTGCAAACAAGACATGGACTGTAGGTTTGTTCTTAAGTAGAATCTGAACAGGTACATTATGAAGTGTAGCTACATCCCAAAAAAATCAATTTTTAAGCTTTTTGGAGAACATAGGGAGGGGTTATCACCCCTGTAACATTTGCTGTCTTTGCACATCTGTTCAGAACATGTCACCTCACTTTCCGTCCCAATGACAAATGTTTTTGGAAAAGTGGGGTTTTAATTGAAACAAGGATTGGTGATAAAGCATCAGTAGAGAGGAGATACCTTTTTCCCAAATTAAATCTAACAGGATAGAATTTTCCTTCCTAGGGGTAGATTTCCTCTCACTTCCTGTTTTCTCTTGCCGTTTGCAAGTAGGAGTCGTTTGTAAGTTGGATGTTTGAAAGTAGGGGCCTGCCGTATATACTCTGCAGAAATTTGCCCTATTAGATGTTGGTGTAGCCACAAGACTGGTGGGCACAGGAATGGGCCCTGCTGTGAGTTAATAGATCAAGATTTGTACTTGCATGCACCTGTTGAACCGGGCAGAAAAATTGGGCCTTTGGTGGTGGTGGTGGTGGTGGTGGACGGTGTTGCCACAAGACTGTAAGCCCTCACAGTTACTCTTGGTGGGTGCAGGAATGGGCCCTGCTGTGAGTTATTAGATCAAGATTTGTAATTGCATGCACCTGTTGAACAGGGCAGAAAAATTGGGCCTTTGGTGGTGGTGGTGGTGGTGGACGGTGTTGCCACAAGACTGTAGGCCCTCATAGTTACTCTTGGTGGGCGCAGGAATGGGCCCTGCTGTGAACTATTAGATCAAGATTTGTAATTACACGCCCCTGTTAAACAGGGGCTGAAAAATTGTGCCTTAGGCATTGGTGCTGGTGCCACAACACTGCAGCCCCTCACAGATACTGTACTTGGAGCACAGCAGTCACACCTGTTGCGAAGCATCTTTTTAAAAAATTGTAATTACACGCCCCTGTTATACAGGGGCTGAAAAATTGTGCCTTAGGCACTGGTGCTGGTGCCACAACACTGCAACCCCTCACAGATACTGTACTCTGAGCACAGCAATGAGACCTGTTGCAAAGCATTGCCTAAAAATTGTAATTACACGCCCCAACAGGGGCTGAAAAATTGTGCCTTAGGCACTGGTGCTGGTGCCACAACACTGCAACCCCTCACAGATACTGTACTCTGAGCACAGCAGTCAGACCTGTTGCGAAGCATCTTTTTAAAAAATTGTAATTACACGCCCCTGTTATACAGGGGCTGAAAAATTGTGCCTTAGGCACTGGTGTGGTGGCATGGATCATTGAGGAGGAGGAAGAGGATAGTCAGTGAACATAACAGGACAGTCACTCAGCATCAGCATAGGCAGTCTTGAAGGGATGTGACATTATAAATTATTCCGTTATATCCGCTTCAGGTGTCTGGTAGCTGGTGGTGATCCAAGACTGATTCATTTTTATGAAGGTCAGTCGATCAACCGAGTCGGTGGACAGGCGCACCCTATGATCGGTGACAAATCCTCCAGCAGCACTGAATGTGCGTTCGGAAAGAACGCTGGATGCAGGACAGGCCAGTAGCTCAATTGCATACTGTGCAAGCTCTGGCCAGTGATCCATCCTCAGGACCCAGTAAGCCAGAGGATTTTCGGTGGGAAAGGTGTCCAAGTCTGACCTTGCCCCTAGGTATTCCTGCACCATGTATATCAGACACTGGCGATGGTTGCTGGAACCGATCATACCTTGGGGCTGCGGACTAAAAAATTGTCTGAACGCATCGGTCAGACGTCCACCTTCCCCACCGCTCCTTCTGCTACTGACCGAAGCCTCAGCAACTCGTCGTCCAGGACCAGGAGTTTGTAACCTCCCAGTTTCTGGGAACGCGTTGCACAGACCTTTCTGCAAGGCCTCCCTGAGATGTCTCATCCTCTGCTCCCTCTGCGACGGCAAGATAAGGTCCGCAACCTTACCCTTGTACCGTGGATCAAGGAGAGTGGCCAGCCAGTAATGGTCACTCTCCTTGATCCGAAGAACACGAGGATCCTTCCGCAGGCTTTGCAGGATCAGGGAGGCCATGCAGCGTAGGTTAGCTGAGGCATTCGGTCCGGAGTCTTCTGGGTCACTGAGGATGACATGATCGCCAGCCACCTCCTCCCAGCCACGTACAAGTCCACTGGTTTGTTGGGACTGTACATCATCCCTAAAAGACTGCTGCTGCTGATGCTGAGTGCCAGGCTCCACCTCCATGCTCACACAATCCTCCTCCTCCTCCTCCTCCTCTTCCTGTGTGATGGGTGGGACAGAAGGAACATTGTCTGGATAAAGGGGGCCTTGAGAGACAAGGAAGTCCTCCTCTTCCTGCCTCTGTTCTGCCTCAAGTGCCCTGTCCATTATCCCACGCAGCGTATGCTCCAACAGGTGGACAAGAGGTACAGTGTCACTGATGCATGCACTGTCACTGCTCACCATCCTCGTGGCCTCCTCAAATGGTGAGAGGACAGTGCATGCATCCCTGATCATGCTCCACTGGCGTGGGGAAAAAAAGCCAAGCTCCCCTGACCCTGTCCTGGTGCCGTAGTCGCAAAAGTACTCATTGATGGCCCTCTGCTGCGTGTGCAGTCGCTGCAGCATGGCCAACGTTGAGTTCCACCTGGTGGGCATGTCACATATTAGGCGGTTCTTGGGCAGGTTCAGCTCCTTTTGCAGCTCAGTCAGCCGAGCACTGGCATTATAAGATCGGCGGAAATGCACACAGACTTTCCTGGCCTGCCTCAGGACATCCTGTAAGCCTGGGAACCTGCCCAAGAACCGCTGCACCACCAGGTTGAGGACGTGAGCCATACAGGGCACATGGGTGAGCTGCCCCTGTCGCAGAGCGGAGAGGAGGTTGGTGCCATTATCAGAAACGACCATTCCTGGCTTAAGCTGGCGTGGCGTCAACCACCTCTCGGCCTGCCCCTGCAGAGCTGCCAGAACCTCTGGCCCAGTGTGGCTCCTGTCCCCCAAACACACCAGCGCAAGCACGGCATGGCATCTTTTTGCCTGCGTACTCGCGTAGCCCCTTGTACGCCTACGGAGCACCGCTGGTTCCGAGGACAGAGCACTCGAAGAGGACATGGAGGAAGAAGAAGAGAAGGGGGTGGAGGAGAGAGGTGTGTCACAACCAGTAGTAGCATTTTGGAGGTGTGGTGGCGGAACAACCTCCAACACTACTGCACCTTGTCCTGCATCCCTCCCAGCTGCCAATAGAGTGACCCAATGGGCCGTGAAAGAAAGATAACGTCCCTGTCCATGCCTGCTGGACCATGAGTCAGCGGTAATATGCACCTTACCGCTGACCGCCCTGTCCAGCGAGGCATGGACATTGCCTTCCACATGCCAGTAGAGAGACGGAATCGCCTTCCGTGAGAAAAAGTGGCGTTTGGGAACCTGCCACTGAGGAACCGCACATTGAACAAACTCACGGAAGGGGGCCGAGTCTATCAACTGAAAAGGCAGCAGTTGAAGTGCTAGCAATTTAGCCAAGCTAGCATTCAACCGCTGGGCATGTGGATGGCTGGGAGTATACTTCTTTCGACGGTCCAGCAGCTGGGGCAGGGAAATTTGCCTGCTACAATCGGACGTCGGTGTACTGCAAGTACTTGGTTGTGACACACCTAATTCTACACCTTCAGTCCTCTCAGAGCAGCTTTCAGAGAGGACTGAAGATATAGTGGGGATGGAGATCCCAGCTGATGAGGAGCAAGGAGAGGTCCGCTTTGTTCTTTGGTGTGGGTCTTTTATGTGTGCTTGCCAACGAGCTGCATGGCAGGTCGACATATGTCTGCTCATGCTTGTGGTGCCCAAGCGGCTGATGTTTTGGCCACGCGAGATACGCTTGAGACAAATATTGCAAATAGCAGTGGTGCGATCTGATGCACTCGTCTCAAAAAAGGCCCACACCAAAGAACTTTTGTGATAACGTGCAGAGGCAGCGCCCTGCACAGGCGGAGCTCTGCGGTGTGGTACAGTTGCTGTGCTGGCCTCTAGCTGGCCTCCAGGGGGCATCCTGCCTCGTTGGACATGTGACGCTGCATCCTCCTCCTCCTCCTCCTCTCTCCCTTCAGGCACCCACGTGGAGTCAGTGACCTCATCATCCCCTCCCTCTTCACCACTAGAGCAAACCTGGCAGTAAGCTGCAGCTGGTGGAACACTACTGCCAGATTGCTGTCCTTCAGCATCCCCTCTCTCTGCGCGCACACTACTGACTTCCTCAAGCTGGGTATCATCATCCGAGCCTTCGAATCGTTGGGCATCCTCCTGGAGCATGTACCCAACACTGTGCTCAAACAGTTCGGGGGACTCCTCAGGAGGACATGGTGGGTCTAGGGAAGGGGTGGCTGATGATGCCATTGAGTACGCGTTGGCAGCTGCTCTGCCAGTACCCTGAGCCTGGGTGAGAGAGGATGAGGAGGATGAGGAGGGCTTGGTCATCCATTCTACCAAGCCTTCGGCATGATGCGGCTCCACATGTCCAGCTGCCGAAAACAAAGACAAGCGTGTCCCATGGCCACGTGCTGATGACGATGCACGACCACGTCCACGGCCAGCACTGTTGTCTCTAGAAACAGAGCCTGCCTGCCCTGTGTTCTTGCCTCGGCACGCTCTGCCTCTCCTTGGCGGTCTTCCAGCCATTGTAGTCGGTAGTGTATATAGTATAAAAAATAGAACTCCTATGTGTGCTCACAACACACTGTAGGTCCTATGGGTGCTGACACTAACACACTATAGGTACTATGTGTGCTGCTGACAAGAAAATATAGGAGCTCTGTTTGCTGCCACTAACACACTAGAAGTCCTATGGGTGCTTCTGAGATGAAAATATAGGAGCTCTGTGTGATGCCACTAACACACTAGAAGTCCTATGGGTGCTTCTGAGATGAAAATATAGGAACTCTGTGTGATGCCACTAACACACTAGAAGTCCTATGGGTGCTGCTGAGAAGAAAATATAGGAGCTCTGTTTGCTGCCACTAACACACTAGAAGTCCTATGGGTGCTTCTGAGAAGAAAATATAGGAGCTCTGTGTGATGCCACTAACACACTAGAAGTCCTATGGGTGCTTCTGAGATGAAAATATAGGAGCTCTGTGTGATGCCACTAACACACTAGAAGTCCTATGGGTGCTGCTGAGAAGAAAATATAGGAGCTCTGTGTGATGCCACTAACACACTAGAAGTCCTATGGGTGCTTCTGAGATGAAAATATAGGAACTCTGTGTGATGCCACTAACACACTAGAAGTCCTATGGGTGCTGCTGAGAAGAAAATATAGGAGCTCTGTTTGCTGCCACTAACACACTAGAAGTCCTATGGGTGCTTCTGAGATGAAAATATAGGAGCTCTGTGTGATGCCACTAACACACTAGAAGTCCTATGGGTGCTTCTGAGATGAAAATATAGGAGCTCTGTGTGATGCCACTAACACACTAGAAGTCCTATGGGTGCTGCTGAGAAGAAAATATAGGAGCTCTGTGTGATGCCACTAACACACTAGAAGTCCTATGGGTGCTGCTGAGAAGAAAATATAGGAGCTCTGTTTGCTGCCACTAACACACTAGAAGTCCTATGGGTGCTGCTGAGAAGAAAATATAGGAGCTCTGTGTGATGCCACTAACACACTAGAAGTCCTATGGGTGCTTCTGAGATGAAAATATAGGAACTCTGTGTGATGCCACTAACACACTAGAAGTCCTATGGGTGCTGCTGAGAGGAAAATATAGGAGCTCTGTTTGCTGCCACTAACACACTAGAAGTCCTATGGGTGCTTCTGAGAAGAAAATATAGGAGCTCTGTTTGCTGCCACTAACACACTAGAAGTCCTATGGGTGCTGCTGAGAAGAAAATATAGGAGCTCTGTTTGCTGCCACTAACACACTAGAAGTCCTATGGGTGCTGCTGAGAAGAAAATATAGGAGCTCTGTGTGATGCCACTAACACACTAGAAGTCCTATGGGTGCTTCTGAGATGAAAATATAGGAACTCTGTGTGATGCCACTAACACACTAGAAGTCCTATGGGTGCTGCTGAGAAGAAAATATAGGAGCTCTGTGTGATGCCACTAACACACTAGAAGTCCTATGGGTGCTGCTGAGAAGAAAATATAGGAGCTCTGTGTGATGCCACTAACACACTAGAAGTCCTATGGGTGCTGCTGAGAAGAAAATATAGGAGCTCTGTGTGATGCCACTAACACACTAGAAGTCCTATGGGTGCTTCTGAGATGAAAATATAGGAACTCTGTGTGATGCCACTAACACACTAGAAGTCCTATGGGTGCTGCTGAGAAGAAAATATAGGAGCTCTGTGTGATGCCACTAACACACTAGAAGTCCTATGGGTGCTTCTGAGATGAAAATATAGGAGCTCTGTGTGATGCCACTAACACACTAGAAGTCCTATGGGTGCTTCTGAGATGAAAATATAGGAACTCTGTGTGATGCCACTAACACACTAGAAGTCCTATGGGTGCTGCTGAGAAGAAAATATAGGAGCTCTGTGTGATGCCACTAACACACTAGAAGTCCTATGGGTGCTTCTGAGATGAAAATATAGGAGCTCTGTGTGATGCCACTAACACACTAGAAGTCCTATGGGTGCTGCTGAGAGGAAAATATAGGAGCTCTGTTTGCTGCCACTAACACACTAGAAGTCCTATGGGTGCTTCTGAGAAGAAAATATAGGAGCTCTGTTTGCTGCCACTAACACACTAGAAGTCCTATGGGTGCTGCTGAGAAGAAAATATAGGAGCTCTGTTTGCTGCCACTAACACACTAGAAGTCCTATGGGTGCTGCTGAGAAGAAAATATAGGAGCTCTGTGTGATGCCACTAACACACTAGAAGTCCTATGGGTGCTGCTGAGAAGAAAATATAGGAGCTCTGTGTGATGCCACTAACACACTAGAAGTCCTATGGGTGCTGCTGAGAAGAAAATATAGGAGCTCTGTTTGCTGCCACTAACACACTAGAAGTCCTATGGGTGCTGCTGAGAAGAAAATATAGGAGCTCTGTGTGATGCCACTAACACACTAGAAGTCCTATGGGTGCTTCTGAGATGAAAATATAGGAACTCTGTGTGATGCCACTAACACACTAGAAGTCCTATGGGTGCTGCTGAGAAGAAAATATAGGAGCTCTGTGTGATGCCACTAACACACTAGAAGTCCTATGGGTGCTTCTGAGATGAAAATATAGGAGCTCTGTGTGATGCCACTAACACACTAGAAGTCCTATGGGTGCTTCTGAGATGAAAATATAGGAACTCTGTGTGATGCCACTAACACACTAGAAGTCCTATGGGTGCTGCTGAGAAGAAAATATAGGAGCTCTGTGTGATGCCACTAACACACTAGAAGTCCTATGGGTGCTTCTGAGATGAAAATATAGGAGCTCTGTGTGATGCCACTAACACACTAGAAGTCCTATGGGTGCTGCTGAGAAGAAAATATAGGAGCTATGTGTGATGCCACTAACACACTAGAAGTCCTATGGGTGCTTCTGAGATGAAAATATAGGAGCTCTGTGTGATGCCACTAACACACTAGAAGTCCTATGGGTGCTGCTGAGAAGAAAATATAGGAGCTCTGTTTGCTGCCACTAACACACTAGAAGTCCTATGGGTGCTGCTGAGAAGAAAATATAGGAGCTCTGTGTGATGCCACTAACACACTAGAAGTCCTATGGGTGCTGCTGAGAAGAAAATATAGGAGCTCTGTTTGCTGCCACTAACACACTAGAAGTCCTATGGGTGCTTCTGAGATGAAAATATAGGAACTCTGTGTGATGCCACTAACACACTAGAAGTCCTATGGGTGCTGCTGAGAAGAAAATATAGGAGCTCTGTGTGATGCCACTAACACACTAGAAGTCCTATGGGTGCTGCTGAGAAGAAAATATAGGAGCTCTGTTTGCTGCCACTAACACACTAGAAGTCCTATGGGTGCTGCTGAGAAGAAAATATAGGAGCTCTGTTTGCTGCCACTAACACACTAGAAGTCCTATGGGTGCTGCTGAGAAGAAAATATAGGAGCTCTGTTTGCTGCCACTAACACACTAGAAGTCCTATGGGTGCTGCTGAGAAGAAAATATAGGAGCTCTGTTTGCTGCCACTAACACACTAGAAGTCCTATGGGTGCTGCTGAGAAGAAAATATAGGAGCTCTGTTTGCTGCCACTAACACACTAGAAGTCCTATGGGTGCTGCTGAGAAGAAAATATAGGAGCTCTGTGTGATGCCACTAACACACTAGAAGTCCTATGGGTGCTGCTGAGAAGAAAATATAGGAGCTCTGTTTGCTGCCACTAACACACTAGAAGTCCTATGGGTGCTGCTGAGATGAAAATATAGGAGCTCTGTTTGCTGCCACTAACACACTAGAAGTCCTATGGGTGCTGCTGAGAAGAAAATATAGGAGCTCTGTTTGCTGCCACTAACACACTAGAAGTCCTATGGGTGCTGCTGAGAAGAAAATATAGGAGCTCTGTTTGCTGCCACTAACACACTAGAAGTCCTATGGGTGCTGCTGAGAAGAAAATATAGGAGCTCTGTTTGCTGCCACTAACACACTAGAAGTCCTATGGGTGCTGCTGAGAAGAAAATATAGGAGCTCTGTTTGCTGCCACTAACACACTAGAAGTCCTATGGGTGCTGCTGAGAAGAAAATATAGGAGCTCTGTTTGCTGCCACTAACACACTAGAAGTCCTATGGGTGCTGCTGAGAAGAAAATATAGGAGCTCTGTTTGCTGCCACTAACACACTAGAAGTCCTATGGGTGCTGCTGAGATGAAAATATAGGAGCTCTGTTTGCTGCCACTAACACACTAGAAGTCCTATGGGTGCTGCTGAGAAGAAAATATAGGAACTCTGTGTGATGCCACTAACACATTAGAAGTCCTATGGGTGCTGCTGAGAAGAAAATATAGGAGCTCTGTTTGCTGCCACTAACACACTAGAAGTCCTATGGGTGCTGTTGGGGTGCAATGCTGTGCTAACAGCACTGCGGTTGGTACTACTGCAATACTGTACTAACAGTAAGCACGCACCAGACTAATCCCCAGCAGCAGCTAATAACACGCTAACTGTGCAATCAGCAGCAATGAACGATCAATGACTTAGGTAGCAATGGTTTAGCAAAGAAATAGCCAATGGTTTAGCAAAGAAGAGCAAATCTTTCAGTATCAAGCAAAGACAGAATCAGCAGACTGATCTCTCCTAAAGCCGGAACTCATGTGACCGGGGCTGATGGCGTGGCGGCCTTTTAAATGGTGGGGCATGTACTAAAGCCCCTGAGCTGTAATTGGCTACAGGCGTCCTGCCTGTAGCCAATTATTGCTCTCCGAGTTTCGGGCGCTGTGATTGGCCAAGCATGCGGGGTCACAGTGCATGCTTGGCCAATCATCAGCCAGCAATGCACTGCGCCGGCCGCGCCGGCCGCAATGCATTGCGGGGCCGCTCGCATCACACGAATGTGATGCGAACGGCCCAAATAGTTCTGGGCTCGACGAGCGAGCGAACGCCCGGTGCTCGATTCGAACATGGGTTCGAATCGAGCACCGGGCCCATCCCTAGTTAGTAGAAGTTTGATGAGACACGATTCGTGCTTTTCACTCCGTTACAGCGTGACGAATGTGCCATCTCCATTACAAACGCTAGTTTTACCAGAACAAGCGCTTTCGTCTCGTACTTGATTCAGAGCATGCGTGGAATTTTGTGCATCGGAATTGTCTACACGCGCTCGGAATTTACGAGAATGGATTTTGGTGTCGGAAAAATTGAGAACCAGCTCTCAAATTTTTGTTGTCCAGAAATTCCGACAGCAAATGTCCGATGGAGCCTACACACGGTCGGAATTTCAGACAACAAGCTCCAATCAAACATTTGTTGTCGGAAATTCCGAGTGTGTGTACGCGGCATAAGGGTGCCTGTGGTTGATTTGCGTCATCGCGACACACTTCCGCCCACCATCTGTTTCTGGAAAATCGAGCATTAACCGCGGCACCGGTCCACCATTGTTTATGGGCTGATTTCCCGAATAATCACCTGCTATTCACACTGGGTGCCAGGCCTGTGAGTTAAATACTATGATATTACATTTTAAATAAACCTTTTAAAACGGTATTGCGCAATGAAGTTTCTTCTGTCCTATCTATTCGTATGAGGCACATCCATCCCAGGAATCTATTTACTCGATGTAACTTCATCTTTCACATTATGCAAAAACATTGGTCTAACTTTACTGTTTTTTTTTTTTAAGAAAGAAAAAAAAAATTCCCCCCAAAAAATGTGTTTGAGAAATTGCTGCACAAATACCGTGCGAGATAAAAAGTTGCAATGACCGCCATTGTATTCTCTAGGGCCTCTGCTATAAAATAAAAAAAAACATATGTAATGTTTGGGGGTTCTATGTAATTTTCTAGCAAAAAAAATTATGATTTGTACATGGAGAGAAATGTCAGAATTGGCCTGGGTGGCAAGTGGCTAGTAATGGTTAGGCCCCTTTCACACTGGGGCGGGAAGGTGCGCTGTGGGTATAGCGGCGCTATTTTTAGCGCCGCTATACCTTCGTTTTTACCGCGGTATGCGGCCACTAGCGGGGTGAATTTAACCCCCGCTAGCGACCGAAAAAGGGTTAATACCGCCGGCAATGCGCCTCTGCAGAGGCGCATTGCCGGCGGTATTACCGCGGTTTCCCATTGCTTTCAATGGGCAGCAGCGGTAAAGGAGCGGTGAACACACCGCTCCTTCACCGCTGCAAAGATGCGGCTAGCAGGACTTTTGGAGTGGCCCTGCTAGCGCACCGCTTCAGTGTGAAAGCCTTTGGGCTTTCACACTGAAGACTGCAGGCACGATTTTTTCAGGCGGTATAGCAGCGCTATTTTTATCGCTAAACCGCCTGAAAAACGTGTCAGTGTGAAAGGGGCCTTAAGCCTCATACACACGGCCGAGTTTCTCGTCGAAAAAAACATGTCGTTTTTTTCGACGAGATTCTTGGACAAGAAACTTGTCCCGGCCGAGTGTACACACGCTCGATTCAAAGAACCCGCGGTTCTTTGAATGGAGCGTACGCGGTGACGTCATCGACTACGACGAGCATGCGCTCATCACATTCGATGCTGTCGCCGCCATCTTGGTATACCCTACGTATGCCTAGGAAGCTACCGCGCATGCGTCAAATTCATTTCGAACATGCGCGGGCTTCCGGGAGGACAGGTAAGTGTACACACCCTCACTTTTCTCATCGAGAAACATGCCAACGAGAATCTCGACGAGAAAATAGAGAGCAGGATCTCTATTTTCTCGTCGAGATACTTGTCGCTTTTCTTGACGAGAAACCATACACACGAACGAATTTCTTGGCAAAAAAACTCTGCCAGCAAGTTTCTTGCTGGTTTTTGCCGAGAAACTCGTTCGTGTGTACGAGGCTTCAGTCACATTCAACTGGGCTTATTCTATAATGTTGAAGACATTAAGGAGATTGGAAACTGGATGACGAATACCCAAATATGGATTGACAGGCAGGATGGGTTGGTCAGCAAGGAAAAGAGTAATGACAGGAAGGATTGAGAACTGCTTTTAACAGGAAAGTTAATGCAGCAGATGAAAGACACATCATGCTTACTTTCCTTCCACATCAGAAGATCTCCAGCAGTGACATCAGAACAGAGCTGGTGGAAACCAGTGGGACCCAGGTACACCCATCTAATGTCCGGAGAAGTCTTGTCAGAAGTGGTTCAAGGAAGAATAGTGGCCAAAAACGCCACGCGACTCAACAGGAGGCAGTTTGTTCGCTGAAGGGCTGGAGAGCAGTACAATAATGAGTGTCTGAAAGCAACTGTGAAGCATGGTGGAGGTTTCTTGCAAATTTGGGGTTGCAGTTCTGCAAATGGAGTTGGAGATTTGGTCAGGATCAGTGGTGTCATCAATGCTGATAAATACAGGCAGATACTTCTCCATCATACCATACCAACAGGGAGGCGTGTGATTGGCCCCAAATTTATTCTGCAGCAGGACAACCACCCCATACATACAGCCAATGACTTTAAGAATTATCTTCAGCATAAGGAGAACAAGGAGTCCTGGAAGTGATGGCTCGGCCCCCCACATAGGTCTGTGGTTAGTTCTCCAAGATGTTTGGAATAACCTACTTGCCAAGTTCCTTCAAAATCTGTGTGCCAGTCCACCTAGAAGAAGCGATGCTAGTTTGAAGGCAAAGGGTGGTCACCCCAAATATTGATTTGGATTCCTCTCCCATTCCTTTACTTTCCATTTTGTTAATTGATGAAAACAAACTAGTATCACTTCATTTTTCCTCCCTATGTTGGGGATAGGATCTTGTTGGTGGTAAGTTCCTCTGTTTTTTGGTGAATTTTGTTAACAAAAGTGCTCTCTTTTATTTATTGCTGACTTATTATTTTTTATTGTTATTACTTTCTGTTTTTGTATAGTTTTCTTGCTTATCTATGGTTGACGCATACATCCCCTGATAAAGCCTTGAGGCGAAACATGTCGGGATTGCGTATGATCACTCAATCTTCAGAAAACCCTTATGTGTAACCACCATATTGGACTTACTTTGTAATAACGACCTCATGTGGTTTGCTACCCATTTTTAATCTTTTGTATAATAAAGATAATTCATATATACCTTTTACTTACCTTTGTTTGGTTTCCATTATTATGGGAATAAGCACCGCTATGGTCCCTTTACCCACACCTTCCCTTTTTTGAATAATTTACTTTTTGGGATGAGGTGCATAATTATAGGCGTCTACCCTCAGTCGGACTAAAACTTTTAATTAGCATCACTTCTATTTCTGAAAGCTTTCCTAATTTTCACACCTGCCCTAAATTTTTGCATGTATATTAACTATAATTATATATATATATATATATATATATATATATATATATATACATTTTTAAATATACCGTTGCACAATCATGCCACATCATCTCTTTAGAGATATCTATAAATATATATATAGATTTATAGAGGGATTGTTTAATAAGAAAGTTGCAATTACAGAGGATGTGGCTTGATTGCACAATGAAAGGTGGATATCAATCCTATATAAAGGAAATCTGCAGAACATCCCAACAATCCGATTTCATCGGCAGTGACAACACTGAGAAGTTTCCCCTGTGTCTCTATACAGGTGAGTTGATCTTCTTTCCTTCTCTTCAGCGATACGTCCATAGCACACAAATAACTCTATTTTTAAAGGCAAAGGGCAACCCGCAATATCTGGAAGCTCCCATCAACCAAATATCTAGAATAGAAAAAAAAATTAAGGAATATGAAAAGCAATAGGGAGCAAAACAGAAAAAAAGTGCAAGTTTCTCTAGTCCTAAATTGAACGTTCAACCTAAATATATTTTTTTTAAAATAATTTTTGGGTAGAATGGGGACGTTTTTCAAACCTTCACGGAGTGTTTAGAGGAATAAATTCAATCTGGAGTTCTCTTTATACCTATAATTACATTTCTGCAGTGAACCAGATACAGTATTGCTTCTTTATTAATGTCAGAGAGAAGGCCTGGAAATTATATTTTCACAACTGAATATAATATACAGGGGGAGGGGGCAGGGGAAGGCTGGGCCAGGAGGCAGGGTGGCAATTGCCTCCCAGGCCGCTCTAACTTATGTTCAAAATGGCCGGCAGCCGCTGCCCGCTACCATTTTCTTTTTTTATTCTGGTCTAGGAAGTCGGGCCGGGGCGGCCGACCACTAGCTGTTGCATTCCGGGAGTTGTAGTCCGCACTCAAGCTTCCGGTGGGTGGAAAACACAGCAGCGCAGAGGAAACTACAACTCCCTGGGACCGGATTCTTGGAAGCAGGCAGAGGCAGGGCGTGCCAGGGAGTCGGGACGCTGGGCTGCTGGGCTGGGCACTGGCTGCAACTTGACCCCAGGATCAGGAGCGTTACCCCCCCAGGAGACCGTGGCGTGCAAGGACCTGCTGAGCTGAGATCGCTGAGCTGAGAGACCCTGACACCCCTAGTTGACCCCCCATCTCCCCCACCATACACCCCATGTAACCTGCCCCAGTGATCAGGCTGCATTGATGGGCACTGAAGTTGGCTGCACTGATAAGCACTGGTGGGGCTGCATTGAAAAACCAGGTGGGCCATGGATGGTGAGCTGATTCAGCGGTTCAGTGGGCCACTTGACTGGACTTGCCCCCCAGGCCTAAGGCTACCAGCCCTCCCCTGGGAGGGGGTGAGGGACTATATCTGTAGCATCCCTAATTATACAGTATAAGGGCAGACACCCCCTCTGTGAAGAATGGATAGATTCATGCATTGCAAGAATCTATCCATGGCTGCTGTAGCCACCCCCTATTCAGGTGTCTGGTCCCTTTTCAGATGCCGGGCGCCTGAATTACAGCGGCGGGGGGGTGTTTTTGAAGCACCTGATTAGAGCCATAGGCGTTTTCAGGCGTTTTGAAGTTGCACTGACACGTGGCTTCAAAGCCGCATTCAGTGTGAACCAGCCCAGGGACTAAATGGGTCATGGAGTAGAGAGCTGCGAGTTGTTTCTTTGATCCAGTTATTGTTCCACCCTCCAGGAACCAAATATTATCTCATAAGAATTTTGCTTCTGTTTTCCAGATCTCGGTAGCTATGAAGTTTTACGTAAATCTACTGGTTTTGTTATTCATACCAGGTAATTTTATTCTCTTATATATTTTTGAAAAAAATTATATATATATACTGTATATATATATATATATATATATATATATATATATATATATATATATCATATCTCATCATATCATATCTCATCATATCATATCTCATCTCATAATATCTCATCATATCTCAACATATCTCATCATATCATATCTCATCATATCATATCTCATCTCATAATATCTCATCATATATCTCATATCATCATATCCTATCTCTTCATATCATATCTCATCATATCATATCTCATCATAGCATATCTCATCATATCATATCTCATCTCATAATATCTCATCATATCATATCTCATCATATATCTCATATCATCATATCATATCTCTTCATATCATATCTCATCATATCATATCTCATCATATCAGATCATATATCATATCATATCTCATCATATCATATCTCATCATATATCTCATCATACCATATCTCATCATATCTCATTATGTCATATCTCATCATATCTCATCATATCTCATCATATCATATCTCATCATATCATATCTCATCATATCTCATCATATCATATCATACCATATCTCATCATATCTCATCATATCATATCTCATCATATCTCATCATACCATATCTCATCATATCTCATCATATCATATCTCATCATACCATATCTCATCATACCATATCTCATCATATCATATCTCATCATATCATATCTCATCATATCTCATATCATCATACCATTTCTCATCATATCATATCTCATCATACCATATCTCATCATACCATATCTCATCATATCATATCTCATCATGTCTCATCAAATATCTCATATCATCATACCATATCTCATCATATCTCATCATATCATATCTCATCATATCTCATCATATCATATCTCATCATGTCTCATCATATCTCATCATATCATATCTCATCATGTCTCATCATATCTCATCATATCATATCTCATCATACCATATCTCATCATATCATATCTCATCATATCTCATATCATCATATCATATCTCATCATACCATTTCTCACCATATCTCATCATATCATATCTCATCATATCTCATCATATCATATCTCATCATATCATATCTCATCATGTCTCATCATATCTCATTATACCATATCTCATCATATCTCATCATATCATATCTCATCATATCTCATCATATCATATCTCATCATGTCTCATAATGTCTCATCATATCATATCTCATCATATCATATCTCATCATATCATATCTCATCATATCTCATCATATCTCATCATACCATATCTCATCATATCTCATCACATCATATCTCATCATATCATATCTCATCATATCATATCTCATCATATCTCATATCATCATATCATATCTCATCATACCATTTCTCATCATATCATATCTCATCATACCATATCTCATCATATCATATCTCATCATACCATTTCTCACCATATCTCATCATATCATATCTCATCATATCATATCTCATCATGTCTCATCATATCTCATCATACCATATCTCATCATACCATACCTCATCATATCATATCTCATCATGTCTCATCATATCATATCTCATCATATCATATCTCATCATATCTCATCATATCATATCTCATCATATCATATCATATCTCATCATGTCTCATCATATCATATCTCATCATATCATATCTCATCATATCTCATCATATCATATCTCATCATATCATATCTCATCATATCTCGTCATACCATATCTCATCATATCTCATCATACCATATCTCATCATACCATATCTCATCATATCATATCTCATCATATCATATCTCATCATATCTCATATCATCATACCATTTCTCATCATATCATATCTCATCATACCATATCTCATCATATCTCATCATATCATATCTCATCATATCATATCTCATCATATCATATCTCATCATATCTCATCATATCTCATCATACCATATCTCATCATACCATATCTCATCATATCATATCTCATCATATCATATCATATCATATCTCATCAGATCATATCTCATCATATCATATCTCATCATATCTCATCATATCATATCTCATCATATCTCATCATACCATATCTCATCATACCATATCTCATCATATCATATCTCATCATATCATATCTCATCATATCTCATCATATCATATCTCATCAGATCATATCTCATCATACCATATCTCATCATACCATATCTCATCATACCATATCTCATCATATCATATCTCATCATACCATATCTCATCATACCATATCTCATCATACCATATCATATCATATCATATCTCATCATACCATATCTCATCATATCTCATCATACCATATCTCATCATACCATATCTCATCATACCATATCTCATCATACCATATCTCATCATACCATATCTCATCATATCTCATATCATCATACCATATCTCATCATATATCATCATATCATATCTCATCATACCATATCTCATCATATATCATCATATCATATCTCATCATTAGTGATGAGCCGAACACCCCCGGGTTCGGTTCGCACCAGAACCCGCGAACGGACCGAAAGTTCGTACGAACATTAGAACCCTATTAAATACAATGGATGCGAACGTTCGACTTCTAAAGTGCTAATTATAACAACTATTATGCATGTTATTGTCCTAAAAAGGGTTTGGGAACCCGGGTTGTGCACCAGGGGACATGTATCAATGCAAAAAGATGTTTTAAAAACGGTCGTTTTTCGGGAGCAGTCATTTTAATGATGCATAAAGTGAAAAAAAAAAAGTCAAATATTCCTTTAAATATCGTACCTGGGGGGTGTCTAAAGTATGCCTGTGAAGTGCCACGTGTTTCCCGTGTTTAGAACTGTCCCTGCACAAAATTACATTTCTAAAGGAAAAAAAGCCATTTAAAACTGCTTGCGGCTTTAATGTAATGTCTGGTCCCGGTAATATGGATGAAAATCTTTAAGAAAAATGGCATAGCTACCCCATGACCCCCCCCCCCCACCCCAGCCCATTACCAGCCCCTTTGGGTCTTGTATGGATATTAAGGGGAACCCCGCACATAAAATAAAAAAGGCCCTATATACTCTGAACAGCCGTATACAGGCGGTGCATACAAGACAGGGACTGTAGGTTTGTTCTTATGTAGAATCTGTTTGTAATTTTGAACAGGTACATTGTTGAAGTGTAGCTCCAGCCCAAAAATCTATTTTTAAACTTTTTGGAAAACATAGGTAAGGGTTATCACCCCTGTAACATTTGTTGTGCTGTCTGTGCCCCTGTTCAGAACATTTCACCTCACTTTCCGTCCCAATGACAACTGTTTTTGAAATGTGGTGTTTTTCTTGAAACAAGGATTGCTGATAAAGCATCAGTAGAGAGGAGACACCTTTCTCCCATATTTATTCTTACAGGAGAGAATTTTCCTTCCTAGTGGTAGATTTCCTCTCACTTCCTGTTGTCTTCTTGCGTTTGCAAGTAGGAGTCGTTTGTAAGTTGGATGTTTGAAAGTAGGGACCTGCCGTATATACTCTGCAGAAATAGGCCCCTTAGTTGTTGGTGTTGGCACAACACTGTAAGCACTCACAGTTACTCTTGGTTGGTGCTGGAACGCCCTGCTGTCAACTATTATATCAGGAATTTTAATTACATATAATTGTTGAACAGTGGTAGTAAAAATTGGGCCTTTGATGGTGGTGCTGGTGCCACAACACTGTAAGCCCTGACAGTTACTCTTGGTGGGTGCAGCAATGGGCCCTGCTGTGAATTATTAGATCAAGAATTGTAATTACATGCCCCTTTTGAACAGGGGCTGAAAAATTGGGCCTTTCGTGGTGGTGGTGGTGGTGGCGTTGCCACAACACTGTAAGCCCTCAGAGTTACTCTTGGTGGGTGCAGCAATGGGCCCTGCTGTGAATTATTAGATCAAGAATTGTAATTGCATGCCCCTGTTGAACAGGGGCTGAAAAATTGGGCCTTTCGTGGTGGTGGTGGTGGTGGTGGTGTTGCCACAACACTGTAAGCCCTCAGAGTTACTCTTGGTGGGTGCAGCAATGGGCCCTGCTGTGAATTATTAGATCAAGAATTGTAATTACATGCCCCTTTTGAACAGGGGCTGAAAAATTGGGCCTTTCGTGGTGGTGGTGGTGGTGGTGGCGTTGCCACAACACTGTAAGCCCTCAGAGTTACTCTTGGTGGGTGCAGCAATGGGCCCTGCTGTGAATTATTAGATCAAGAATTGTAATTGCATGCCCCTGTTGAACAGGGGCTGAAAAATTGGGCCTTAGGCACTGGTGGCACAACACTACAACCCCTCACAGATACTGTACTTGGAGCACAGCAATGAGCCCTGTTGCAAAGTATTGCTTCAAAAATTGTAATTACACGCCCCTGTAAAACAGGGGCTGAAAAATTGGGCCTTAGCCACTGGTGGCGGCACCCATAAACAAAAATGATCTTCCAAGCTATCATCATCAATCGTATCATTGAGGACTCGGAGGAGGAGGATAGCCAGTCAACATAACAGCACAGGCACTCAGCATCAGCATCAGTCTTGAAGGGATGTGACAAGTTAAAATCAATTAGTCTGTTATATCAGCATCAGGTGTGTGGTAGCTGGTGGTGATCCAAGACTGGTTCATCTTGATGAAAGTCAGTCGATCAACCGAGTCGGTGGACAGGCGCACCCTGTGATCCGTGACAAATCCTCCAGCAGCACTGAATGTGCGTTCCGAAAGAACGCTGGATGCAGGACAGGCCAGTAGCTCAATTGCATACTGTGCAAGCTCTGGCCAGTGATCCATCCTCAAGACCCAGTAAGCCAGAGGATTTTCGGTGGGGAAGGTGTCCAAGTCTGACCTTGCCCCTACATATTCCTGCACCATGTTTATCAGACGCTGGCGATGGTTGCTGGAACCGATCATACTTTGGGGCTGCGGACTAAAGAATTGTCTGAACGCATCGGTCAGACGGCCACCTTCCCCACCGCTCCTTCTTTGACTGGCCGAAGCCTCAGCAACTCGTTGTCCAGGACCAGGAGTTTGTAACCTCCCAGTCTCTGGGAACGCGTTGCACAGACCTTTCTGCAAGGCCTCCCGGAGTTGTCTCATCCTCTGCTCCCTCTGCGACGGTAACATAAGGTCCGCAACCTTACCCTTGTACCGTGGATCAAGGAGAGTGGCCAGCCAGTAATGGTCCCTCTCCTTGATCCTAAGAATACGAGGATCCTTCCGCAGACTTTGCAGGATCAGGGAGGCCATGCAGCGTAGGTTTGCTGAGGCATTCGCTCCGGAGTCCTCTGGGTCACTAAGGACGACATGATCCGCAGCCACCTCCTCCCAGCCACGTACAAGTCCACTGGTTTCTTGGGACTGTAAATCATCCCTAAAAGACTGCTGCTGATGATGCTGAGTGCCAGCCTCCACCTCCATGCTGACACAATCCTCCTCCTCCTCCTCCTCCTCCTCTTCCTGTGCGATGGGTGGGACAGAAGGAACACTGTCTGGGTAAAGGGGGCCTTGAGAGGCAAGGAAGTCCTCCTCTTCCTGCCTCTGTTCTGCCTCAAGTGCCCTGTCCATTATTCCACGCAGCGTGTGCTCCAACAGGTCGACAAGAGGTACAGTGTCACTGATGCATGCACTGTCACTGCTCACCATCCTCGTGGCCTCCTCAAATGGTGCCAGGACAGTGCATGCATCCCTGATCATGCCCCACTGGCGTGGAGAAAAAAAACCAAGCTCCCCTGAGCCTGTCCTGGTGCCGTAGTCGCACAGGTACTCATTGATGGCCCTCTGCTGCGTGTGCAGCCGCTGCAGCATGGCCAACGTTGAGTTCCACCTGGTGGGCATGTCACATATAAGGCAGTTCTTGGGCAGGTTCAACTCCTTTTGCAGCTCAGCCAGGCGAGCACTGGCATTATAAGATCTGCGGAAATGCACACAGACTTTCCTGGCCTGCCTCAGGACATCCTGTAAGCCCGGGTACCTGCCCAAGAACCGCTGCACCACCAGGTTAAGGACGTGAGCCACACAGGGCACATGGGTCAGTTGTCCCTGTCGGAGGGCGGAGAGGAGGTTGGTGCCATTGTCGCAAACCACCATTCCTGGCTTAAGCTGGCGTGGCGTCAACCACCTCTCGGCCTGGCCCTGCAGAGCAGACAGGACCTCTGCCCCAGTGTGGCTTCTGTCCCCAAACACACCAGCGCAAGCACGGCATGGCATCTTTTTGCCTGCGTACTTGCGTAGCCCCTTGAACGCCTACGGAGCACCGCTGGTTCCGAGGACAAACCACAGGAAGAGGCCATGGAGGAAGAAGAAGAGGAGGGGGTGGAGGAGAGAGGTGTGTCACAACCAGTAGTAGCATTTTGGAGGCGTGGCGGTGGAACAACCTCCAACACTACTGCACCTTGTCCTGCATCCTTCCCAGCTGCCAAAAGAGTGACCCAATGGGCCGTGAAAGAAAGGTAACGTCCCTGTCCATGCCTGCTGGACCATGAGTCAGCGGTAATATGCACCTTACCGCTGACCGCCCTGTCCAGCGAGGCCAAGACATTGCCTTCCACATGCCGGTAGAGAGCCGGAATAGCCTTCCTTGAGAAAAAGTGGCGTTTGGGAACCTGCCACTGAGGAACCGCACATTGCACAAACTCACGGAAGGGGGCCGAGTCTACCAACTGAAAAGGCAGCAGTTGAAGCGCTAGCAATTTAGCCAAGCTAGCATTCAACCGCTGGGCATGTGGATGGCTGGGAGTGAACTTCTTTCGACGGTCCAGCAGCTGGGGCAGGGAAATTTGCCTGCTAGAATCGGACGTCGGTGTACTGCTAGCAGAGTGGCCGCAAGTACTTGGCTGTGACACACCTAATTCTACACCTTCATTCCTCTCAGTGCATGTTTCAGAGAGGACTGAAGTTATAGTGGGGTTGGAGATCCCAGCTGATGCGGTGCAAGGAGAGGTCCGCTTTGTTCTTTGGTGTGGGTCTTTGAGGTAGGCTTGCCAACGAGCTGCATGGCAGGTCAACATATGTCTGGTCAGGCATGTGGTACCCAAGCGGCTGATGTTTTGGCCACGCGATATACGCTTGAGACATATGTTGCAAACAGCAGCTGTGCGATCTGATGCACTAGCCTCAAAAAAGGCCCACACCAAAGAACTTTTTGAATGACGGGCAGAGGCAGCGCCCTGCACAGGCGGAGCTCTGCGGTGTGATTCCGTCGGTGTACTGCCCTTACGCTGGCCACCAAAGGGCATCCTGCCTCGTTGGAGATGTGCCTCCTCCTCATCCTCCTCCTCCTCCTCTCTCCTATTAGGCACCCACGTGGAGTCAGTGACCTCATCATCCCCTCCCTCCTCATCACTGGAGCCAATCTGGCAGTATGCTGCAGCTGCTGGAACATGACTGCCAGATTGGTGTCCTTCTTGAGCATCCCCTCTGTCTGCTCTCACGCTACTGCCTTCCTCTAGCTGGGTTTCATCATCAGACCCTTCGAAACGCTGGGCATCCTCCTGGAGCATGTACCCAACACTGTGCTCAAACAGTTCGGGGGACTCCTCAGGAGGAGGACATGGTGGGTCTAGGGAAGGAGTGACTGATGAGGAGTCTGACATTGATACCAGGGAAGAGGACGCTTTGGCAGCTGCTTTTCCAGTACCCTGAGCCTGGGTGAGAGAGGAGGAGGAGGAGGAGGAGGGCTTGGTCATCCACTCTACCAAGTCTTCGGCATGATGTGGCTCAACATGTCCAGCTGCCGAAAAGAAGGACAAGCGTGTCCCATGGCCATGTGCTGATGACAATGCACCGCGTCCACGACCAGCACTGTTTCCCCCAGACACAGAGCCTGCTTGCCCTCTTTTATTGCCTCCTGACTGTCTGCCTCTCCTTGTTTGCCTTCCAGACATTCTAATAGATGGCCTGCAGGGAGATGGGAAAAAAGCAATAAGGGCTACCTTCAGGTGTCCTTCTCTGTCCCTTTACTTAAGGATTTCTAAATATGGTTGAGGATGATTGCTTTTGCACAGAATAGCACAACGACAATTTCCCTGACTGCAAAAAAACAAGGATTTCAAAGATGGTTGATGAGGAATGCTTTAGCACACTATAGCACAAGGAGAATTCCCTCACTGTCCTTCCCTGTCCCTAGAAACAAGGATTCGCACAGTAAAAGACACTGACACTCTCCCTACCTATAGTTTTCTGTCCCTAGAAAAAATGTTTTTTTAAAGCACACTATAGCACAAGGAGAATTTCACTCACTTTCCTTTTTTGTCCCTAGAAACAAGGTTTATCACAGTGAAAGAAACTGACACTCTTCCTTCCTATAGTTTTCTGTCCCTAGAAAAAAATGTTTTTTTAAAGCACACTATAGCACAAGGAGAATTCCCTCACTGTCCTTCCCTGTCCCTAGAAACAAGGATTCGCACAGTAAAACACACTGACACTCTCCCTACCTATAGTTTTCTGTCCCTAGAAAAAATGTTTTTTTAAAAGCACACTATAGCACAAGGAGAATTCCCTCACTGTCCTTCCCTGTCCCTAGAAACAAGGATTCGCACAGTAAAACACACTGACACTCTCCCTACCTATAGTTTTCTGTCCCTAGAAAAAATGTTTTTTTAAAGCACACTATAGCACAAGGAGAATTCCCTCACTGTCCTTCACTGTCCCTAGAAACAAGGATTCGCACAGTAAAAGACACTGACACTCTCCCTACCTATAGTTTTCTGTCCCTAGAAAAAATGTTTTTTTAAAGCACACTATAGCACAAGGAGAATTTCACTCACTTTCCTTCTTTGTCCCTAGAAACAAGGTTTATCACAGTGAAAGAAACTGACACTCTTCCTTCCTATAGTTTTCTGTCCCTAGAAAAAATGTTTTTTTAAAGCACACTATAGCACAAGGAGAATTTCACTCACTTTCCTTCTTTGTCCCTAGAAACAAGGTTTATCACAGTGAAAGAAACTGACACTCTTCCTTCCTATAGTTTTCTGTCCCTAGAAAAAAATGTTTTTTTAAAGCACACTATAGCACAAGGAGAATTCCCTCACTGTCCTTCCCTGTCCCTAGAAACAAGGATTCGCACAGTAAAAGACACTGACACTCTCCCTACCTATAGTTTTCTGTCCCTAGAAAAAATGTTTTTTTAAAGCACACTATAGCACAAGGAGAATTTCACTCACTTTCCTTCTTTGTCCCTAGAAACAAGGTTTATCACAGTGAAAGAAACTGACACTCTTCCTTCCTATAGTTTTCTGTCCCTAGAAAAAAATGTTTTTTTTAAAGCACACTATAGCACAAGGAGAATTCCCTCACTGTCCTTCCCTGTCCCTAGAAACAAGGATTCGCACAGTAAAACACACTGACACTCTCCCTACCTATAGTTTTCTGTCCCTAGAAAAAATGTTTTTTTAAAGCACACTATAGCACAAGGAGAGTTCCCTCACTGTCCTTCCCTGTCCCTAGAAACAAGGATTCGCACAGTAAAACACACTGACACTCTCCCTACCTATAGTTTTCTGTCCCTAGAAAAAATGTTTTTTTAAAGCACACTATAGCACAAGGAGAATTCCCTCACTGTCCTTCCCTGTCCCTAGAAACAAGGATTCGCACAGTAAAAGACACTGACACTCTCCCTACCTATAGTTTTCTGTCCCTAGAAAAAATGTTTTTTTAAAGCACACTATAGCACAAGGAGAATTTCACTCACTTTCCTTCTTTGTCCCTAGAAACAAGGTTTATCACAGTGAAAGAAACTGACACTCTTCCTTCCTATAGTTTTCTGTCCCTAGAAAAAATGTTTTTTTAAAGCACACTATAGCACAAGGAGAATTTCACTCACTTTCCTTCTTTGTCCCTAGAAACAAGGTTTATCACAGTGAAAGAAACTGACACTCTTCCTTCCTATAGTTTTCTGTCCCTAGAAAAAAATGTTTTTTTAAAGCACACTATAGCACAAGGAGAATTCCCTCACTGTCCTTCCCTGTCCCTAGAAACAAGGATTCGCACAGTAAAACACACTGACACTCTCCCTACCTATAGTTTTCTGTCCCTAGAAAAAATGTTTTTTTAAAGCACACTATAGCACAAGGAGAATTCCCTCACTGTCCTTCCCTGTCCGTAGAAACAAGGATTCGCACAGTAAAAGACACTGACACTCTCCCTACCTATAGTTTTCTGTCCCTAGAAAAAATGTTTTTTTAAAGCACACTATAGCACAAGGAGAATTTCACTCACTTTCCTTCTTTGTCCCTAGAAACAAGGTTTATCACAGTGAAAGAAACTGACACTCTTCCTTCCTATAGTTTTCTGTCCCTAGAAAAAATGTTTTTTTAAAGCACACTATAGCACAAGGAGAATTTCACTCACTTTCCTTCTTTGTCCCTAGAAACAAGGTTTATCACAGTGAAAGAAACTGACACTCTTCCTTCCTATAGTTTTCTGTCCCTAGAAAAAAATGTTTTTTTAAAGCACACTATAGCACAAGGAGAATTCCCTCACTGTCCTTCCCTGTCCCTAGAAACAAGGATTCGCACAGTAAAAGACACTGACACTCTCCCTACCTATAGTTTTCTGTCCCTAGAAAAAATGTTTTTTTAAAGCACACTATAGCACAAGGAAAATTTCACTCACTTTCCTTCTTTGTCCCTAGAAACAAGGTTTATCACAGTGAAAGAAACTGACACTCTTCCTTCCTATAGTTTTCTGTCCCTAGAAAAAAATGTTTTTTTAAAGCACACTATAGCACAAGGAGAATTCCCTCACTGTCCTTCCCTGTCCCTAGAAACAAGGATTCGCACAGTAAAACACACTGACACTCTCCCTACCTATAGTTTTCTGTCCCTAGAAAAAATGTTTTTTTAAAGCACACTATAGCACAAGGAAAATTTCACTCACTTTCCTTCTTTGTCCCTAGAAACAAGGTTTATCACAGTGAAAGAAACTGACACTCTTCCTTCCTATAGTTTTCTGTCCCTAGAAAAAAATGTTTTTTTAAAGCACACTATAGCACAAGGAGAATTCCCTCACTGTCCTTCCCTGTCCCTAGAAACAAGGATTCGCACAGTAAAACACACTGACACTCTCCCTACCTATAGTTTTCTGTCCCTAGAAAAAATGTTTTTTTAAAGCACACTATAGCACAAGGAGAATTTCACTCACTTTCCTTCTTTGTCCCTAGAAACAAGGTTTATCACAGTGAAAGAAACTGACACTCTCCCTACCTATAGTTTTCTGTCCCTAGAAAAAATGTTTTTTTAAAGCACACTATAGCACAAGGAGAATTCCCTCACTGTCCTTCCCTGTCCCTAGAAACAAGGATTCGCACAGTAAAACACACTGACACTCTCCCTACCTATAGTTTTCTGTCCCTAGAAAAAATGTTTTTTTAAAGCACACTATAGCACAAGGAGAATTTCACTCACTTTCCTTCTTTGTCCCTAGAAACAAGGTTTATCACAGTGAAAGAAACTGACACTCTCCCTACCTATAGTTTTCTGTCCCTAGAAAAAATGTTTTTTTAAAGCACACTATAGCACAAGGAGAATTCCCTCACTGTCCTTCCCTGTCCCTACAAACAAGGATTCGCACAGTAAAACACACTGACACTCTCCCTATCTATAGTTTTCTGTCCCTAGAAAAAATGTTTTTTTAAAGCACACTATAGCACAAGGAGAATTCCCTCACTGTCCTTCCCTGTCCCTAGAAACAAGGATTCGCACAGTAAAACACACTGACACTCTCCCTACCTATCCTTCTCTTTCCCTAAACTAAAGGAATCCAGGTTAAGCAAGAAAAAAATAAATGTCACTGTCCCTGCCTATGTTTCTCTTTCCCTGCTCCGGAACACACTACACTAGGCCGCCGTGCTGGCGGCCTTTTATAGTGTGGGGCGTGTACTAAACACCCTCAGCAATAATTGGCCACAGGCATCCTGCCTGTGGCCAATCATTGCTCTCCTCGCTTCCGGCGCTGTGATTGGCCAAGCATGCGGGGTCACAGTGCATGCTTGGCCAATCACAGCGCCTGGATGACACTGCGATGGCGTAGTGCATTGTGGGCCGTTCGCGTCACTCGAATTTGGCGCGAATGGCCCAAATCGTTCGATCTTCGTCGAACGATCGAACAGCCGATGTTTGAGTCGAACGTATGTTCGACTCGAACACGAAGCTCATCCCTACTCATCATATCTCATCATACCATATCTCATCATACCATATCTCATCATACCATATCTCATCATATCATATCTCATCATATATCATTAGATCATATATCATCATATCTCCATTTCAAGATTCTCCCCACAGACAGAAACATATAATAATGTATAATAGAGAAGATGTGTAACCGATCTGTTTTTCTTTCTCAAGCACTTCAATGCCAGAAGGATTCTGCACAACCACCATGTAAGTAAAACATTAAACTACATTTTATTAGTTGCGTTAGACTTGCGCTGAGATTTCCCATTTCTATACATACTCCATATTGGAAGTGTCATCACTGGGTCCTCTGTGCTTCTCTATGCAATGCAAGTGTTCCGTTAGATTCGGCGACCCGTCAGAATTGGTAACGGAAGTGACGTTCTGTCGCCGCCATCTTGCTACACCCCACACTCCTCCATAGTAAGGATACACTGAAAAGGGGGAAACCAGACATCTTGTTACATCCACCGGCGTTTTCCATTTTACACTTATATTTAACAGTAAAGTGAGTTTATATAGTGAAATACAGTGCTTAGGAGTCTGTCTGACTGGTTAGATATTGAATTTTAAAAGCAGCGAACTTCTGTCAGATTAGCAAACCTGTGAGATCAGCAGGCTTGCCACTGCTTTTAAAATTTAACCTCATAACAGTCAGACGGAGTTCTAAGTCCTTTATTTCAGTATATAAACTCACTTTACTGTTAAAAACGTGTACATGTAAAATGGAAAACTCCGGTGGATGTAACAAGATGTCCGCTTTCCCCCTTCTCAGTGTATCTTTACAATGGAGGAGTGTGGGGTGTAGCAAGATGGCGGTGAAGGAATGCCACTTCCGTTACAAATTCTGACGGGTGGCACAGTGGTGTAGTGGGTAGCACTCGCGCCTAGCAGTAAAAAGTGTTGCTGGTTCGAATCCCAACAATAGCCTTGGATTGTGGGCTCCTTGAGGGTAGGGACCGATGTGGGTGTGTGATGTGTGTGTGGAGCGCTGCGTAGGTTGACGGTGCTATATGGGTACCTTAAATAATAATGAGACACAATGTACAGTAGTAAAGGTGATGACGTCAGCGCGTTGCTCCGCTCCTCCCTACGCGTTTCGTAATAGAGTTGTGTCGTCCAGCGGCACCTGGACGACAGAACTCTATTACGAAATGCGTAGGCAAGAGCGACGCGCTGACGTCATCTACTCGTACATCCAGACGGACAGGTTTGCCTGTTTGTGTCCAGCCGGCACAACAGGCCGATGCAAGTTTGTAAGTGTGCTACTGTGTTTTTACACTTCTAAATAAATCATAAGGTTTTATACTATCGAAGCATTATTTCTTTCTCGTACATCACGGGACACAGAGCGGCATAGTCATTACTATGTGGGTTATATAGTTTACCTTCAGGTGCTGGCACTGGCAACTTCCAAACCGGAAGTACCCTCCCCTATATAAGCCCCTCCCATCCGGGAGCACCTCAGTTTTTTGCCAGTGTCTAAGGTGTTGGCCAAGAAGTAACATGTGTTTTCACTGAGCTTGCGTACAGGTTCTTTTGGGCCTCAGTAAGCTATTCCGGATCCGACCAAAAAAGCTTCATAGCTAAACGGTCGGTACCCGGGCCTTGCAGAGAAGAGCAAGGTTTTGCCTGTAATGCCTCTCTTAGGAGGGCTGGACCCTGGGATCCAGAGCTCTGGTCATACCCACGACCAAGATGTTTTCTGTGCAGGGTGCTATACAGGTCCAGGGGAGTGGAATCCTTGGGAACCCGGTCCCTGAAGGTTTAATTACAATGCCTGCCATGAGAGGTGAAGTTTGGGCTTCTGTGGACCAAACAGAGTCCTGCGGCGGGGAAAAGGTAAGTGGGGGCCCCTCAGGAACTTGGTTCTATTGAGGGGACCCCCAAGCCTAATATGTCTTTCTGCCTGTTACCTAACGGTATTCCCGCTAAATATCTGTGCATGCCTGTAACTACTAAAAAATGTAATAATTTTAAAAGTGGTCAAGAAAAAAAAAAAAAAAATGGTTAAACCGCGGTACCTGTGTTAAACCACTAGAGGCCGCTGTGGAACGTAGTTTTCTTGTCAGATGGATTTTTTCTTTCCAAGTCAAAATCCAGGCAGATGGTGAGTTCTCTGGATGGGAAACTGTCTCCTCTGCCATGTTGCAATGCTCGTCCATCCTCCGGCCCTGTGGCAAACAGGGCCTTGGCTTCTGTCCCTAGTTCCTTTCAAAAAAGAGCGCCGAAGGCGCACGTGCCCGCGCCTCTATTTATAGAGGTGGGCTGGAAAAAGGGGCGGAGCTTGGTGGATGACGCTCTGTGCGCGCCGCAGCGCTTCTGCACATGTGCGGGCGTCCCAGCATGATAAAAAGCACAATTAGGTGTTGTCAGCTGGTTATGGAGGCAGAAACAGAGCTGGCAACATTTAGAGAAAGGCATACAGCAGGCGGTTGATGCAGGCATCCCCATAGAAAGGCACATTAGTAGACACCAACTGTTTATATAGCAGCAATTGTGCTAGACTATTGTCAGTAAGTGGTGTATTTCGGCTGGAATACCTCAGCTTTGGGCTTAGGAATATGCCGTCTAAAGGCTCCGGGACTAAGAATCCCAGGAAGCATAGGGGGTCTCCATCGGGCTCTGAGGATCTTGGGCATGCTTCGGCTGCACCAATCTCCTCTGAAAAATCAGAGGTTAGTGACCGTAGAGCACCCTCAGGAGTACCTGGTACTGTGGCTGTCCTCAGTTCACCTGCTCCTGTGTATATAACAGAGGAGGTTTTTCCTCAGCTCTGGGAGGACTGGAAGAGAGATTGACAACATTGATCGCTGCTTCCCTGTCAGAGGGAAAGTGCGCCCGATCTCCGTCTCCTCCCTCAGAGTACCTGTTAGCAGAGCAACAGTCCCATACAGGGATCGACCTACCTGAAGGGGATCAGGATGAGGTTGATTCTGTTGTAGAGGAATCAACAGTAGAAGAGCCATTCTCAGCATCACATGCTGAAAGATTATGGGTTCAGTCCCTGACTAACATGGTCCGATCAGCATTTAAAATGCCCCTTGCGGAGCCATCATCCACTTCTGTCTCCTCGTTGGGGTCGCTAAAAGCTCCCCAGACTGTCTGTTCCTTTCCAATCCATCCTTTACTGGAAGGACTCATGTACCAGGATTGGGAACATCCTGATAAAATATTTACTCCCCCCAAGAGATTTCTGGTGGTCTATCCCATGGAGGATAAGTTCATCAAAAAATGGAGGGTCCCTACAGTGGACGCAGCCATCTCTTGTGTGAATAAATCACTGACATGTCCAGTAGATAATGTCCAAATGTTCAAGGACCCAATAGATAAAAAATTGGAGTCCTTATTAAAATCTGCTTTCTCTACAGCAGGCTTAGTGACACAACCAGCAGTGGCAGCTATTGGGGTCTGCCAAGCAGTGAAGGATCAGTTGAAACAGGTCTTAAGGGACTTGCCAGATCAGCAGGCCCTAGCCCTAGCTGATCTACCTAGAGCCTTGTGCTTTGCGGTTGACGCCATAAAGGATTCAATCCATCAGGCCTCCCGCCTTACGCTGTCTGTAGTACATATGCGCAGGCTTCTATGGCTAAAAAACTGGGCTGCTGAAGCTCCCTGTAAAAAATTGCTGGTTAGCTTCCCATTTCATGGGGAACGCTTATTCGGGGAAGACCTGGACAAATATATCCAGAAAATTTCCAGCGGTAAAAGTACACTCTTGCCGGTTAAAAGCAGAGTTAGAGGTCCCTCTTTTAAGAGGCCTGCTTCTCCAGTCCCTGGGACATCGGCTGTGAAACAGTTCCGACGGCCTCCTCGGTCAAATCCCGGGGGTAAAAATCAGGGACAATCACAGGGTAACAAGAAACCCTGGGTCAGGGGAGATCCAAAACCTCCCCCAAAGTCAAATTCATGAAGGGTTGCCCCCACTCAATCGGGTGGGGGGAAGACTCCAGTTGTTCGCAGAGACCTGGCGGGACACGATCAGAGACAGAGGGGTGCTCTCCGCAGTAAGTCTGGGATACAAATTGGAGTTAAAAGACTCTCCTCCTTCCCATTTTATGAGGTCAAACGTGCCAAGGGATCCCCGGAAGAGAGGATCCCTCCTGTTGGCACTAGAACAACTATTGCTCCAAGGAGTAATTATGGAGGTTCCCCTGGAAGAATGGGGGTTCGGGTTTTACTCAAACCTCTTTACAGTCCCGAAGCCAAACGGGGACGTGAGGCCCATATTAAATCTAAAAGGGCTAAACAAATTCCTACATATCAGGACTTTTCGGATGGAGTCGATCCGATCGGTGGCCACTGCCCTACAAGGGGAGGAATGGTTAGCCTCAATCGACATCAAAGATGCTTATTTGCACATTCCCATCTTTCCAGTCCACCAAAAATTTCTACGCTTTGCAGTAGAAGGGCGCCATTTTCAGTTCAGAGCCTTACCCTTCGGTCTAGCCACAGCACCACGAGTGTTTACAAAAATTCTGGCCCCATTATTGGCCAATCTAAGAACACAAGGTGTAACGATAATGGCATATCTAGACGACTTGTTGCTGATAGACCACTCAGTGGAAAAACTAGAAGTGGTCGTTCACAAGACAATCAAGTATCTGGAATCTCACGATTGGATTATCAACCGAGACAAGTCAGCCCTAAAACCAGTCAAAAGTCTGGAATACTTGGGGCTAAGGCTGGATTCAGACCAGAGAAAAATATTCTTGCCTCAAGAAAAGGTGTCGTCTCTGAGAGATTTGATCCACCTAGTGGGTACAAAAAGACAGCCGTCCATACGCCTGTGCATGAGGCTGCTGGGGAAAATGGTGGCATCATTCGAAGCAGTACCCTACGGTCAATTCCATTCAAGGAATTTGCAAAGGGCCATACTGTCAGCCTGGAACAAAAAAGTTCAGGCCCTAGACTTACCAATGTCCTTGTCCCCTTCCGTTCGCAAGAGCCTCCGTTGATGGTTGGTTCTCCAGAATCTGGAAAAAGGGAAATCCTTCAGTCCGATTTCTTGGAAGGTGGTCACTACAGATGCCAGCCTTATAGGCTGGGGAGCAGTACTGGAGCAATGGTCTCTCCAGGGCAGATGGTCGGATGCAGGAAAGGCCCTGCCCATCAATCTCCTAGAGATACGAGCAGCCCGGTATGCCCTAGTAGTATGGACATCCAAACTCCAAGGGTCCCCTGTCAGAATTCAATCAGACAATGCCACGGCAGTGGCATATATCAATCATCAGGGTGGCACCAGGAGTCGTGCAGCCCAGAGGGAAGTAAATTACATCCTGAAATGGGCAGAAAGATATGTCCCAGCCATATCCGCGGTATTCATTCCAGGAGTGGAGAATTGGAAGGCGGACTTTCTAAGTCGCCAACAATTATGCCCAGGGGAATGGTCCCTTCACCCCGAGGTTTTCCGGACAATATGTCAGCGGTGGAGAACACCGGATGTAGATCTGCTAGCATCCAGATTCAACGCAAAGGTGGACAGGTTTGTCTCTCGGACAAGGGATCCCCTAGCTTGCGGCTCGGATGCCCTAGTGTTCCCTTGGGATCAGTTCAAGCTGATATATGCATTCCCACCGCCACAATTGTTACCTCGATCACTCCGCAGAATCAGGGTAGAAAAGAAGCCAGTGATTCTGGTGGCTCCAGCGTGGCCCCGAAGAGCATGGTACGCGGAGATTGTAAAAATGTCTGTGGGGAGTCCTTGGACCCTCCCACATCGTCCGGACCTGCTTTCGCAAGGACCGATATACCACCCTTCCTTACCAGCCCTAGGTTTGACGGCCTGACTATTGAGGCCCACATTCTAAAAAAAGAGAGGTCTCTCTAATCCTGTGGTATCTACCATGATCAATGCCAGGAAGCCGGTATCCAGGCAGATTTACTATAGAATCTGGAAGGCGTACATCGCGTGGTGTGAGGTCAAGAGATGGCATCCACGTAAATTCGTAATAGGTAGGATTCTGGACTTCCTACAGTGGGCTGTAGATAGGAAGCTTGCCTTGAGTACTATCAAGGGTCAGATTTCGGCCTTGTCAATATTTTTTCAAAGGCCCTTGGCTTCGCATTCACTAGTCAAAGCTTTTATACAAGGAGTGATGCGTATTAGCCCTCCGGTTAATATTCCCATATGTCCATGGGACTTAAACCTGGTTCTGTCGGTTCTACAGAAACAACCATTTGAACCATTACAGCATATTTCCTTGGTTCTTCTCACCAGGAAATTGATTTTTCTAGTAGCCATTTGTTCGGCTAAAAGAGTATCGGAATTAGCCGCTATGTCCTGTAGGGAGCCATATCTGGTTATCCATAAGGACAGAGTAGTGTTACGTCCTCATCCAGCCTTTCTTCCTAAGGTGGTATCGAGGTTTCATTTGAACCAAGATGTGGTTCTTCCTTCCTTTTTCCCCAAACCTAGTTCGGTAGAGGAAAAGTTATTACATTCTTTGGATGTAGTAAGAGCAGTTAAAGCTTATCTAAAAGCCACTGCTCAGATTCGCAGAACGGATACTTTGTTTATTCTGCCGGAAGGCCCCAGAAAGGGTCAGGCAGCGTCAAAATCTACTTTAGCCAAGTGGATTCGACAGGTCATTATGCAAGCCTATGGCTTGAGAAGGAGACCGCCTCCGTTCAAAGTTAGGGCGCACTCCACAAGAGCAGTTGGAACTTCATGGGCAGTGCATCACCAGGCCTCCCTGGCTCAAATCTGTAAGGCCGCAACATGGTCTTCAGTACACACGTTTACTAGGTTCTACCAGGTGGACGTTAGAAGTCAGGAGAATGTCGCCTTTGGGCGCAGTGTGTTGCAGGCCGCAAAAGATCCTCATGTCTGATAGCGCCCAGCTTATGTATGGTGTATCCCCCCCCTCATTGGGCATTGCTTTGGGACGTCCCACATAGTAATGACTATGCCGCTCTGTGTCCCGTGATGTACGAGAAAGAAAATAGGATTTTTATAACAGCTTACCTGTAAAATCCTTTTCTTGGAGTACATCACGGGACACAGAGCTCCCACCCCTCTTTTGGGGACACTTATTGCTTTGCTACAAAACTGAGGCGCTCCCGGATGGGAGGGGCTTATATAGGGGAGGGTACTTCTGGTTTAGAAGTTGCCAGTGCCAGCACCTGAAGGTAAACTATATAACCCACATAGTAATGACTATGCCGCTCTGTGTCCCGTGATGTACTCCAAGAAAAGGATTTTACAGGTAAGCTGTTATAAAAATCCTATTGTCTCTTACATGCCATGCCATTCCCACACGGGTCTGACCATCCACGGAGTGTGTTGACTAGTGGTGCAGAAAGTCTCGGGTGTCTCTGGAAATAAGCTGTGATTTAAGTTAAGCTTCTCCGGATCCTCTGTCACGAGGGGATCACGGAGCTCAGGCAAGCAGGAATTCTTTCGTTGGTGGATTTCACATTGGCTTTTTTCAACATCTGAGGAGTCCCAATTCATGGATGGACTTTAATAATTTTTGCACGGGTGGACAGTTATCATTTTTCACTTAATGTTTATGAACTTTCACTTTTTGTGTTTCACTGTATGATCATTTTTTTCTTTAAAATGATTTACAGCTGTTATATAAGTTTTGAACCATTCACTTGTTTTTTTGTTCATTTTTCAGTGTTTTGGTATTTACCACCAGTGGTTACACTGATATTTGTAACATTTACAGCATGGGTGCTCAACCAGTGGCCCTCCAGCTGTTGGGGAACTACAAGTTCCATGAGGCATTGCAAGGCTGATGGTTACAAGCATGTCTCCTAAAGGCAGAGGCATGATGGGAATTGTAGTTCAGCAACAGCTTGAGGGCCACAGGTTGAGCACCCATGATTTACAGGTTTAGCGCCACCCTATATATTTTTTTCATATTTTGTTCACTGTATGGGTGTTTTACAGAAGGTTTGCTGCTTCCAGCCCATGTTTATAGAGCAATTCTTGTGGCCTCATAAGTTTGCTATAATTCTTAGCGCAGTTTCTTTTTTCCTTTTTTTCCATAAACACACACATCCCTGTTCTAAGAGGAGAGGAGATGCAGATTGTGAGTTCCTACTAGCTGGGAACCACGATCTGTCATCCCCTATACTAAGTCCCCTCCCCCCCTCCACAGTTAGAACACACGAGAGAACACAGTTAACCCCTTGATCGCCCCCTAGTGGTTAACCCCCTTCCCTGCCAGTGACATTTATACAGTAATCAGTGCATTTTTATAGCACTGATCACTGCATAAATGACAATGGTCCTAAAAATGTGTCAAAAGTGTCCGATGTGTCCGCCATAACATTGCAGTCCCGATAAAAATCGCTGATCGCCACCATTACTAGTCAGGGGCGTACCTAGAGCATTTGGCACCCGGGGCGGATCCTATATCTGGCACCCCCCCCCCCCCACATTAAAATGTAAAAACACCCCACTGTGCCCCCGCTATTACTAGTAAAAAAAAACAACAACAATAAAAATGCCATAAAACTATCCCCTATTTTGTAGCCGCTATAACTTTTTGCGCAAACCAATCAATATACGCTTTTTGCGATTTTTATTACCAAAAATATGTAGAAGAATACATATAGGCCTAAACTGAGGAAAAAATTTGCTTTTTAAAAAAAAATAAAAAAATTTGGATATTTATTATAGCAAAAAGTACAAAATATTGTGTTTTTTTTCAAAAGTGTCAGTCTTTTTTTGTTTATAACGCAAAAGATAAAAAACCGCAGAGGTGATCAAATACCACCAAAAGAAAGCTCTATTTGTGGGAAAAAAAGGACGTCAATTTTGTTTGGGTACAGCGTCGCAGTGCCAAATCGAACATAAATGCTCTGGTCGTTAAGCAGCCAAATCTTCCCGGGGCTGAAGTGGTTAAGTAGCAATTTTCTTCTGCACAATCTGCTTGGAGTGTATAAGATAATACCGGTGATATAAATCCTCATCAATAATGATTGTATTATCTTCTTTTCCAGCTCCTCCGTGTAAAATGGCGCACAGCGTTGAAAAGTGGGGCGGAGTCTGCCCAGAGTACTGCATCCCAGAACTGCCTGCTAAAGATGTGTGTATTGAGATAGCAAAGCATGCCTGTTATTGTGCTGAGGGGTATATTTTTTATTCCAACAAATATAAAAAATGCATTTCAAAGAAGGAATGTAATAAACTCAAATTAGAAAAACATAACTGAAAAAAAGAAATAAAAAAAATCCTTTAGATACAGTATATTGTGAATGATTGGATTGAAAAAATAAATAAATCGGTGAATGTTTATGACATGTGTGGTGTTTGCTTTTCTTTGTGGTGAATAAAAAATAAAAAAGTTAAAAGGTGAACCTCCGGGGATATAAAAGATACAAATGAATGCAGCTCTGTTATTATAAATACATTATGTCTGAACGGTTATTAAATGAGGATTTTTGTGATTCACATATATTTAAACTCAGAATTCTGTAAAAAAAAATATATATACCGTATATAATCGAGTATAAGCCGACCCGAATATAAGCCGAGGCACCTAATTTTACCACAAAAAACTGGGAAAACTTATTGACTCGAGTATAAGCCTAGGGTGTCCATCTGCATGCCTCACTGTGCCTCACTTTGCCCCACTGTGTCCATGTGCCCATGCCTCACTGTGCCCATGCCTCACTGTGCCCATGACTAGACTGACGTTTAACATGGGAGTCTATGGAAGTGGTGCCCGGATTTGAAAAATTGGTGCTCCCTGGCCGTAGGTCCCCCAGACAAGAAACTTTGCACACTTGTAGCGGCTATATGTGTGCCAAGTTTTCGGGTCCAGGGGACCTACGACCGGCCGGTACCGGGTCCCCAAAGTCACCAGAGAAATTACAGTTTAACATGGGAGTCTATGGAAGGGGTGCCCGGCTTTGAAAAATCAGTGCTCCCCGGCCGTAGGTCTCCTGGACAACAAACTTTGCACACTTGTAGAGGAAGAGTGGGGCTACATGTGTACCAGGTCCCCAAAGTCCGGGAGATCAGGCGCAAAAAGGTGACTCGAGTATAAGCCGAGGGGGGCATTTTCAGCACAAAAAAATGTGCTGAAAAACTCGGCTTATACTCAAGTATATACGGTATATTTTTTTCAGACTCATAATTCTTTATTTTTTATTTTTTTTATGATGGCACCAGGACTCTTCCATAATTTAGATCAGCGCAACCAATTCAAAATATTGCATCATAAATACATCATCATTACATAGATATTTTTGTTATTATTATTATTATTATTGACTTAGTGATTGTAAAGCTTTTTTTTTTTTTTTTTTTTTAAATAACAAACATGTTATACTTACCTCCTCTGTGCAAGGGTTTTGCCCCGATCCTGCTTTTCTGGGGCAACCCTACGGCGCTCCTGGCTCCTCCTCTTCATCGAGTGCCCCCTGCGGAGAGCTGCATTCCCTGGGGGGCACTCATGCGGGCGCGCTCCTGAGTCCTGCTGCTGCGTCCATTGACACGGAAAGCAGGACTCGGCTCCGCCCCCCCCGGTTCCCATGTCACTGTATTTGTTTGACAGCAGTGGGAGCCAATGGCTCCTGCTGCTATCAATCTATCCAATGAGGAGCCGAGACAGCAGATGGAGCTCAGGGGAGCTCTGGGGGGGGGGGGGGGAGCTGCAGCACAAAAGGTTTTTCACCTTAATGCATAGAATGCACTAAGGTGAAAAACCGTGAGGTTTTACAACTCCTTTTAAAAATAACATATATCCATAAAGCCAATATCTGTAGCAACAAAACTTCACAATGCTGCACAGAGAAGGTGCATATTAACCACTTGAAGACCAGGCCTTTTTCTAACATTTGTTGCTTACAAGTTAAAATCTGTATTTTTTGCAAGAAAATTACTTAGAAAAAATACACTTCAATGAATTAAAAATAAAAAACTCACTAAAATTACCCCAATGTTTTTGTATAATGTTAAAGATGATGTTACGTCAAGTAAATAGATACCTAACATGTCACGCTTTAAAATTTTGCACACTCATTGAATGGCAACAAACTACGGTACTTAAAAGTCTCCATAGGTGAATGTGACGGACTCCGGACACCCTGTTGGGTATTTCTGCCAAGAAGCTGCTTTTCCCAGTCCTGGAACACGAGACAAATGGATCTTGCTATAGTACATATCCCCCCTTATGTATTTATACATGGAGATCATATTCCCCTCTTATGTATTTATACATGGAGATCATATTCCCCCCTATGTATTCATACATGGAGATCATATCCCCCCTTATGTATTTATACATGGAGATCATATTCCCCCCTTATGTATTTATACATGGAGATTATATCCCCCCCTTATGTATTTATACATGGAGATCATATCCTGTAATAGATTTATCCCTGGTCCAATTTCAGGATGTATGTTCTATTCTGCCTCTGACCCAAATTCAAGGTGATTTGAATGCATGCATGCAAAAAGGATCACACTGGGACACACTGGTCAGTATGAGCTTTCTCTCATCAACAGGAGTCTATTCAAGGTTACAGCCCCTTATATAAACAAAGTGACATAAGCAAACGTCATCACATATGTGTGTAAATAATTGGTTCATCTGTATATGGTCCTTTTCCTGTCGACATCTGTTCTGGCCACGAAGCTGCATTCCAGAATACTGGGGGCCATCTTTTAGTAGACGATGGGAGGGGCAGAAAGGAGGGGGTAAGGGAGTGAAGAGTAAGAAAACATCTGTTTCTCGTTTTTGTGTAAGGAAATTACTGCTGGCTGGTTATAAGATTACTAAGATTTTATATATATATATATATATATATATATATATATATATATATATTGCAACACTAAAGAAAAGAAACAATAAAAATAATAAAGGAGAAAAGAAAATAATAGTAATTGAGTGGTTAGAAGAGACATAACATAGTCAATTAGTTCCATCACAATCCCCCCTTATGTATTTATACATGGAGATCATATCCCCACTTATGTATTTATACAAGGTTATCATATCCCGCTTATGTATTTATACATGGAGATCATATCCCCCCTTATGTATTTATACATGGAGATCATATCCCCCCTTATGTATTTATACATGGAGATCATATCCCCCTTATGTATTTATACATGGAGATCATATCCCCCCTTATGTATTTATACATGGAGATCATATCCCCCCTTATGTATTTATACATGGAGATCATATCCCCCCTTATGTATTTATACATGGAGATCATATCCCCCCTTATGTATTTATACAAGGTTATCATATCCCGCTTATGTATTTATACATGGAGATCATATCCCCCCTTATGTATTTATACATGGAGATCATATCCCCCCTTATGTATTTATACATGGAGATCATATCCCCCTTATGTATTTATACATGGAGATCATATCCCCCCTTATGTATTTATACATGGAGATCATATCCCCCCTTATGTATTTATACATGGAGATCATATCCCCCTTATGTATTTATACATGGAGATCATATCCCCCCCTTATGTATTTATACATGGAGATTATATCCCCCCCTTATGTATTGTGAGGGTGAGAGCCCCTGGCTTAGAAGAAATGTGTTTGAAATGGACACAGGACTCTCAAAGAAGCTATTTGAGAAGTTCCAGCAAAAGATTGCTGAGCAGAGAAAACTATGCATTAAGTTTTCTCTGGATTTTGTAAGTCTGGATTGGGGCTGGAAACTGGAAGACTTCAAAGTGCATTGGGAGGGATGGAGTCTTCAGTCATGTGTCCGGGTTTTCTAGTAGCTCTGCAGGTTGAGTGTGTGGCCAGGTGCACACACTCGTTATAAGGCAGAGCTGAACATAGCTCAGTGTGAGTGGAAAAGGAGAGGAAAGAAAAAATTCTGGATGGCCGCACTCTGCAAAGGATGCTGGTTTATTAATAAAATCCACAAATACAGCAAAGGCACTCAAAAATGAACACAGAGGTGGGCTAACGCGTTTCACATCGTGAGATGCTTACTCATAGCTAAAAAACACAAAGGAAACAAACATATTTATATGCAAGGAATAAGCCTAAACATCTACCAATGGGGAGGATATAGGGCAGGTGTGGCCATTACCGTATAATGAAAGCATGATTGAAACCAATGAGGTCAAAAACACATACAAAAAAGGAAAGGAAACACATGTGAAATGTAAATCAGAATCAGAGAGTAATACATGGATTAATGAAACCCACATGTGTACATGTACGCACATGTGTGCATGTAATAACATGTGAGGTATAAAATAATATATCATGTTGAATACTCAATATGTGGTGACATAAGAAATACATTTTGGATAGACCAATATAAAATATGTGTGAATAGTATGTGAACAAGACCTATAGAAAAAGGAAAAAAGAAAAAAAGATACATGTGTAGAATAGTGTGATAAAATAAAAGGATATGATGACAAAAAGAGAAGAAAGAAAAGAGAAAAAGGAAAAAAGAAGGAGAAAAAAAAAAAAAAGTGGGAGGGATGGAGTCTTCAGTCATGTGTCCGGGTTTTCTAGGAGCTCTGCAGGTTGTGTGTGTGTCCAGGTGCACACACCCGTTATAAGGCAGAGCTGGGCATGGCTCAGTGTGGGTGGGAAAGGAGTTGGTGTTACAGCAGTTGCTGGAAGGAAGTGTGCTACTGGAAAAGAACTCAGGCAACATCCTTAAGACGTTTCTCCATGTGGGAGAGGTTCCAGGTCAGTAGACTGAGAGAGTTGGGCTAGCTAAGAGAGTCGGGGAGACTATAGCTGAGACAACTGGAAGAGAGTCTTGGGGACCAGAGGGGACTGTAAGTCTTGGAGGAGTGTGGAAGCCTGGAGTGTCAGGAGAGCCCTTCCTAGAGGCCAGGAGTGGGCCTGTGCAGCAAGGAACTGCGCCCAAGGCTGAGCGAGCCTTAAGAGCCAGGTGGATTGGCATTTTCATGTGTTGATGTTTTTGGGAGAAGAACCCCTGTGTGGGAAACCAAATGCATGTATGAACTTTACTTTCTGTTTCTTTCAATAAAAGTGGGCTACCACGCCCTTAAACCTTAGTTCCTGTTGGCTGTGAACTCACCTACAATGCATCTATCACTGAGCTAAACATCCCCCAATGTTACAGTATTTATACATGGAGATTATATCCCCCTTATGTATTTATACATGGAGATCATATCCCCCCCCTTATGTATTCATACATGGAGATCATATCCCCCCCCTTATGTATTCATACATGGAGATCATATCCCCCCCCCTTATGTATTCATACATGGAGATCATATCCCCCCTTATGTATTTATACATGGAGATCATATCCCCCCTTATGTATTTATACATGGAGATCATATCCCCCCCTTATGTATTTATACATGGAGATCATATCCCCCCTTATGTATTTATACATGGAGATCATATCCCCACTTATGTATTTATACATGGAGATCATATCCCCCCCTTATGTATTTATACATGGAGATCATATCCCCCCTTATGTATTTATACATGGAGATCATATCCCCCCCCTTATGTATTTATACATGGAGATCATATCCCCCCCTTATGTATTTATACATGGAGATCATATCCCCCCCTTATGTATTTATACATGGAGATCATATGCCCCCTTAATCTCCTCTTCTCAAGAGAGAATAAATTCAGTTCCTCAGCCTACCAATAAAATGTCTGTCTCATGAGGGTTTTTACTGTAAGGCCCATGTGTCCCGCATAGGGCAGCCCACTCACTTCAATGGGCTGTGCTATGTGCATTTGTTGCCCAAAAAAACCTCCTGCTCCTTTTTGGGCGATAAGCTTCACGTGATGTTTAAAGTTGTGTTTTGTCGCCTGACAATCGCAGTCAAACCGCACAGTGTTTGGGGTGCCATTTAGATGCGTTGTGCATTTTTTTTTAAACCACTACTGTTCCTTTATTCTGGCTTTTAAAATATATAAATGCAGCAATTTAGAAATCGGATGAAAGGTTTTGCAGTGGGAAACACTTTTTAAAATTTGAAAAGTGCATTTTATATACAACTATACACACACCAGACCAAAATGAGGAGGAAAGAGGGACAGAGGGACTTTGTTCCAAATTAGGGACAGTCCCTTAAAATCAGGGACGGTGCCTGGAAATCGGGGACATGTAGGAGCTCTTTGTTAGGGCATGTATGAGGCTTGGTGTAGCTCTCCTGGTTGGCCACTAGATGCAACCATTGCATGAGAATGAGCTTCAGCTGTAGAAGCTGTCTGTGTTCAGTGGAAGCTCTAACCCTGCTGGAAGAGGGGCACCTCAGTCCAACAGAAGGGTTACTTCTTGCAAGTTTTGTGGAGGAGGGGGGTTCCTCCCTGGAGGGTAGGAGAACAGTGCGTGGACTCTGGGGATCATCGGGGCCTGACGTGCTTTTAACCGCTTAAGGACCGCCGCGCGACGATATACATCGACAGAATGACACGGACGGGCGTACCGGTACGTCCCCTTTAAGATGCGAGCCGTGAGTCACGCACGTGCCGCCGCCGGCACGCTCACGACCCTGTCGGGAGCTCCGTGCCCGCGGGACCCGCGGACCTGATCGCCGCCGGTGTCCCGGGATCGGGTCACAGAGCTGAAGAACGGGGAGAGGTCAGTGTAAACAAACATCTCCCCGTTCTTCCTAGTGACACTGTCAGTGATCGTCTGTCCCCTGTCATCGGGAACGACGATCAGTGATGTGTCACGCCAAGCCACGCCCCCTAACAGTAAGAATCACTCATTAGGTCACACTTAACCCCTTCAGCGCCTCCTACAGGTTAACCCCTTCACTGCCAGTGTCATTTTTACAGTAATCTGTGCATTTTTTATAGCACTGATCGCTGTAAAAATTACAATGGTCCCAAAATGGTGTCAAAAGTGTCCGATGTGTCCGCCATAATGTCGCAGTCATGATAAAAATCGCTGATCGCCGCCATTACTAGTAAAAAAAAAAAATTTATAAAAATGCCATAAAACTATCCCCTATTTTGTAGACGCTATAACTTTTGCGCAAACCAATCAATAAACGCTTATTGCAATTTTTTTACCAAAAATATGTAGAATAATACATATCGGCCTTAACTGGTGGAAAATATTTTTTTTTTTAGATATTTTTTTGGGGATATTTATTACAGCAAAAAGTAAAAAATATTAATTTTTTTTCAAAATTGTCGCTTTATTTTTGTTTATAGCGCAAGAAATAAAAACCGCAGAGGTGATCAAATACCACCAAAAGAAAGCTCTATTTGTGGGAGAAAAAATTTTTTTTGGGAGCCACGTCGCACGACCGCGCAATTGTCCTGGTCTTTGGCCAGCGAAATGGTCCGGGGCTGAAGCGGTTAAAGGAACAGCAATTCTTCTGGTTGTAGAACATATTTCTCTCTCATCGAAAATGGTAGATATACATTGCTTTATCCATAATGTAATATATCCAATATACATAATGATTGTTTATTTAAAATATAATTTACATTTTTTCTTTTTCGCATAGAAAAAAACTCCCCTGAAGAAGACCAATAATTAAAAGGTCAAAACGCGTTGGATTTCATGTGAAACTCTACACAACATAACGGGTTTATATAACATGAGCTGTATTTTTTCTATTGTTGATGGGTCATGCGTTTTATGTCAAAGCCAGAATTGCTTTTTACAACTCTTATGTAAATATATTTTTTGATACAAATAAAAAATACAACCTTTTTATAGAATTGGATTGCTACTTTTTTCAATATAATTTCGCTGCTAAAAAAAAAAAAAAAACCTGAGGGATCTTCAATTCAAAAAAAAAAGTTACAAATATATATACACACCACTCAAAAAATAAAAGGAACACTTTGAAAACACATCAGATCTCAATGGGGAAAAATCTCATGCTGGATATCCACTGGTATGGACTGGGTAATGTGTTAGGATCTGTACTGGTATGCACTGGGTATGCTGTGGTATCTGCCACCAAGCTATCAGTTGCAGGTCACTGCCTGCCATTGGCTTGCCTTCTTTACATCCCATCCACATAATGTAGGTGCTTTTAGCTGTGGACACGGGTCAGCATGGGCACCCTGAGCGGTCTGCCGCTACACCACCCCATAAGCAACAATCTGAGCTTCTCTGTGTGTTCTGACACCGTTCTATCAGAACCAGCATTAGCTTTTTCAGTAAGTTGATCTACAGTATCTCTTCTATTAAACTGGACTACACAGGCCAACTAGGGTTGCCTCCTTTTCTTCAGGTTGACTGAAACCCGGACACATGATTCAAAACCGCCGCCCGTCATCCGATGCCTTACCCAGAGCTCGCCGCCCATCACCCGCTGTCTGACCTGCAGCCCGCCACCCATCACCTGCTGCCTGTCCCACAGCTCGCCGCCCGTCACCCGCTGCCTGACCCACAGCTCGCCGCCCATCACCCGCTGCCTGACCTGAAGCTCGCCACCCATCACCTGCTGCCTGACCCACAGCTCCCGCCCGTCACCCGCAGCCTGACCCACAGCTCGCCGCCCGTCACCCGCTGCCTGACCCTCAGCTCGCCGCCCGTCACCCGCTGCCTGACCCTCAACTCGCCGCCCGTCACCCGCTGCCTGACCCACAGCTCGCCGCCCGTCACCCGCTACCTGACCTGAAGACCGCCACCTGCTGCCTGACCCACAGCTCCCGCCTGTCACCCGCTGCCTGACCCACAGCTCACCGCCCATCACCCGCTGTCTGACCCACAGCTCGTCACCCGCTGCCTGACCCACCGTTCACCGACAATCACCCGCTGTCTAACCTACAGCTCACCGCCTGTCACCTGCTGCCTGACCCACAGCTCGCCACCCGCTGCCTGACCCAAAGCTCGCCGCCCATCACCCACTGTCTGACCCACAGCTTGCCACCCATCACCCGCTGCCTGACCCACAGCTTGCTGCCTGTCTCCCGCCACCTAGATGGGGTAAGTGCCGGACAGACTGGCAGACAGCGAGCGGGCAGGGGGTTGCTGGGGGGGAGAGGGGGATGCTAGTTCCGTGCCACCGGCCGCCGTGATCTAGAGACGCAGGGCGGAACCCGCCGTGATCTGCGAGAGGACACAGGAGCCACTGCCTGACCCACAGCTCGCCGCCCATCGTTAACAAAGCATGTCCAAAGCCTTGTTTTGAAGCTAGCCGTTATAGCCGCTAGCAATAATCACTGTGTTCTTCCAGTGGGGATGGCTTCCTGCGCCCACACCAGAATAACACAATGGCTCCACGCAGGCCCATCTTTAAACGCAAGGCAAAAGGGGCAGCTGGGCCTAGTCATTGTTGGGGAGCCCAAAAGCAGCTGCCCCATGAGCCTGCAAATAGTTGCCAAGTGAATTCAGATGGGCCCAAGAAAATGTTTGACCAGAGTCCAATTGAAACAAAGACGGCCCTGACTTCACGAGAGGGATTCCCCCATCAACTCTGTCTGTGGTTGCAGGAAAGAAATTTGCAGTCTATGGCGAGCCCTAGAAATCCTTCTGGTATATCGGTGGTCTTCTTTGTATCTATGGCTGTCCTGGCTGGCAGTTTCCAGGTGGGGAGAAGCCCCCCGACCCCCCGTTGTTTCCTCTCTCTCTCGTTAAGTCTCTTTCCAGGGGACTTGTTTCAGTTAGTGGACTAGTTTAGGTTACATTTGGCTATATGAAGCTTGTGTTGTGGTGATTAAGTTTCTATTTGGTTATTTTGTTTACGTTGGCTTTTCTTTTCTTTTTTGTAAAATATAAAATGGCAAATTGAATTAGTAAATTAAAATGTATTATGGGTTATCAACCCTATCCTAATGGCCTTGGACAGTTGCATTTACAATTTATTGTTTCTGAAAAGCATTCTATTGACCTAAAAATTACCTGACCTCCACCCAACATGTAAAACAATGGCTTATTGTTCTGAGTCAACATTGAGTCTTATTTACACGTCTTTTTAAGAAGCATTATTGTTTAAATTCAAGCTTCTGTGACGTTCATGATTTACAAATCATTCTTTGAAAGATATAAAATTTATAACATGCAAAAAAAGCGGCATGTCATGAAGGTCAGGTATTGGTTGCATGGGCTGAAAATACGGTTCCAATGTATGGCAGCTGCCAAGGTCTTCTCAGTGAGAATGCATTAACCACTTCACCCCCGGAATGATTTCCACCCTTAATAAGGTGACCAGATTTTAAAAATGAAATCCGGGGACATGTTTTTTTTTTTTTTTACTAGTAATGGCGGCAATCAGCGACTCTCTGTCCATCGCCGCCGCGCCTGCCTCACAGCCTGTCAAGTCTTACTCTCCGGGCCCCGGCTACTACTGGGTGGGGAGCGGAGGAAGATAAGCAGGCAGGCGGCTGGCCGGGACTTGAGCCAAGGCAGAAGAACATGCGAGCGGAGCTGAATGGGCACCTGAAACTGAAGAAATATTCCCTCTGCTCCGACCAGCACATGATCATCAGAAAGGGGCACAGATAATGGAAAAAATACACCCCCCCCCCCCTAAACTAGTAGGAGCGGCGGAGCAGAGGGTGTGTAATTATTTATTTTTTTTTATTCTGCACTGACTGTCTTTGAAATTGCCCCAGCCCCTGTTCAAATCCAATCCGGGGAAAAAAACAGGGACAGACTTGGTCCGGGGACAGTGTCCTCAATCCGGAGACTGTCCCCGGAAACCGGGGATGTCTGGTCACCCTACCCCTTAATGACCGGGCCATTTTTTTGCGATTCGGCACTGCATCGCTTTAACTGACAATTACGCTGTCGTGCGACGTGGCTTCCAAACAAAATTGATGTCCTTTTCTTCCCCACAAATAGTGCTTTCTTTTGGTGGTATTTGATTACCTCTGCGATGTTTATTTTTTGGCGCTACAAACAAAATAATGCGTAAATTTTGAAAAAAAAAATATATTTTTACTTTTTGCTGTAATAATTCCCCCCCCCCCAAAAAAAAAAAATTCTCCATCAGTTTAGGCTGATATGTATTCTTCCACATATTTTTGGTAAACAAAATCGCAATAAGCGTATATTGATTGGTTTGCGCAAAAGTTATAGAGTCTACAAAATAGGGGATAGATTTATGGCATTTTTATTATTCACTTTTTTTTTTTTTTTTTACTAGTAATGGCGGCGATCAGCGATTTTTAGCGGGACTGCGACATTGCGGCGGACAGATCGGACCCTTTTGACACTTTTTTGGGACAAGTGACATTTATACAGCGAACAGAGCTAAAAATAGCCACTGATTACTGTAAAAATGACACTGGCAGTGAAGGGGTTAACCTGTAGGGGGCGCTGAAGGGGTTAAGTGTGACCTAGGGAGTGATTCTAACTGTTAGGGGGCGTGGCATGACACGTCACTGATCGCTGTTCCTGATGACAGGGGACAGATGATCACTGACAGTGTCACTAGGAAGAACGGGGAGATGTTTGTTTACACTTACCTCTCCCCGTTCTTCAGCTCTGTCAGTGGTTAAAGCTGTATTAATCCCTTAAACCTAATGCCCCGTACACACGACCGGTTTTCCCGACGAGAAAACTGCCATTTTTTAGATTGGTCAGGAAAACCGGTCATGTGTATGCTCCAAAGCAGTTTTCCCAACGAGAAAACTGCCCGCAAAAAAATTAGAACCTGCTCTCTTTTTTCCTGTCGTGTTTCCAGTCGTTCTTTTTCTCTGCGCAAAAACCGCTCGTGTGTAGGCTTTTCTGAGGGGGAAAAAAAAAGCGCATGCTCAGAATGAAGTATGAGACGGGAGCGCTCATTCTGGTAAAACTAACGTTCGTAATGGAGATAGCACATTCGTCACGCTGTAACGGACTGAAGAGCACGAGGCTGAAAAGCGCGAATCGTCTCTCACCAAACTTTACTAACACGAGGATCAGCAAAAGCAGCCCAAAGGGTGGCGCCATCCAAATGGAACTTCCCCTTTATAGTGCCGTCGTACCTGTTGTACGTCAGCGCGCTTTGGTCGAGCGTTCTTTTTGTCTGAACGTGTGTATGAAAGGCAGGCTTAAGAGGAATCACGTCGGGAAAAACATTGGTTTTTGGCATGTCAGGAAAACCGGTCGTGTGTACGAGGCATGAGAGTAAAACAAATGTTAATGCCCAAGCACAATTTTGAAACTTTGACTTGTGTTCGTAAAACCGTACAGATCACCACAACTACTTTGTGCATCCAGGTGGATTATACCACGTTTTTTTTTCCCCCAGGACAAATTGGGCTTTCATTTGGTAGTAAATAGCTGTGGATATCTCCTGTTTTTTTTATTTTGTTTTTTTTATTATTATCAAAGGAAAACTGGCCCAAAATAGTAAAAAAAAAAAAAAATTTAAATGTAGCTGTATATTTGTTACTTCCATGACCTACCACCTATTCTCTAGGGCCTCTGCTATAAAATAAAAAAAAACATATATAATGTTTGGGGGTTCTATGTAATTTTCTAGCAAAAAAAATTATGATTTGTACATGGAGAGAAATGTCAGAATTGGCCTGGGTGGCAAGTGGCTAGTAATGGTTTCGGCCCCTTTCACACTGGGGCGGGAAGGTGCGCTGTGGGTATAGCGGCGCTATTTTTAGCGCCGCTATACCTTCGTTTTTACCGCGGTATACGGCCGCTAGCGGGGTGAATTTAACCCCCGCTAGCGACCGAAAAAACGTGTCAGTGTGAAAGGGGCCTTAGTCACATTCAACTGGGCTTATTCTATAATGTTGAAGACATTAAGGAGATTGGAAACTGGATGACGAATACCCAAATGTGGATTGACAGGCAGGATGGGTTGGTCAGCAAGGAAAAGAGTAATGACAGGAAGGATTGAGAACTGCTTTTAACAGGAAAGTTAATGCAGCAGATGAAAGACACATCATGCTTACTTTCCTTCCACATCAGAAGATCTCCAGCAGTGACATCAGAACAGAGCTGGTGGAAACCAGTGGGACCCAGGTACACCCATCTAATGTCCGGAGAAGTCTTGTCAGAAGTGGTTCAAGGAAGAATAGTGGCCAAAAACGCCACGCGACTCAACAGGAGGCAGTTTGTTCGCTGAAGGGCCGGAGAGCAGTACAATAATGAGTGTCTGAAAGCAACTGTGAAGCATGGTGGAGGTTTCTTGCAAATTTGGGGTTGCAGTTCTGCAAATGGAGTTGGAGATTTGGTCAGGATCAGTGGTGTCATCAATGCTGATAAATACAGGCAGATACTTCTCCATCATACCATACCAACAGGGAGGCGTGTGATTGGCCCCAAATTTATTCTGCAGCAGGACAACCACCCCATACATACAGCCAATGACTTTAAGAATTATCTTCAGCATAAGGAGAACAAGGAGTCCTGGAAGTGATGGCTCGGCCCCCCACATAGGTCTGTGGTTAGTTCTCCAAGATGTTTGGAACAACCTACTTGCCAAGTTCCTTCAAAATCTGTGTGCCAGTCCACCTAGAAGAAGCGATGCTGGTTTGAAGGCAAAGGGTGGTCACCCCAAATATTGATTTGGATTCCTCTCCCGTTCCTTTACTTTCCATTTTGTTAATTGATGAAAACAAACTAGTATCACTTCATTTTTCCTCCCTATGTTGGGGGGGGGGGGGATAGGATCTTGTTGGTGGTAAGTCCCTCTGTTTTTTGGTGAATTTTGTTAACAAAAGTGCTCTCTTTTTTTATTGCTGACTTATTATTTTTTGTTGTTATTACTTTCTGTTTTTGTATAGTTTTCTTGCTTATCTATGGTTGACGCATACATCCCCTGATAAAGCCTTGAGGCGAAACATGTCGGGATTGCGTATGATCACTCAATCTTCAGAAAACCCTTATGTGTAACCACCATATTGGACTTACTTTGTAATAACGACCTCATGTGGTTTGCTACCCATTTTTAATCTTTTGTATAATAAAGATAATTCATATATATACCTTTTACTTACCTTTGTTTGGTTTCCATTATTATGGGAATAAGCACCGCTATGGTCCCTTTACCCACTCCTTCCCTTTTTTGAATAATTTACTTTTTGGGATGAGGTGCATAATTATAGGCGTCTACCCTCAGTCGGACTAAAACTTTTAATTAGCATCACTTCTATTTCTGAAAGCTTTCCTAATTTTCACACCTGCCCTAAATTTTTGCATGTATATTAACTATAATTATATATATATATATATATATATATATATATATATACACATTTTTAAATATACCGTTGCACAATCATGCCACATCATCTCTTTAGAGATATCTATAAATATATATATAGATTTATAGAGGGATTGTTTAATAAGAAAGTTGCAATTACAGAGGATGTGGCTTGATTGCACAATGAGAGGTGGATATCAATCCTATAGAAAGGAAATCTGCAGAACATCCCAACAATCCGATTTCATCGGCAGTGACAACACTGAGAAGTTTCCCCTGTGTCTCTATACAGGTGAGTTGATCTTCTTTCCTTCTCTTCAGCGATACGTCCATAGCACACAAATAACTCTATTTTTAAAGGCAAAGGGCAACCCGCAATATCTGGAAGCTCCCATCAACCAAATATCTAGAATAGAAAAAAAAATTAAGGAATATGAAAAGCAATAGGGAGCAAAACAGAAAAAAAGTGCAAGTTTCTCTAGTCCTAAATTGGACGTTCAACCTAAATATTTTTTTTTTTTAAATAATTTTTGGGTAGAATGGGGACGTTTTTCAAACCTTCACGGAGTGTTTAGAGGAATAAATTCAATCTGGAGTTCTCTTTATACCTATAATTACATTTCTGCAGTGAACCAGATACAGTATTGCTTCTTTATTAATGTCAGAGAGAAGGCCTGGAAATTATATTTTCACAACTGAATATAATATACAGGGGGAGGGGGCAGGGGAAGGCTGGGCCAGGGGGCAGGGTGGCAATTGCCTCCCAGGCCGCTCTAACTTATGTTCAAAATGTCCGGCAGCCGCTGCCCGCTACCATTTTCTTTTTTTATTCTGGTCTAGGAAGTCGGGCCGGGGCGGCCGACCACTAGCTGTTGCATTTCGGGAGTTGTAGTCCGCACTCAAGCTTCCGGTGGGTGGAAAACACAGCAGCGCAGAGGAAACTACAACTCCCTGGGACCGGATTCTTGGAAGCAGGCAGAGGCAGGGCGTGCCAGGGAGTCGGGACGCTGGGCTGCTGGGCTGGGCACTGGCTGCAACTTGACCCCAGGATCAGGAGCGTTACCCCCCCAGGAGACCGTGGCGTGCAAGGACCTGCTGAGCTGAGATCGCTGAGCTGAGAGACCCTGACACCCCTAGTTGACCCCCCATCTCCCCCACCATACACCCCATGTAACCTGCCCCAGTGATCAGGCTGCATTGATGGGCACTGAAGTTGGCTGCACTGATAAGCACTGGTGGGGCTGCATTGAAAAACCAGGTGGGCCATGGATGGTGAGCTGATTCAGCGGTTCAGTGGGCCACTTGACTGGACTTGCCCCCCAGGCCTAAGGCTACCAGCCCTCCCCTGGGAGGGGGTGAGGGACTATATCTGTAGCATCCCTAATTATACAGTATAAGGGCAGACACCCCCTCTGTGAAGAATGGATAGATTCATGCATTGCAAGAATCTATCCATGGCCGTTGTAGCCACCCCCTATTCAGGTGTCTGGTCCCTTTTCAGATGCCGGGCGCCTGAATTACAGCGGCGGGGGGTGTTTTTGAAGCACCTGATTAGAGCCATAGGCGTTTTCAGGCGTTTTGAAGTTGCACTGACACGTGGCTTCAAAGCCGCATTCAGTGTGAACCAGCCCAGGGACTAAATGGGTCATGGAGTAGAGAGCTGCGAGTTGTTTCTTTGATCCAGTTATTGTTCCTCCCTCCAGGAACCAAATATTATCTCATAAGAATTTTGCTTCTGTTTTCCAGATCTCGGTAGCTATGAAGTTTTACGTAAATCTACTGGTTTTGTTATTCATACCAGGTAATTTTATTCTCTTATATATTTTTGAAAAAAATTATATATACTGTATATATATATATATATATATATATATATATCATATCTCATCATATCATATCTCATCTCATAATATCTCATCATATCTCATCATATCTCATCATATCATATCTCATCTCATAATATCTCATCATATATCTCATATCATCATATCATATCTCATCATATCAGATCATATATCATATCATATCTCATCATATCATATCTCATCATATATCTCATCATACCATATCTCATCATATCTCATTATGTCATATCTCATCATATCTCATAATATCTCATCATATCATATCTCATCATATATCTCATCATACCATATCTCATTATATCATATCTCATCATATCTCATCATATCATATCTCATCATATCTCATCATACCATATCTCATCATATCATATCTCATCATATCTCATCATACCATATCTCATCATATCTCATCATACCATATCTCATCATATCATATCTCATCATATCTCATCAAATATCTCATATCATCATACCATATCTCATCATATCATATCTCATCATATCTCATCATATCTCATCATATCTCATCATATCATATCTCATCATGTCTCATCATATCATATCTCATCATATCATATCTCATCATATCTCATCATACCATATCTCATCATATCTCATCATACCATATCTCATCATATCTCATCATATCATATCTCATCATATCTCATCAAATATCTCATATCATCATACCATATCTCATCATATCTCATCATATCATATCTCATCATATCATATCTCATCATGTCTCATCATATCTCATCATATCATATCTCATCATGTCTCATCATATCATATCTCATCATATCATATCTCATCATACCATATCTCATCATACCATTTCTCACCATATCTCATCATATCATATCTCATCATATCTCATCATATCATATCTCATCATATCATATCTCATCATGTCTCATCATATCTCATTATACCATATCTCATCATATCTCATCATATCATATCTCATCATGTCTCATAATGTCTCATCATATCATATCTCATCATATCATATCTCATCATATCTCATCATACCATATCTCATCATATCTCATCACATCATATCTCATCATATCATATCTCATCATATCTCATTATGTCATATCTCATCATATCTCATAATATCTCATCATATCATATCTCATCATATATCTCATCATACCATATCTCATTATATCATATCTCATCATATCTCATCATATCATATCTCATCATATCTCATCATACCATATCTCATCATATCTCATCATACCATATCTCATCATATCATATCTCATCATATCTCATCATACCATATCTCATCATATCTCATCATACCATATCTCATCATATCATATCTCATCATATCTCATCAAATATCTCATATCATCATACCATATCTCATCATATCTCATCATATCATATCTCATCATATCTCATCATATCTCATCATATCTCATCATATCATATCTCATCATGTCTCATCATATCATATCTCATCATATCATATCTCATCATATCTCATCATACCATATCTCATCATATCTCATCATACCATATTTCATCATATCTCATCATATCATATCTCATCATATCTCATCAAATATCTCATATCATCATACCATATCTCATCATATCTCATCATATCATATCTCATCATATCATATCTCATCATGTCTCATCATATCTCATCATATCATATCTCATCATGTCTCATCATATCATATCTCATCATATCATATCTCATCATACCATTTCTCACCATATCTCATCATATCATATCTCATCATATCTCATCATATCATATCTCATCATATCATATCTCATCATGTCTCATCATATCTCATTATACCATATCTCATCATATCTCATCATATCATATCTCATCATGTCTCATAATGTCTCATCATATCATATCTCATCATATCATCATACCATATCTCATCATATCTCATCACATCATATCTCATCATATCATATCTCATCATATCTCATATCATCATATCATATCTCATCATACCATTTCTCATCATATCATATCTCATCATATCATATCTCATCATATCATATCTCATCATACCATTTCTCACCATATCTCATCATATCATATCTCATCATATCATATCTCATCATGTCTCATCATATCTCATCATATCATATCTCATCATGTCTCATCATATCTCATCATACCATATCTCATCATACCATACCTCATCATATCATATCTCATCATGTCTCATCATATCATATCTCATCATATCATATCTCGTCATACCATATCTCATCATATCTCATCATACCATATCTCATCATATCATATCTCATCATATCATATCTCATCATATGTCATATCATCATATCATATCATACCATTTCTCATCATATCATATCTCATCATACCATATCTCATCATATCATATCTCATCATATCATATCTCATCATATCTCATCATATCATATCTCATATCTCATCATACCATATCTCATCATACCATATCTCATCATATCATATCTCATCATATCTCATCAGATCATATCTCATCATATCTCATCATATCATATCTCATCATATCTCATCATACCATATCTCATCATGTCTCATCATATCTCATCATATCTCATCATACCATATCTCATCATGTCTCATCATATCTCATCATATCATATCTCATCATACCATATCTCATCATATCATATCTCATCATATATCATCATATCATATATCATCAGATCATATCTCATCATACCATATCTCATCATACCATATCTCATCATACCATATCTCATCATACCATATCTCATCATACCATATCTCATCATATCATATCTCATCATACCATATCTCATCATACCATATCATATCATATCATATCTCATCATACCATATCTCATCATACCATATCTCATCATACCATATCTCATTATATCATATCTCATCATATACCATTAGATCATATATCATCATATCTCTATTTCAAGATTCTCCCCACAGACAGAAACATATAATAATGTATAATAGAGAAGATGTGTAACCAATCTGTTTTTCTTTCTCAAGCACTTCAATGCCAGAAGGATTCTGCACAACCACCATGTAAGTAAAACATTAAACTACATTTTATTAGTTGCGTTAGACTTGCGCTGAGATTTCCCATTTCTATACATACTCCATATTGGAAGTGTCATCACTGGGTCCTCTGTGCTTCTCTATGCAATGCAAGTGTTCCGTTAGATTCGGCGACCCGTCAGAATTGGTAACGGAAGTGACGTTCTGTCGCCGCCATCTTGCTACACCCCACACTCCTCCATAGTAAGGATACACTGAAAAGGGGGAAACCAGACATCTTGTTACATCCACCGGCGTTTTCCATTTTACACTTATATTTAACAGTAAAGTGAGTTTATATAGTGAAATACAGTGCTTAGGAGTCTGTCTGACTGGTTAGATATTGAATTTTAAAAGCAGCGAACTTCTGTCAGATTAGCAAACCTGTGAGATCAGCAGGCTTGCCACTGCTTTTAAAATGTAACCTCATAACAGTCAGACGGAGTTCTAAGTCCTTTATTTCAGTATATAAACTCACTTTACTGTTAAAAACGTGTACATGTAAAATGGAAAACTCCGGTGGATGTAACAAGATGTCCGCTTTCCCCCTTCTCAGTGTATCTTTACAATGGAGGAGTGTGGGGTGTAGCAAGATGGCGGTGAAGGAATGCCACTTCCGTTACAAATTATGACGGGTGGCACAGTGGTGTAGTGGGTAGCACTCTCGCCTAGCAGTAAAAAGTGTTGCTGGTTCGAATCCTAACAATGGCACTACCTGCCTGGAGTTTGCATGTTCTCCCTGTGTCTGCGTGGGTTTCCTCCGGGTACTCCGGTATCTTCCCACACTCCAAAGACATGCTGGTGGGTTAATTGGCTTATGTCCAAAATTGACCCAATAATAATGAATGTTGGAGGCCTTGGATTGTGGGCTCCTTGAGGGTAGGGACCGATGTGGGTGTGTGATGTGTGTGTGGAGCGCTGCGTAGGTTGACGGTGCTATATGGGTACCTTAAATAATAATGAGACACAATGTACAGTAGTAAAGGTGATGACGTCAGCGCGTTGCTCCGCTCCTCCCTACGCGTTTCGTAATAGAGTTGTGTCATCCAGCGGCACCTGGACGACAGAACTCTATTACGAAATGCGTAGGCAAGAGCGACGCGCTGACGTCATCTACTCGTACATCCAGACGGACATGTTTGCCTGTTTGTGTCCGGCCGGCACAACAGGCCGATGCAAGTTTGTAAGTGTGCTACTGTGTTTTTACTCTTCTAAATAAATCATAAGGTTTTATACTATCGAAGCATTATTTCTTTCTCGTACATCACGGGACACAGAGCGGCATAGTCATTACTATGTGGGTTATATAGTTTACCTTCAGGTGCTGGCACTGGCAACTTCCAAACCGGAAGTACCCTCCCCTATATAAGCCCCTCCCATCCGGGAGCACCTCAGTTTTTTGCCAGTGTCTAAGGTGTTGGCCAAGAAGTAACATGTGTTTTCACTGAGCTTGCGTACAGGTTCTTTTGGGCCTCAGTAAGCTATTCCGGATCCGACCAAAAAAGCTTCATAGCTAAACGGTCGGTACCCGGGCCTTGCAGAGAAGAGCAAGGTTTTGCCTGTAATGCTTCTCTTAGGAGGGCTGGACCCTGGGATCCAGAGCTCTGGTCATACCCACGACCAAGATGTTTTCTGTGCAGGGTGCTATACAGGTCCAGGGGAGTGGAATCCTTGGGAACCCGGTCCCTGAAGGTTTAATTACAATGCCTGCCGTGAGAGGTGAAGTTTGGGCTTCTGTGGACCAAACAGAGTCCTGCGGCGGGGAAAAGGTAAGTGGGGGCCCCTCAGGAACTTGGTTCTATTGAGGGGACCCCCAAGCCTAATATGTCTTTCTGCCTGTTACCTAACGGTATTCCCGCTAAATATCTGTGCATGCCTGTAACTACTAAAAAATGTAATAATTTTAAAAGTGGTCAAGAAAAAAAAAAAAAAAAATGGTTAAACCTCGGTACCTGTGTTAAACCACTAGAGGCCGCTGTGGAACGTAGTTTTCTTGTCAGATGGATTTTTTCTTTCCAAGTCAAAATCCAGGCAGATGGTGAGTTCTCTGGATGGGAAACTGTCTCCTCTGCCATGTTGCAATGCTCGTCCATCCTCCGGCCCTGTGGCAAACAGGGCCTTGGCTTCTGTCCCTAGTTCCTTTCAAAAAAGAGCGCCGAAGGCGCACGTGCCCGCGCCTCTATTTATAGAGGTGGGCTGGAAAAAGGGGCGGAGCTTGGTGGATGACGCTCTGTGCGCGCCGCAGCGCTTCTGCGCATGTGCGGGCGTCCCAGCATGATAAAAAGCACAATTAGGTGTTGTCAGCTGGTTATGGAGGCAGAAACAGAGCTGGCAACATTTAGAGAAAGGCATACAGCAGGCGGTTGATGCAGGCATCCCCATAGAAAGGCACATTAGTAGACACCAACTGTTTATATAGCAGCAATTGTGCTAGACTATTGTCAGTAAGTGGTGTATTTCGGCTGGAATACCTCAGCTTTGGGCTTAGGAATATGCCGTCTAAAGGCTCCGGGACTAAGAATCCCAGGAAGCATAGGGGGTCTCCATCGGGCTCTGAGGATCTTGGGCATGCTTCGGCTGCACCAATCTCCCCTGAAAAATCAGAGGTTAGTGACCGTAGAGCACCCTCAGGAGTACCTGGTACTGTGGCTGTCCTCAGTTCACCTGCTCCTGTGTATATAACAGAGGAGGTTTTTTCCTCAGCTCTGGGAGGACTGGAAGAGAGATTGACAACATTGATCGCTGCTTCCCTGTCAGAGGGAAAGTGCGCCCGATCTCCGTCTCCTCCCTCAGAGTACCTGTTAGCAGAGCAACAGTCCCATACAGGGATCGACCTACCTGAAGGGGATCAGGATGAGGTTGATTCTGTTGTAGAGGAATCAACAGTGGAAGAGCCATTCTCAGCATCAAATGCTGAAAGATTATGGGTTCAGTCCCTGACTAACATGGTCCGATCAGCATTTAAAATGCCCCTTGCGGAGCCATCATCCACTTCTGTCTCCTCGTTGGGGTCGCTAAAAGCTCCCCAGACTGTCTGTTCCTTTCCAATCCATCCTTTACTGGAAGGACTCATGTACCAGGATTGGGAACATCCTGATAAAATATTTACTCCCCCCAAGAGATTTCTGGTGGTCTATCCCATGGAGGATAAGTTCATCAAAAAATGGAAGGTCCCTACAGTGGACGCAGCCATCTCTTGTGTGAATAAATCACTGACATGTCCAGTAGATAATGTCCAAATGTTCAAGGACCCAATAGATAAAAAATTGGAGTCCTTATTAAAATCTGCTTTCTCTACAGCAGGCTTAGTGACACAACCAGCAGTGGCAGCTATTGGGGTCTGCCAAGCAGTGAAGGATCAGTTGAAAAAGGTCTTAAGGGACTTGCCAGATCAGCAGGCTCTTGCCCTAGCTGATCTACCTAGAGCCTTATGCTTTGCGGTGGACACTATAAAGGATTCAATCCATCAGGCCTCCCGCCTTACGCTGTCTGTAGTACATATGCGCAGGCTTCTATGGCTAAAAAACTGGGCTGCTGAAGCTCCCTGTAAAAAATTGCTGGTTAGCTTCCCATTTCATGGGGAACGCTTATTCGGGGAAGACCTGGACAAATATATCCAGAAAATTTCCAGCGGTAAAAGTACACTCTTGCCGGTAAAAGCAGAGTTAGAGGTCCCTCTTTTAAGAGGCCTGCTTCTCCAGTCCCTGGGACATCGGCTGTGAAACAGTTCCGACGGCCTCCTCGGTCAAATCCCGGGGGTAAAAATCAGGGACAATCACAGGGTAACAAGAAACCCTGGGTCAGGAGAGGTCCAAAACCTCCCCCAAAGTCAAATTCATGAAGGGTTGCCCCCACTCAATCGGGTGGGGGGGAAGACTCCAGTTGTTCGCAGAGACCTGGCGGGACACGATCAGAGACAGAGGGGTGCTCTCCTCAGTAAGTCTGGGATACAAATTGGAGTTAAAAGACTCTCCTCCTTCCCATTTTATGAGGTCAAACGTGCCAAGGGATCCCCGGAAGAGAGGATCCCTCCTGTTGGCACTAGAACAACTATTGCTCCAAGGAGTAATTATGGAGGTTCCCCTGGAAGAATGGGGGTTCGGGTTTTACTCAAACCCCTTTACAGTCCCGAAGCCAAACGGGGACGTGAGGCCCATATTAAATCTAAAAGGGCTAAACAAATTCCTACATATCAGGACTTTTCGGATGGAGTCGATCTGATCGGTGGCCACTGCCCTACAAGGGGAGGAATGGTTAGCCTCAATCAACATCAAAGATGCTTATTTGCACATTCCCATCTTTCCAGTCCACCAAAAATTTCTACGCTTTGCAGTAGAAGGGCGCCATTTTCAGTTCAGAGCCTTACCCTTCGGTCTGGCCACAGCACCACAAGTGTTTACAAAAATTCTGGCCCCATTATTGGCCAATCTAAGAACACAAGGTGTAACGATAATGGCATATCTAGACGACTTGTTGCTGATAGACCACTCAGTGGAAAAACTAGAAGTGGTCGTTCACAAGACAATCAAGTATCTGGAATCTCACGGTTGGATTATCAACCGAGACAAGTCAGCCCTAAAACCAGTCAAAAGTCTGGAATACTTGGGGCTAAGGCTGGATTCAGACCAGAGAAAAATATTCTTGCCTCAAGAAAAGGTGTAGTCTCTGAGAGATTTTATCCACCTAGTGGGTACAAAAAGACAGCCGTCCATACGCCTGTGCATGAGGCTGCTGGGAAAAATGGTGGCATAATTCGAAGCAGTACCCTACGGTCAATTCCATTCAAGGAATTTGCAAAGGGCCATACTGTCAGCCTGGAACAAAAAAGTTCAGGCCCTAGACTTACCAATGTCCTTGTCCCCTTCCGTTCGCAAGAGCCTCCGTTGGTGGTTGGTTCTCCAGAATCTGGAAAAAGGGAAATCCTTCAGTCCGATTTCTTGGAAGGTGGTCACTACAGATGCCAGCCTTATAGGCTGGGGAGCAGTACTGGAGCAATGGTCTCTCCAGGGCAGATGGTCGGATGCAGAAAAGGCCCTGCCCATCAATCTCCTAGAGATACGAGCAGCCCGGTATGCCCTAGTAGTATGGACATCCAAACTCCAAGGGTCCCCTGTCAGAATTCAATCAGACAATGCCACGGCAGTGGCATATATCAATCATCAGGGTGGCACCAGGAGTCGTGCAGCCCAGAGGGAAGTAAATTACATCCTGAAATGGGCAGAAAGATATGTCCCAGCCATATCCGCGGTATTCATTCCAGGAGTGGACAATTGGAAGGCGGACTTTCTAAGTCGCCAACAATTATGCCCAGGGGAATGGTCCCTTCACCCCGAGGTTTTCCGGACAATATGTCAGCGGTGGGGAACACCGGATGTAGATCTGCTAGCATCCAGATTCAACGCAAAGGTGGACAGGTTTGTCTCTCGGACAAGGGATCCCCTAGCTTGCGGCTCGGATGCCCTAGTGTTCCCTTGGGATCAGTTCAAGCTGATATATGCATTCCCACCGCCACAATTGTTACCTCGATTACTCCGCAGAATCAGGGTAGAAAAGAAGCCAGTGATTCTGGTGGCTCCAGCGTGGCCCCGAAGAGCATGGTACGCAGAGATTGTAAAAATGTCTGTGGGGAGTCCTTGGACCCTCCCACATCGTCCGGACCTGCTTTCGCAAGGACCGATATACCACCCTTCCTTACCAGCCCTAGGTTTGACGGCCTGACTATTGAGGCCCACATTCTAAAAAAGAGAGGTCTCTCTAATCCTGTGGTATCTACCATGATCAATGCCAGGAAGCCGGTATCCAGGCAGATTTACTATAGAATCTGGAAGGCGTACATCGCGTGGTGTGAGGCCAAGAGATGGCATCCACGTAAATACGTAATAGGTAGGATTCTGGACTTCCTACAGTGGGCTGTAGATAGGAAGCTTGCCTTGAGTACTATCAAGGGTCAGATTTCGGCCTTGTCAATATTTTTTCAAAGGCCCTTGGCTTCGCATTCACTAGTCAAAGCTTTTATACAAGGAGTGATGCGTATTAGCCCTCCGGTTAATATTCCCATATGTCCATGGGACTTAAACCTGGTTCTGTCGGTTCTACAGAAACAACCATTTGAACCATTACAGCATATTTCCTTGGTTCTTCTCACCAGGAAATTGATTTTTCTAGTAGCCATTTGTTCGGCTAAAAGAGTATCGGAATTAGCCGCTATGTCCTGTAAAGAGCCATATCTGGTTATCCATAAGGACAGAGTAGTGTTACGTCCTCATCCAGCCTTTCTTCCTAAGGTGGTATCGAGGTTTCATTTGAACCAAGATGTGGTTCTTCCTTCCTTTTTCCCCAAACCTAGTTCGGTAGAGGAAAAGTTATTACATTCTTTGGATGTAGTAAGAGCAGTTAAAGCTTATCTAAAAGCCACTGCTCAGATTCGCAGAACGGATACTTTGTTTATTCTGCCGGAAGGCCCCAGAAAGGGTCAGGCAGCGTCAAAATCTACTTTAGCCAAGTGGATTCGACAGGTCATTATGCAAGCCTATGGCTTGAGAAGGAGACCGCCTCCGTTCAAAGTTAGGGCGCACTCCACGAGAGCAGTTAGAACTTCATGGGCAGTGCATCACCAGGCCTCCCTGGCTCAAATCTGTAAGGCCGCAACATGGTCTTCAGTACACACGTTTACTAGGTTCTACCAGGTGGACGTTAGAAGTCAGGAGAATGTCGCCTTTGGGCGCAGTGTGTTGCAGGCCGCAAAAGATCCTCATGTCTGATAGCGCCCAGCTTATGTATGGTGTATCCCCCCCCTCATTGGGCATTGCTTTGGGACGTCCCACATAGTAATGACTATGCCGCTCTGTGTCCCGTGATGTACGAGAAAGAAAATAGGATTTTTATAACAGCTTACCTGTAAAATCCTTTTCTTGGAGTACATCACGGGACATAGAGCTCCCACCCCTCTTTTGGGGACACTTATTGCTTTGCTACAAAACTGAGGTGCTCCCGGATGGGAGGGGCTTATATAGGGGAGGGTACTTCTGGTTTGGAAGTTGCCAGTGCCAGCACCTGAAGGTAAACTATATAACCCACATAGTAATGACTATGCCGCTCTGTGTCCCGTGATGTACTCCAAGAAAAGGATTTTACAGGTAAGCTGTTATAAAAATCCTATTGTCTCTTACATGCCATGCCATTCCCACACGGGTCTGACCATCCACGGAGTGTGTTGACTAGTGGTGCAGAAAGTCTCGGGTGTCTCTGGAAATAAGCTGTGATTTAAGTTAAGCTTCTCCGGATCCTCTGTCACGAGGGGATCACGGAGCTCAGGCAAGCAGGAATTCTTTCGTTGGTGGATTTCACATTGGCTTTTTTCAACATCTGAGGAGTCCCTATTCATGGATGGACTTTAATAATTTTTGCACGGGTGGACAGTTATCATTTTTCACTTAATGTTTATGAACTTTCGCTTTTTGTGTTTCACTGTATGATCATTTTTTTCTTTAAAATGATTTACAGCTGTTATATAAGTTTTGAACCATTCACTTGTTTTTTTGTTCATTTTTCAGTGTTTTGGTATTTACCACCAGTGGTTACACTGATATTTGTAACATTTACAGCATGGGTGCTCAACCAGTGGCCCTCCAGCTGTTGGGGAACTACAAGTTCCATGAGGCATTGCAAGGCTGATGGTTACAAGCATGTCTCCTAAAGGCAGAGGCATGATGGGAATTGTAGTTCAGCAACAGCTTGAGGGCCACAGGTTGAGCACCCATGATTTACAGGTTTAGCGCCACCCTATATATTTTTTTCATATTTTGTTCACTGTATGGGTGTTTTACAGAAGGTTTGCTGCTTCCAGCCCATGTTTATAGAGCAATTCTTGTGGCCTCATAAGTTTGCTATAATTCTTAGCGCAGTTTCTTTTTTCCTTTTTTTCTGTAAACACACACATCCCTGTTCTAAGAGGAGAGGAGATGCAGATTGTGAGTTCCTACTAGCTGGGAACCACGATCTGTCATCCCCTATACTAAGTCCCCTCCCCCCCTTCACAGTTAGAACACACGAGAGAACACAGTTAACCCCTTGATCGCCCCCTAGTGGTTAACCCCCTTCCCTGCCAGTGACATTTATACAGTAATCAGTGCATTTTTATAGCACTGATCACTGCATAAATGACAATGGTCCCAAAAATGTGTCAAAAGTGTCCGATGTGTCCGCCATAACATTGCAGTCCCGATAAAAATCGCTGATCGCCACCATTACTAGTCAGGGGCGTACCTAGAGCATTTGGCACCCGGGGCGGATCCTACATCTGGCACCCCCCCCCCCCCCCCACATTAAAATGTAAAAACACCCCACTGTGCCCCCGCTATTACTAGTAAAAAAAAACAACAACAATAAAAATGCCATAAAACTATACCCTACTTTGTAGCCGCTATAACTTTTTGCGCAAACCAATCAATATACGCTTTTTGCGATTTTTATTACCAAAAATATGTAGAAGAATACATATAGGCCTAAACTGAGGAAAAAATTTGCTTTTTAAAAAAAAAAAAAAAAATTTGGATATTTATTATAGCAAAAAGTACAAAATATTGTGTTTTTTTTCAAAAGTGTCAGTCTTTTTTTGTTTATAACGCAAAAGATAAAAACCGCAGAGGTGATCAAATACCACCAAAAGAAAGCTCTATTTGTGGGAAAAAAAGGACGTCAATTTTGTTTGGGTACAGCGTCGCAGTGCCAAATCGAACATAAATGCTCTGGTCGTTAAGCAGCCAAATCTTCCCGGGGCTGAAGTGGTTAAGTAGCAATTTTCTTCTGCACAATCAGCTTGGAGTGTATAAGATAATACCGGTGATATAAATCCTCATCAATAATGATTGTATTATCTTCTTTTCCAGCTCCTCCGTGTAAAATGGCGCACAGTGTTGAAAAGTGGGGCGGAGTCTGCCCAGAGTACTGCATCCCAGAACTGCCTGCTAAAGATGTGTGTATTGGGATAGCAAAGCATGCCTGTTATTGTGCTGAGGGGTATATTTTTTATTCCAACAAATATAAAAAATGCATTTCAAAGAAGGAATGTGATAAACTCAAATTAGAAAAACATAACTGAACAAAAGAAATAAAAAAAATCCTTTAGATACAGTATATTGTGAATGATTGGATTGAAAAAATAAATAAATCAGAAATCGGTGAATGTTTATGACATGTGTGGTGTTTGCTTTTCTTTGTGGTGAATAAAAAATAAAAAAGTTAAAAGGTGAACCTCCGGGGATATAAAAGACACAAATTAATGCAGCTCTGTTATTATAAATACATTATGTCTGAACGGTTATTAAATGAGGATTTTTGTGATTCACATATATTTAAACTCAGAATTCTGTAAAAAAAAAAATATATATACCGTATATACTCGAGTATAAGCCGACCCGAATATAAGCCGAGGCACCTAATTTTACCACAAAAAAACTGGGAAAACTTATTGACTCGAGTATAAGCCTAGGGTGTCCATCTGCATGCCTCACTGTGCCTCACTTTGCCTCACTGTGTCCATGTGCATGCCTCACTGTGCCCATGCCTCACTGTGCCCATGCCTCACTGTGCCCATGACTAGACTGACGTTTAACATGGGAGTCTATGGAAGTGGTGCCCGGCTTTGAAAAATCGGTGCTCCCCGGCCGTAGGTCTCCTGGACAACAAACTTTGCACACTTGTAGAGGAAGAGTGGGGTTACATGTGTACCAGGTCCCCAAAGTCCGGGAGATCAGGCACAAAAAGGTGACTCGAGTATAAGCCGAGGGGGGCATTTTCAGCACAAAAAAATGTGCTGAAAAACTCGGCTTATACTCGAGTATATACAGTATATTTTTTTCAGACTCATAATTCTTTATTTTTATTTATTTTTATGATGGCACCAGGACTCTTCCATAATTTAGACCAGCGCAACCAATACAAAATAATGCATCATAAATACATCATCATTACATACATATTTTTGTTATTATTATTATTATTATTATTATTATTATTATTGACTTAGTGATTGTAAAGCTTTTTTTTTTTTTTAAATAACAAACATGTTATACTTACCTCCTCTGTGCAAGGGTTTTGCCCCCATCCTCCTTTTCTGGGGCAACCCTACGGCGCTCCTGGCTCCTCCTCTTCATCGAGTGCCCCCTGCGGAGAGCTGCATTCCCTGGGGGACACTCATGCGGGCGCGCTCCCGAGTCCTGCTGCTGCGTCCATTGACACGGAAAGCAGGACTCGGCTCCGCCCCCCCCCGCTCCCATGTCACTGTATTTGTTTGACAACAGTGGGAGCCAATGGCTCCTGCTGCTATCAATCTATCCAATGAGGAGCCGAGACAGCTCAGGGGAGCTCTGGGGGGGGGGGGGGGGGAGCTGCAGCACAAAAGGTTTTTCACCTTAATGCATAGAATGCACTAAGGTGAAAAACCGTGAGGTTTTACAACTCCTTTTAAAAAGAACATATATCCATAAAGCCAATATCTGTAGCAACAAAACTTCACAATGCTGCACAGAGAAGGTGCATATTAACCACTTGAAGACCAGGCCTTTTTCTAACATTTGTTGCTTACAAGTTAAAATCTGTATTTTTTGCAAGAAAATTACTTAGAAAAAATACACTTCAATGAATAAAAAAAAAAAAAAAAACTCACTAAAATTAGCCCAATTTTTTTGTATAATGTTAAAGATGATGTTACGTCAAGTAAATAGATACCTAACATGTCACGCTTTAAAATTTTGCACACTCATTGAATGGCAACAAACTACGGTACTTAAAAGTCTCCATAGGTGAATGTGACGGACTCCGGACACCCTGTTGGGTATTTCTGCCAAGAAGCTGCTTTTCCAAGTCTTGGAACACAAGACAAATGGATCTTGCTATAGTACATATCCCCCCTTATGTATTTATACATGGAGATCATATCCCCCCTTATGTATTTATACATGGAGATCATATCCCCACTTATGTATTTATACATGGAGATCATATCCCCCCCCTTATGTATTTATACATGGAGATCATATCCCCCCATTATGTATTTATACATGGAGATCATATCCCCCCTTATGTATTTATACATGGAGATTATATCCCCCCTTATGTATTTATACATGGAGATCATATCCCCACTTATGTATTTATACATGGAGATCATATCCCCCCCCTTATGTATTTATACATGGAGATCATATCCCCCCATTATGTATTTATACATGGAGATCATATCCCCCCTTATGTATTTATACATGGAGATTATATCCCCCCCTTATGTATTTATACATGGAGATCATATCCTGTAATAGATTTATCCCTGGTCCAATTTCAGGATGTATGTTCTATTCTGCCTCTGACCCAAATTCAAGGTGATTTGAATGCATGCACGCAAAAAGGATCACACTGGGACACACTGGTCAGTATGAGCTTTCTCTCATCAACAGGGGTTTATTCAAGGTTACAGCCCCTTATATAAACAAAGTGACATAAGCAAACGTCATCACATATGTGTGTAAATAATTGGTTCATCTGTATATGGTCCTTTTCCTGTCGACATCTGTTCTGGCCACGAAGCTGCATTCCAGAATACTGGGGGCCATCTTTTAGTAGACGATGGGAGGGGCAGAAAGGAGGGGGTAAGGGAGTGAAGAGTAAGAAAACATCTGTTTCTCGTTTTTGTGTAAGGAAATTACTGCTGCCTGGTTATAAGATTACTAAGATTTTTATATATATATATATATATATATATATATATATATATATATATATATATATATTGTAACCTGGGGGGCAGGTAGTAGGTACAAAAGCTCCCTGGGATGAGCAGGCACAGATACCAAGTCCATTGGATCAGTGAAAACACAGTGGGGTTTATTGGTGCTATATACAAAGTCAATGACAGGTGCTGTACAGTGTGGTGAAAACAAGCAGAAGAAAAAATAGCTAAACAAAAGCCTAGCCGTGTCTCGGCTCTAACTACACAGTATGTACAGGCCCTCACTACCAGGCAGGACAAGCTTAACACTTGTCAGCTTCCACATTCACAGAGTAACAAGTTTTACCAACCTTCTTGCTCTCACAAACCAACGTTGTCTGTGTTTCCCAGGCTGAGCAAAGGCTGTCTGCTCAGGTGAGCTTTTAATTAAGCTGGTGGAGAGAACCAACACCTGAAGTGGATCCTGGCTCAGAGATCCCTGAATGTATATGAGAGGAGCCTGGGAGATGTATAAACCCCGAACAGGACTTTCCCAAGCTCTCTCTGGGATGCTCTGTCACACATCCTCCCCCCTTGTTTCAACCCCAGGGTTGGAACACCTGTAGCCCAACAGGAGTGAACACGGGAGAGGGCATCTACATTCCCCATCTCAACACCTGGCCTGTGTTTTACCGTAAAGGCGTAATCTTGTAGGGCCAAAAACCACCGGTTCACCCGCCTATTAGTCTCCTTCTTTTGGGCCATCCATTTCAGGGGAGCATGGTCAGTTATTAACTCAAACTGGCGCCCCAACAAGTAGTACCTGAGCGCGTCCACGGCCCACTTTATGGCCAGACACTCCTTTTCAATGACTGCGTACTTCTTTTCATGGTCATTGAGCTTTCTGCTTAAGTACACCACAGGGTGTTCTTCCCCATTGTGTACCTGTGAAAGTACTGCCCCGATACCAACATCAGACGCATCTGTCTGGACCAAAAAGTTTTTGGAGAAATCGGGGGAGTATAGGATTGGCTGTGCACAAAGAGCCTTCTTCAGGACTTGAAAAGACTCTTCTGCTACTGGAGACCATTTCACCATTACGGAGGCTTTCCCTTTCGTAAGGTCTGTCAGTGGGGCAGCTATAGTTGCGAAATTTGGGATAAATCTTCTATAGTACCCCGCAATGCCAAGAAAGGCCCTGACCTGCTTCTTGTTTGCAGGGCGTGGCCACTCCTGGATGGCTTCTATTTTATTCACCTGGGGCTTTATGACACCCCGGCCAATAGTGTAGCCCAAATACCTGGCTTCCTCTAGCCCAATGGCACATTTTTTTGGATTTGCCGTAAACCCCTCCTTGAAGAGGGAATCCAGGACAGCCTGGACACGGGGCAAGTGAGACTCCCAGTCAGTGCTATGCACCACTATGTCGTCCAGATAGGCTGCAGCATACTGTCGGTGAGGTCTTAGGGTCCTGTCCATAGCCCTCTGAAATGTTGCAGGGGCATTTTGCAACCCAAAAGGCATTTTCTTATATTGAAACGACCCCTCCGGGGTCACAAATGCAGTCTTTTCTTTGGCACTACCAGTCAGGGGTGTTTGCCAATATCCTTTGGTCAAGTCCAAAGTGGTCAGATAATGGGTCTTGCCAAGTCGGTCTATAAGCTCGTCTACCCTGGGCATTGGGTATGTGTCAAACTTTGTTACCGCATTAAGCTTTCTGAAGTCATTACAAAACCTCCAAGTGCCATCCGGTTTTGGGACCAATACAATGGGGCTAGACCAGTCACTATTGGATTCCTCAATAACATCTAGCTCCAACATCCTTTTAACTTCCTCACCGATGTCCTTTCTTCTAGCTTCGGGAATTCAGTATGGTTTGAGCTTGACACGGACTCCAGGTTCAGTAACAATATCATGCTGAACTGCTGAAGTCGTGCCCGGCAACTCTGAAAATTTCTCTTTATTCCTCATCAGGAACTCTCTAGCTTCCTGTTTCTGGGAACATGACAGGGTGTCTGGAATCGTGACCTCAGGGATCAGAGGGGATTCAGTACCTTTAAGGGTTACCGGGAGGGACCTCGCAGTTAATGCCAGTCTATCCTTCCAGGGTTTTAACAGGTTTATGTGGTAAATCTGTTCGGGCTTCCTTTTACCTGGTTGATACACCTTGTAATTGACCTCCCCAACTCTTTCAATTACTTCAAAGGGTCCCTGCCACTTAGCCAGGAATTTGCTCTCAACAGTGGGAACTAACACGAGGACCCGGTCACCAGGTGAGAAAACACGAAGTTGGGCCCCCCTGTTGTATATCCTCTGTTGGGCTGCTTGGGCCTGCAGTAAATGTTCTTTTACTACCGGCATGATTGCTGCAATCCTATCCTGCATTTGAGCGATATGCTCAATAACACTTTTGTGAGGTGTCTGCTCATCCTCCCAAGTTTCCTTGGCTATGTCTAAGAGTCCCCGATGGTGTCTCCCATAAAGCAACTCAAATGGAGAGTACCCCGTAGAGGACTGGGGAACTTCCCTGATGGCGAACATCAAGTAAGGTATCAGGAAGTCCCAGTTTTTCCCATCCTTATCAACAACCTTTTTTTAACATACTCTTTAATGTCTTATTGAAGCGTTCCACCAAGCCATCCGTTTGAGGATGGTACACTGAGGTACGCAACTGCGTCACCTTAAATAACTTGCAGAGCTCCCTAGTTATTTGTGACATGAATGGGGTACCTTGGTCTGTAAGGACTTCTTTCGGGACGCCAACCCGACTGAACACCATAAACAGCTCTTTGGCAATGTTTTTAGCAGATGCAGTGCGTAAGGGAACGGCCTCAGGGTAACGGGTAGCGTAATCCATGATCACGAGGATATGTTGATGACCGCGGGCAGATTTGGGGAGTGGACCCACAAGGTCCATGGCAATCCTCTCAAAAGGCACTTCAATAATGGGCAAGGGCACTAACGGACTTCGGAAGTGGGGTTGGGGGGGCTGACATCTGACACACAGGACAGGATTGACAATAATTTTCTATGTTTTTCCGTATCCCAGGCCAGTAAAACCTGCGCAACACTCTTTCAGTGGTTTTCTCAACCCCTAAATGGCCTCCTAGCAAGTGCCCATGGGCAAGTTCCAACACCACCCGTCTGTATAACTTAGGGACTACCAACTGTTCAACCACTTCATCATTAGATTTACATACACGATACAGTAAATCCTCATTGCTGCAGAAATATGGAAAACAGAGCCTGTCCCCTGGTTCGACAGGTACCTCATTAATCACTATTACATTTTCCCAGGCCCTGGCAAGGGTAGGGTCTTTTCTCTGCTCCGTACCAAAATTTTCCTTGTGCACATTAAGATTGGCAAACTCTAACGTAGGCTCAGATTCAGCAGGCGGCTGTCCAGCTCTACTGGTTGTGGGGACTTCTTCCGGCTCCCCCAGCTCTCCTGCCATAACTGAGAAAGGATCACCCGGAGAGCCCTGAGAGGAGTCCCCTGAACTCACAAGGTCAGTAATGGCCACGAGTTCTGGCTCTGCGACTGAGTTAGGTACTGCGACTGGGTCGGGACAATCCCACAGTTCCCAAAACTTAGGGAAGTCCCTACCAATGATAGCCTCATGCACCAAGTGGGGCACCAGTCCGACCGAATGGGTCACCGTACCTAAGCCAGTTTTAAACTGAACAGTGGCTATTGGATACTTGCGGGTATCCCCATGTACACAGATCACAGCAACCTTTTTTGCATGAAAATTCACAGTTTCAACCATCTCAGCTGTAACCAAAGTAACCAGACTTCCAGAGTCCAGCAAGGCCATAATAGGCTTATTATTAATAGTCACATGACACATGTGTTTTCCCACATTTGGCATTGCAGCGCATGAAACAGCAGCAAACATAGACTGCCTTCTAAAAGATAGATCACACTGCATTGGTTCATCTGTCAATGGACAGTTTGCTGCAACATGTCCCAGTTCTTGGCAACGAAAACACCTGATGTTTCCCCAGTTTGGTTTGCTGACAGGCAGTGGCTTCCCTTGTTTGGGCCGCCAAACTTCAGTCCTGGCACCAAAAATCCTCCCCCCTATTTCCTTGCCATGCTTACCACCCACTTCCCCTGGAACAGTCTTACCGGTTGCCTGGGGAGACCGTGGCTTTGGGTGAAAAGTCCGTGCGGCTGTAGGGGTGGTGACCAGGTTCTCTGCAGCAAAGTACCTCTCAACAAGCTCCACCAGGTTGTCTGCTGACTTGGGGTCTCCTTGACTCACCCACTTCTGCAGGGGAATTGGCAGTGACCTCGGGAATTGGTCCATGACCACACGCTCCACTATTTGTGGCGCAGACAGGGACTCCGGCTGTAGCCATTTCCGTACCAGGTGGATCAGATCAAACATCTGCGATCTTGGGGGCCTCTTATCTTGGAAGAACCAGCTGTGGACCCGCTGAGCTCGAACAGCCAAGGTGACACCGAGTCGTGCCAGGATTTCCCGCTTGACCTTCTCATAATCTCCCGCTTCTGCTGACTCCAGATCATAGTAGGCCTTCTGCGCTTCTCCAGAAAGTAAGGGGGCGATCAGTCCTGCCCACTGGGTTTAGGGCCAACCTTCCCTCTCAGCGGTCCGTTCAAATGTTAGTAGGAAAGCCTCTGGATCATCATCTGCCGTCATCTTTGAAAGAAAGCGACCCACATGGATGGTTGAGGGCTTGTCTCCAATATCCTTCATTATCGCAGGTGACCCCTGTGCTAGCGTCTCCACAACCTCAGTAAGGGTTTTTCTATCCGCTATTGCAGCAGTGGCAAGCTGTTCAAACAGCCTCTGCGATTGCTCCTGTACAGCACCAATCTGTTGGAACAGCACCTTGGTTTGCTCCTGTGCGATAGCGTTGGCTTGCTGTAATGCAGCGTTAGTTTGCTGTTGTGCAGCGTTTGCTTGCTGCAATGTAGCGTTAGTTTGCTGTTGTGCAGCGTTTGCTTGCTGCTGTGCAGCGTTTGCTAACACCATTTGTTTGAGGATGTCCTCCATGTTGTCACTTTAGGTACTGGCCTTTTAAGTAGTAACTTACTACAGCTGGTCGCAGCCTCCACCATATGTAACCTGGGGGGCAGGTAGTAGGTACAAAAGCTCCCTGGGATGAGCAGGCACAGATACCAAGTCCATTGGATCAGTGAAAACACAGTGGGGTTTATTGGTGCTATATACAAAGTCAATGACAGGTGCTGTACAGTGTGGTGAAAACAAACAGAAGAAAAAATAGCTAAACAAAAGCCTAGCCGTGTCTCGGCTCTAACTACACAGTATTTACAGGCCCTCACTACTAGGCTGAACAAGCCTAACACTTGTCAGCTTCCACATACACAGGGTAACAAGTTTTACCAACCTTCTTGCTCTCACAAACCAACGTTGTCTGTGTCTCCCAGGCTGAGCAAAGGCTGTCTGCTCAGGTGAGCTTTTAATTAAGCTGGTGGAGAGAACCAACACCTGAAGTGGATCCTGGCTCAGAGATCCCTGAATGTATATGAGAGGAGCCTGGGAGATGTATAAACCCCGAACAGGACTTTCCCAAGCTCTCTCTGGGATGCTCTGTCACAATATATATATATATATATATATATATATATATATTGCAACACTAAAGTAAAGAAACAATAAAAATAATAATGGAGAAAAGAAAATAATAATAATTGAGTGGTTAGAAGAGACATAACATAGTCAATTAGTTCCATCACAATCCCCCTTATGTATCATGGAGATCATATCCCCACTTATGTATTTATACAAGTTTATCATATCCCGCCTATGTATTTATACATGGAGATCATATCCCCCCTTATGTATTTATACATGGAGATCATATCCCCCCCTTATGTATTTATACATGGAGATTATATCCCCCCCTTATGTATTTATACATGGAGATCATATCCCCCCCCTTATGTATTTATACATGGAGATCATATCCCCCCCTTATGTATTTATACATGGAGATTATATCCCCCCATTATGTATTTATACATGGAGATCATATCCCCCCATTATGTATTTATACATGGAGATCATATCCCCCCTTATGTATTTATACATGGAGATCATATCCCCACTTATGTATTTATACATGGAGATCATATCCCCCCCTTATGTATTTATACATGGAAATTATATCCCCCCCCCTTATGTATTTATACATGGTTATCATATCCCGCTTATGTATTTATACATGGAGATCATATCCCCCTTATGTATTTATACATGGAGATCATATCCCCCCCTTATGTATTTATACATGGTGATCATATCCCCCCCTTATGTATTTATACATGGAGATCATATCCCCCCTTATGTATTTATACATGGAGATCATATCCCCCCCTTATGTATTTATACATGTTGATCATATCCCCCCCTTATGTATTTATACATGGAGATCATATCCCCCCTTATGTATTTATACATGGAGATCATATGCCCCCTTAATCTCCTCTTCTCAAGAGAGAATAAATTCAGTTCCTCAGCCTACCAATAAAATGTCTGTCTCATGAGGGTTTTTACTGTAAGGCCCCATTCACACTTGGCGTAGAGGGAACTTGCTTTCCTCCTCGCAATTTGGTGATTACGCGACTCCATGTGTCCCGCATAGGGCAGCCCACTCACTTCAATGGGCTGTGCTATGTGCATTTGTTGCCCAAAAAAACCTCCTGCTCCTTTTTGGGCGATAAGCTTCACGTGATGTTTAAAGTTGTGTTTTGTCGCCTGACAATCGCAGTCAAACCGCACAATGTTTGGGGTGCCATTTAGATGCGTTGTGCATTTTTTTTTTTTAACCACTACTGTTCCTTTATTCTGGCTTTTGAAATATATAAATGCAGCAATTTAGAAATCGGATGAAAGGTTTTGCAGTGGGAAACACTTTTTAAAATTTGAAAAGTGCATTTTATATACAACTATAAACACACCAGACCAAAATGAGGAGGAAAGAGGGACAGAGGGACTTTGTTCCAAATTAGGGACAGTCCCTTAAAATCAGGGACAGTGCCTGGAAATCGGGGACATGTAGGAGCTCTTCGTTAGGGCATGTATGAGGCTTGGTGTAGCTCTCCTGGTTGGCCACTAGATGCCACCATTGCATGAGAATGAGCTTCAGCTGTAGAAGCTGTCTGTGTTAAGTGGAAGCTCTAACCCTGCTGGAAGAGGGGCACCTCAGTCCAACAGAAGGGTTACTTCTTGCAAGTTTTGTGGAAGAGGGAGGTTCCTCCCTGGTGGGTAGGAGAACAGTGCGTGGACTCTGGGGATCATCGGGGTCTGACGTGCTTTTAACCGCTTAAGGACCGCCACGCGACGATATACGTCGACAGAATGACACGGACGGGCATATGGGCGTACCGGTACGTCCCCTTTAAGATGCGAGCCATGGGTCACGCACGTGCCGCCGCCGGCATGCTCACGACCCTGTCAGGAGCTCCGTGTCACAGAGCTGAAGAACGGGGAGAGGTCAGTGTAAACAAACTTCTCCCCGTTCTTCCTAGTGACACTGTCAGTGATCGTCTGTCCCCTGTCATCGGGAACGACGATCAGTGATGTGTCACGCCAAGCCACGCCCCCTAACAGTAAGAATCACTCATTAGGTCACACTTAACCCCTTCAGCGCCTCCTACAGGTTAACTCCTTCACTGCCAGTGTCATTTTTACAGTAATCAGTGCATTTTTTATAGCACTGATCGCTGTAAAAATGACAATGGTCCCAAAATGGTGACAAAAGTGTCCGATGTGTCCGCCATAATGTCGCAGTCATGATAAAAATCGCTGATCGCCGCCATTACCAGTAAAAAAAAAAATATTAATAAAAATGCCATAAAACTATCCCCTATTTTGTAGACGCTTATTGCAATTTTTTTTACCAAAAATATGTAGAATAATACATATCGGCCTTAACTGGTGGAAAATATTTTTTTTTTATATATTTTTCTGGGGATATTTATTATAGCAAAAAGTAAAAAATATTGAATTTTTTTCAAAATTGTCGCTCTATTTTTGTTTGTAGCGCAAGAAATAAAAACCGCAGAGGTGATCAAATACCACCAAAAGAAAGCTCTATTTGTGGGGGAAAAAAAGGACATCAATTTTGTTTGGGAGCCATGTCGCACGACCGCGCAATTGTCAGTTAAAGCGAAGCAGTGCCGGATCGCAAAAAAATGGCAAAAAAAAAATGGCCTGGTCTTTGGCCAGCGAAATGGTCCGGGGCTGAAGCGGTTAAAGGAACAGCAATTCTTCTGGTTGTAGAACATATTTCTCTCTCATCGAAAATGGTAGATATACATTGCTTTATCCATAATGTAATATATCCAATATACATAATGATGGTTTATTTAAAATATAATTTAAATTTTTTCTTTTTCGCATAGAAAAAAACTCCCCTGAAGAAGACCAATAATTAAAAGCTCGAAACGCGTTGTATTTCATTTGAAACTCTACACAACATAACGGGTTTATATAACATGAGCTGTATTTTTTCTATTGTTGATGGGTCATGCGTTTTATGTCAAAGCCAGAATTGCTTTTTACAACTCTTATGTAAATATATTTTTTGATACAAATAAAAAATACAACCTTTTTATAGAATTGGATTGCTACTTTTTTCAATATAATTTTGCTGCTAAAAAAAAAAACCCTGAGGGATCTTCCATTCAAAAAAAAAAAGGTTACAAATATATATACACACCACTCAAAAAATAAAAGGAACACTTTGAAAACACATCAGATCTCAATGGGGAAAAATCTCATGCTGGATATCCACTGGTATGGACTGGGTAATGTGTTAGGATCTGTACTGGTATGCACTGGGTATGCTGTGGTATCTGCCACCAAGCTATCAGTTGCAGGTCACTGCCTGCCATTGGCTTGCCTTCTTTACATCCCATCCACATAATGTAAATGAAAATGTGATTGATCAGACAAGGCCACCTTCTTCCATTGCTCAGTGGTCCAGTTCTGATGATCACGTGCCCGTTGTAGGTGCTTTTAGCTGTGGACACGGGTCAGCATGGGCACCCTGAGCGGTCTGCCGCTACACCACCCCATAAGCAACAATCTGAGCTTCTCTGTGTGTTCTGACACCGTTCTATCAGAACCAGCATTAGCTTTTTCAGTAAGTTGATCTACAGTATCTCTTCCATTAAACTGGACTACACAGGCCAACTAGGGTTGCCTCCTTTTCTTCAGGTGGACTGAAACCCGGACACATGATTCAAAACCGCCGCCCGTCACCCGATGCCTTACCCAGAGCTCGCCGCCCATCACCCGCTGTCTGACCTGCAGCCTGCCACCCATCACCTGCTGCCTGACCCACAGCTCGCCGCCCGTCACCCGCTGCCTGACCCACAGCTCGCAGCCCGTCACCCACTGCCTGACCTGAAGCTCGCCACCCATCACCTGCTGCCTGACCCACAGCTCCCGCCTGTCACCCGCTGCCCGACCCACAGCTCGCCGCCCGTCACCCACTGCCTGACCCACAGCTCGCCACCCGTTACCCGCTGCCTGACCCTCAGCTCGCCGCCTGTCACCCGCTGCCTGACCCACAGCTCGCCCCCCGTCACCTGCTGCCTGACCCACAGTTCGCCGTCCGTCACCCGCTGCCTGACCTGAAGCCCGCCACCCATCACCTGCTGCCTGACCCACAGCTCCCGCCTGTCACCCGCTGCCTGACCCACAGCTCACCGCCCATCACCCGCTGTCTGACCCACAGCTCGCCACCAATCACCCGCTGCCTGACCCACCGTTCACCGCCAATCACCCGCTGTCTAACCTACAGCTCACCGCCTGTCACCTGCTGCCTGACCCACAGCTCGCCACCCGACCCACCGCTCGCCGCCAATCACCCGCTGTCTGACCTACAGCTCACCGCCTGTCACCTGCTGCCTGACCCACAGCTCGCCACCCGCTGCCTGACCCAAAGCTCGCTGCCCATCACCCACTGTCTGACCCACAGCTTGCCACCCATCACCCGCTGCCTGACCCACAGCTTGCTGCCTGTCTCCCGCCACCTAGATGGGGTAAGTGCCGGACAGACTGGCAGACAGCGAGCGGGCAGGGGGGTGCTGGGGGGGAGAGGGGGATGCTGGTTAAGTGCCACCGGCCGCCGTGATCTAGAGACGCACGGCGGAACCCGCCGTGATCTGCGAGAGGACACAGGAGTCACTGCCTGACCCACAGCTCGCCGCCCATCGTTAATGTCCAAAGCCTTGTTTTGAAGCTAGCCGTTATAGCCGCTAGCAATAATCACTGTGTTCTTCCAGTGGGGGTGGCTTCCTGCGCCCCCACCAGAATAACACAATGGCTCCACGCAGGCCCATCTTTAAACGGAAGGCAAAAGGGGCAGCTGGGCTTAGTCATTGTTGGGGAGCCCAAAAGCAGCTGCCCCATGAGCCTGCAAATAGTTGCCAAGTGAATTCAGATGGGCCCAAGAAAATGTTTGACCAGAGTCCAATTGAAACAAAGACAGCCCTGACTTCACGAGAGGGATTCCCCCATCAACTCTGTCTGTGGTTGCAGGAAAGAAATTTGCAGTCTATGGCGAGCCCTAGAAATCCTTCTGGTATATCAGCGGTCTTCTTTGTATCTATGGCTGTCCTGGCTGGCAGTTTCCAGGTGGGGAGAAGCCCCCCGACCCCCCGTTGTTTCCTCTCTCTCTCGTTAAGTCTCTTTCCAGGGGACTTGTTTCAGTTAGTGGACTAGTTTAGGTTACATTTGGCTATATGAAGCTTGTGTTGTGGTGATTAAGTTTCTATTTGGTTATTCGATTACTCCGCAGAATCAGGGTAGAAAAGAAACCAGTGATTCTGGTGGCTCCAGCGTGGCCCCGAAGAGAGTGGTACGCGGAGATTGTAAAAATGTCTGTGGGGAGTCCTTGGACCCTCCCACATCGTCCGGACCTGCTTTCGCAAGGACCGATATACCACCCTTCCTTACTAGCCCTAGGTTTGACGGCCTGGCTATTGAAGCCCACATTCTAAAAAAGAGAGGGCTCTCTAATGCTGTGGTATCTACCATGATCAATGCCAGGAAGCCGGTATCCAGGCAGATCTACTATAGAATCTGGAAGGTGTACATCGCCTGGTGTGAGGCCAAGAAATGGCATCCACGTAAGTACGTAATAGGTAGGATTCTGGACTTCCTACAATGGGCTGTAGATAGGAAGCTTGCCTTGAGTACTATCAAGGGTCAGATTTCGGCCTTGTCAATATTTTTTCAGAGGCCCTTGGCTTCGCATTCACTAGTCAAAGCCTTTATACAAGGAGTGATGCGTATTAGCCCTCCGGTTAATATTCCCATATGTCCATGGGACTTAAACCTGGTTCTGTCGGTTCTACAGAAACAACCATTTGAACCATTACAGCATATTTCCCTGGTTCTTCTCACCAGGAAATTGATTTTTCTAGTAGCCATTTGTTCGGCTAAAAGAGTGTCGGAATTAGCCGCTATGTCCTGTAAGGAGCCATATCTGGTTATCCATAAGGACAGAGTAGTGTTACGTCCTCATCCAGCCTTTCTTCCTAAGGTGGTATCGAGGTTTCATTTGAACCAAGATGTGGTTCTTCCTTCCTTTTTCCCCAAACCTAGTTCAGTAGAGGAAAAGTTATTACATTCTTTGGATGTAGTAAGAGCAGTTAAAGCTTATCTAAAAGCCACTGCTCAGATTCGCAGAACGGATACTTTGTTTATTCTGCCGGAAGGCCCCAGAAAGGGTCAGGCAGCGTCAAAATCTACTTTAGCCAAGTGGATTCGACAGGTCATAATGCAAGCCTATGGCTTGAGAAGGAGACCGCCTCCGTTCAAAGTTAGAGCGCACTCCACGAGAGCAGTTGGAACTTCATGGGCAGTGCATCACCAGGCCTCCCTGGCTCAAATCTGTAAGGCCGCAACATGGTCTTCAGTACACACGTTTACTAGGTTCTACCAGGTGGACGTTAGAAGTCAGGAGGATGTCGCCTTTGGGCGCAGTGTGTTGCAGGCCGCAAAAGATCCTCATGTCTGATAGCGCTCAGCTTATGTATGGTGTATCCCCCCCCTCATTGGGCATTGCTTTAGGACATCCCACATAGTAATGACTATGCCGCTCTGTGTCCCGTGATGTACGAGAAAGAAAATAGGATTTTTATAACAGCTTACCTGTAAAATCCTTTTCTTGGAGTACATCACGGGACACAGAGCTCCCACCCCTCTTTTGGGGACACTTATTGCTTTGCTACAAAACTGAGGTACTCCCGGATGGGAGGGGCTTATATAGGGGAGGGTACTTCCAGTTTTGGAAGTTGCCAGTGCCAGCACCTGAAGGTATCTATATAACCCACATAGTAATGACTATGCCGCTCTGTGTCCCGTGATGTACTCCAAGAAAAGGATTTTACAGGTAAGCTGTTATAAAAATCCTATTTTGTGCATCCAGGTGGATTATACCACATTTTTTTTTTTCCCCCAGGACAAATTGGGCTTTCATTTGGTAGTAAATAGCTGTGGATATCTCCTGGGTTTTTTTTTTTTATTATTATTATCAAAGGAAAACTGGGCCAAAATAGTAAAAAAAAAAAAAAAATGTAAATGTAGCTGTATATTTGTTACTTCCATGACCTACCACCTATTCTCTAGGGCCTCTGCTATAAAATAAAAAAAAAACATATATAATGTTTGGGGGTTCTATGTAATTTTCTAGCAAAAAAAATTATGATTTGTACATGGAGAGAAATGTCAGAATTGGCCTGGGTGGCAAGTGGCTAGTAATGGTTTCGGCCCCTTTCACACTGGGGCGGGAAGGTGCGCTGTGGGTATAGCGGCGCTATTTTTAGCGCCGCTATACCTTCGTTTTTACCGCGGTATGCGGCCGCTAGCGGGGTGAATTTAACCCCCACTAGCGACCGGAAAAGGGTTAATACCGCCGGCAATGCGCCTCTGCAGAGGCGCATTGCCGGCGGTATTACCGCGGTTTCCCATTGCTTTCAATGGGCAGCAGCGGTAAAGGAGCGGTGAACACACCGCTCCTTCACCGCTGCAAAGATGCGGCTAGCAGGACTTTTGGAGTGGTCCTGCTAGCGCACCGCTTCAGTGTGAAAGCCTTTGGGCTTTCACACTGAAGACTGCAGGCACGATTTTTTCAGGCGGTAATGACAGGAAGGATTGAGAACTGCTTTTAACAGGAAAGTTAATGCAGCAGATGAAAGACACATCATGCTTACTTTCCTTCCACATCAGAAGATCTCCAGCAGTGACATCAGAACAGAGCTGGTGGAAACCAGTGGGACCCAGGTACACCCATCTAATGTCCGGAGAAGTCTTGTCAGAAGTGGTTCAAGGAAGAATAGTGGCCAAAAACGCCACGCGACTCAACAGGAGGCAGTTTGTTCGCTGAAGGGCCGGAGAGCAGTACAATAATGAGTGTCTGAAAGCAACTGTGAAGCATGGTGGAGGTTTCTTGCAAATTTGGGGTTGCAGTTCTGCAAATGGAGTTGGAGATTTGGTCAGGATCAGTGGTGTCATCAATGCTGATAAATACAGGCAGATACTTCTCCATCATACCATACCAACAGGGAGGCGTGTGATTGGCCCCAAATTTATTCTGCAGCAGGACAACCACCCCATACATACAGCCAATGACTTTAAGAATTATCTTCAGCATAAGGAGAACAAGGAGTCCTGGAAGTGATGGCTCGGCCCCCCACATAGGTCTGTGGTTAGTTCTCCAAGATGTTTGGAACAACCTACTTGCCAAGTTCCTTCAAAATCTGTGTGCCAGTCCACCTAGAAGAAGCGATGCTAGTTTGAAGGCAAAGGGTGGTCACCCCAAATATTGATTTGGATTCCTCTCCTGTTCCTTTACTTTCCATTTTGTTAATTGATGAAAACAAACTAGTATCACTTCATTTTTCCTCCCTATGTTGGGGATAGGATCTTGTTGGTGGTAAGTTCCTCTGTTTTTTGGTGAATTTTGTTAACAAAAGTGCTCTCTTTTATTTATTGCTGACTTATTATTTTTTGTTGTTATTACTTTCTGTTTTTGTATAGTTTTCTTGCTTATCTATGGTTGACGCATACATCCCCTGATAAAGCCTTGAGGCGAAACATGTCGGGATTGCGTATGATCACTCAATCTTCAGAAAACCCTTATGTGTAACCACCATATTGGACTTACTTTGTAATAACGACCTCATGTGGTTTGCTAGTCCATTTTTAATCTTTTGTATAATAAAGATAATTCATATATACCTTTTACTTACCTTTGTTTGGTTTCCATTATTATGGGAATAAGCACCGCTATGGTCCCTTTACCCACACCTTTCCTTTATTGAATAATTTACTTTTTGGGATGAGGTGCATAATTATAGGCGTCTACCCTCAGTCGGACTAAAACTTTTAATTAGCATCACTTCTATTTCTGAAAGCTTTCCTAATTTTCACACCTGCCCTAAATTTTTGCATGTATATTAACTATAATTATATATATATATATATATATATATATATATATATATAAATTTTTAAATATACCGTTGCACAATCATGCCACATCATCTCTTTAGAGATATCTATAAATATATATATATAGATTTATAGAGGGATTGTTAGATAAGAAAGTTGCAATTACAGAGGATGTGGCTTGATTGCACAATGAGAGGTGGATATCAATCCTATAGAAAGGAAATCTGCAGAACATTCCAACAATCCGATTTCATCGGCAGTGACAACACTGAGAAGTTTCCCCTGTGTCTCTATACAGGTGAGTTGATCTTCTTTCCTTCTCTTCAGCGATACGTCCATAGCACACAAATAACTCTATTTTTAAAGGCAAAGGGCAACCCGCAATATCTGGAAGCTCCCATCAACCAAATATCTAGAATAGAAAAAAAAAAATTAAGGAATATGAAAAGCAATAGGGAGCAAAACAGAAAAAAAGTGCAAGTTTCTCTAGTCCTAAATTGTACGTACAGCCAAAATATATATTTTTTAAATAATTTTTGGGTAGAATGGGGACGTTTTTAAAACCTTCACGGAGTGTTTAGAGGAATAAATTCAATCTGGAGTTCTCTTTATACCTATAATTACATTTCTGCAGTGAACCAGATACAGTATTGCTTCTTTATTAATGTCAGAGAGAAGGCCTGGAAATTATATTTTCACAACTGAATATAATATACAGGGGGAGGGGGCAGGGGAAGGCTGGGCCAGGGGGCAGGGTGGCAATTGCCTCCCAGGCCGCTCTAACTTATGTTCAAAATGGCCGGCAGCCGCTGCCCGCTACCATTTTCTTTTTTTATTCTGGTCTAGGAAGTCGGGCCGGGGCGGCCGACCACTAGCTGTTGCATTTCGGGAGTTGTAGTCCGCACTCTAGCTTCCGGTGGGTGGAAAACACAGCAGCGCAGAGGAAACTACAACTCCCTGGGACCGGATTCTTGGAAGCAGGCAGAGGCAGGGCGTGCCAGGGAGTCGGGACGCAGGGCTGCTGGGCTGGGCACTGGCTGCAACTTGACCCCAGGATCAGGAGCGTTACCCCCCCAGGAGACCGTGGCGTGCAAGGACCTGCTGAGCTGAGATCGCTGAGCTGAGAGACCCTGACACCCCTAGTTGACCCCCCATCTCCCCCACCATACACCCCATGTAACCTGCCCCAGTGATCAGGCTGCATTGATGGGCACTGAAGTTGGCTGCACTGATAAGCACTGGTGGGGCTGCATTGAAAAACCAGGTGGGCCATGGATGGTGAGCTGATTCAGCGTTTCAGTGGGCCACTTGACTGGACGTGCCCCCCAGGCCTAAGGCTACCAGCCCTCCCCTGGGAGGGGGTGAGGGACTATATCTGTAGCATCCCTAATTATACAGTATAAGGGCAGACACCCCCTCTGTGAAGAATGGATAGATTCATGCATTGCAAGAATCTATCCATGGCTGCTGTAGCCACCCCCTATTCAGGTGTCTGGTCCCTTTTCAGATGCCGGGCGCCTGAATTACAGCGGCGGGGGGGTGTTTTTGAAGCACCTGATTAGAGCCATAGGCGTTTTCAGGCATTTTGAAGTTGCACTGACACGTGGCTTCAAAGCCGCATTCAGTGTGAACCAGCCCAGGGACTAAATGGGTCATGGAGTAGAGAGCTGCGAGTTGTTTCTTTGATCCAGTTATTGTTCCTCCCTCCAGGAACCAAATATTATCTCATAAGAATTTTGCTTCTGTTTTCCAGATCTCGGTAGCTATGAAGTTTTACGTAAATCTACTGGTTTTGTTATTCATACCAGGTAATTTTATTCTCTTATATATATTAAAAAAAAATGATATATATACTGTATATATATATATATATATATATATATGTATATATATCATATCTCATCATATCATATCTCATCATATCATATCTCATCATATCTCATCATATCTCATCATATATCTCATATCATCATACCATATCTCATCATATCTCATCATATCATATCTCATCATGTCTCATCATATCTCATCATATCATATCTCATCTCATAATATCTCATCATATCATATCTCATCATATATCTCATCATATATCTCATAATATCTCATTATATCATATCTCATCATATCTCATCATATCATATCTCATCATATCTCATCATATCATATCTCATCTCATAATATCTCATCATATCATATCTCATCATATATCTCATCATACCATATCTCATTATATCATATCTCATCATATCTCATCATATCTCATCATATCATATCTCATCATATCATATCTCATCATATCATATCTCATCATATCTCATCATATCATATCTCATCATATCTCATCATATCATATCTCATCATGTCTCATCATGTCTCATCATATCATATCTCATCATATCATGTCTCATCATATATCTCATATCATCATACCTTATCTCATTACATCTCATCATATCTCATCATACCATATCTCATCATATCTCATCATATCTCATCATATCATATCTCATCATATCTCATATCATCATACCATATCTCATCATATATCATCATATCATATCTCATCATACCATATCTCATCATATATCATCATATCATATCTCATCATATCTCATCATACCATATCTCATCATACCATATCTCATCATACCATATCTCATCATATCATATCTCATCATATATCATTAGATCATATATCATCATATCTCCATTTCAAGATTCTCCCCACAGACAGAAACATATAATAATGTATAATAGAGAAGATGTGTAACCAATCTGTTTTTCTTTCTCAAGCACTTCAATGCCAGAAGGATTCTGCACAACCACCATGTAAGTAAAACATTAAACTACATTTTATTAGTTGCGTTAGACTTGCGCTAAAGTTTCCCATTTCTATACATACTCCATATTGGAAGTGTCATCACTGGGTCCTCTGTGCTTCTCTATGCAATGCAAGTGTTCCGTTAGATTCGGCGACCCGTCAGAATTGGTAACGGAAGTGACGTTCTGTCGCCGCCATCTTGCTACACCCCACACTCCTCCATAGTAAGGATACACTGAAAAGGGGGAAACCAGACATCTTGTTACATCCACCGGCGTTTTCCATTTTACACTTATATTTAACAGTAAAGTGAGTTTATATAGTGAAATACAGTGCTTAGGAGTCTGTCTGACTGGTTAGATATCGAATTTTAAAAGCAGCGAACTTCTGTCAGATTAGCAAACCTGTGAGATCAGCAGGCTTGCCACTGCTTTTAAAATGTAACCTCATAACAGTCAGACGGAGTTCTAAGTCCTTTATTTCAGTATATAAACTCACTTTACTGTTAAAAACGTGTACATGTAAAATGGAAAACTCCGGTGGATGTAACAAGATGTCCGCTTTCCCCCTTCTCAGTGTATGTTTACAATGGAGGAGTGTGGGGTGTAGCAAGATGGCGGTGAAGGAATGCCACTTCCGTTACAAATTCTGACGGGTGGCACAGTGGTGTAGTGGGTAGCACTCTCGCCTAGCAGTAAAAAGTGTTGCTGGTTCGAATCCCAACAATGACACTACCTACCTGGAGTTTGCATGTTCTCCCTGTGTCTGCGTGGGTTTCCTCCGGGTACTCTGGTTTCTTCCCACACTCCAAAGACATGCTGGTGGGTTAATTGGCTTCTGTCCAAAATTGACCCAATAATAATGAATGTTGGAGGCCTTGGATTTTGGGCTCCTTGAGGGTAGGGATCGATGTGGGTGTGTGATGTGTGTGTGGAGCGCTGCGTAGGTTGACGGTGCTATATGGGTACCTTAAATAATAATGAGACACAATGTACAGTAGTAAAGGTGATGACGTCAGCGCGTCGCTCCGCTCCTCCCTACGTGTTTCGTAATAGAGTTGTGTCGTCCAGCGGCATTATGTCTCTTACATGCCATGCCATTCCCACACGGGTCTGACCATCCACGGAGTGTGTTGACTAGTGGTGCAGAAAGTCTCGGGTGTCTCTGGAAATAAGCTGTGATTTAAGTTAAGCTTCTCCGGATCCTCTGTCACGAGGGGATCACGGAGCTCAGGCAAGCAGGAATTATTTCGTTGGTGGATTTCCCATTGGCTTTTTTCAACATCTGAGGAGTCCCTATTCATGGATGGACTTTAATAATTTTTGCACGGGTGGACAGTTATCATTTTTCACTTAATGTTTATGAACTTTCACTTTTTGTGTTTCACTGTATGATCATTTTTTTTCTTTAAAATGATTTACAGCTGTTATATAAGTTTTGAACCATTCACTTGTTTTTTTGTTCATTTTTCAGTGTTTTGGTATTTACCACCAGTGGTTACACTGATATTTGTAACATTTACAGCATGGGTGCTCAACCAGTGGCCCTCCAGCTGTTGGGGAACTACAAGTTCCATGAGGCATTGCAAGGCTGATGGTTACAAGCATGTCTCCTAAAGGCAGAGGCATGATGGGAATTGTAGTTCAGCAACAGCTGGAGGGCCACAGGTTGTGCACCCATGATTTACAGGTTTAGCGCGACCCTATATATTTTTTTCATATTTTGTTCACTGTATGGGTGTTTTACAGAAGGTTTGCTGCTTCCAGCCCATGTTTATAGAGCAATTCTTGTGGCCTCATAAGTTTGCTATAATTCTTAGCGCAGTTTCTTTTTTCATTTTTTTCCGTAAACACACAGATCCAAAAATGTGTCAAAAGTGTCCGATGTGTCCGCCATAACATTGCAGTCCCGATAAAAATCGCTGATCGCCACCATTACTAGTCAGGGGCGTACCTAGAGCATTTGGCACCCGGGGCGGATCCTATATCTGGCACCCCCCCCCCACATTAAAATGTAAAAACACCCCACTGTGCCCCCGCTATTACTAGTAAAAAACAACAACAATAAAAATGCCATAAGACTATCCCCTATTTTGTAGCCGCTATAACTTTTTGCGCAAACCAATCAATATACGCTTTTTGCGATTTTTATTACCAAAAATATGTAGAAGAATACATATAGGCCTAAACTGAGGAAAAAATTTGCTTTTTAAAAAAAAAATAAAAAAATTGGGATATTTATTATAGCAAAAAGTACAAAATATTGTGTTTTTTTTCAAAAGTGTCAGTCTTTTTTTGTTTATAACGCAAAAGATAAAAACCGCAGAGGTGATCAAATACCACCAAAAGAAAGCTCTATTTGTGGGAAAAAAAGGACCTCAATTTTGTTTGGGTACAGCGTCGCAGTGCCAAATCGAACATAAATGCTCTGGTCGTTAAGCAGCCAAATCTTCCCGGGGCTGAAGTGGTTAAGTAGCAATTTTCTTCTGCACAATCAGCTTGGAGTGTATAAGATAATACCGGTGATATAAATCCTCATCAATAATGATTGTATTATCTTCTTTTCCAGCTCCTCCGTGTAAAATGGCGCACAGTGTTGAAAAGTGGGGCGGAGTCTGCCCAGAGTACTGCATCCCAGAACTGCCTGCTAAAGATGTGTGTATTGGGATAGCAAAGCATGCCTGTTTTTGTGCTGAGGGGTATATTTTTTATTCCAACAAATATAAAAAATGCATTTCAAAGAAGGAATGTGATAAACTCAAATTAGAAAAACATAACTGAAAAAAAGAAATAAAAAAAATCCTTTAGATACAGTATATTGTGAATGATTGGATTGAAAAAATAAATAAATCGGTGAATGTTTATGACATGTGTGGTGTTTGCTTTTCTTTGTGGTGAATAAAAAATAAAAAAGTTAAAAGGTGAACCTCCGGGGATATAAAAGACACAAATGAATGCAGCTCTGTTATCATAAATACATTATGTCTGAACGGTTATTAAATGAGGATTTTTGTGATTCACATATATTTAAACTCAGAATTCTGTAAAAAAAAATAATATATATACCGTATATACTCGAGTATAAGCCGACCCGAATATAAGCCGAGGCACCTAATTTTACCACAAAAAACTGGGAAAACGTATTGACTCGAGTATAAGCCTAGGGTGTCCATCTGCATGCCTCACTGTGCCTCACTTTGCCTCACTGTGTCCATGCCTCACTGTGTCCATGCCTCACTGTGCCCATGCCTCACTGTGCCCATGCCTCACTGTGTCCATGACTAGACTGACGTTTAACATGGGAGTCTATGGAAGTGGTGCCCGGATTTGAAAAATTGGTGGTCCCTGGCCGTAGGTCCCCCAGACAAGAAACTTTGCACACTTGTAGCGGCTATATGTGTGCCAAGTTTCGGGTCCAGGGGACCTACGACCGGCCGGTACCGGGTCCCCAAAGTCACCGGAGAAATTACAGTTTAACATGGGAGTCTATGGAAGGGGTGCCCGGCTTTGAAAAATCGGTGCTCCCCAGCCATAGGTCACCCGGACAACAAACTTTGCACACTTGTAGAGGAAGAGTGGGGCTACATGTGTACCAGGTCCCCAAAGTCCGGGAGATCAGGCGCAAAAAGGTGACTCGAGTATAAGCCGAGGGGGGCATTTTCAGCACAAAAAAATGTGCTGAAAAACTCGGCTTATACTCGAGTATATACGGTATATTTTTTTCAGACTCATAATTCTTTATTTTTTTTATTTTTTATGATGGCACCAGGACTCTTCCATAATTTAGACCAGCGCAACCAATACAAAATATTGCATCATAAATACATCATCATTACATAGATATTTTTGTTATTATTATTATTATTATTATTATTATTGACTTAGTGATTGTAAAGCTTTTTTTTTTTTTTTTTTTTTAAATAACAAACATGTTATACTTACCTCCTCTGTGCAAGGGTTTTGCCCCGATCCTCCTTTTCTGGGGCAACCCTACGGCGCTCCTGGCTCCTCCTCTTCATCGAGTGCCCCCTGCGGAGAGCTGCATTCCCTGGGGGACACTCATGCGGGCGCGCTCCCGAGTCCTGCTGCTGCGTCCATTGACACGGAAAGCAGGACTCGGCTCCGCCCCCCCCGGTTCCCATGTCACTGTATTTGTTTGACAGCAGTGGGAGCCAATGGCTCCTGCTGCTATCAATCTATCCAATGAGGAGCCGAGACAGCGGATGGAGCTCAGGGGAGCTCTGGGGGGGGGGGAGCTGCAGCACAAAAGGTTTTTCACCTTAATGCATAGAATGCACTAAGGTGAAAAACCGTGAGGTTTTACAACTCCTTTTAAAAAGAACATATATCCATAAAGCCAATATCTGTAGCAACAAAACTTCACAATGCTGCACAGAGAAGGTGCATATTAACCACTTGAAGACCAGGCCTTTTTCTAACATTTGTTGCTTACAAGTTAAAATCTGTATTTTTTGCAAGAAAATTACTTAGAAAAAATACACTTCAATGAATTAAAAAAAAAAAACTCACTAAAATTAGCCCAATTTTTTTGTATAATGTTAAAGATGATGTTACGTCAAGTAAATAGATACCTAACATGTCACGCTTTAAAATTTTGCACACTCATTGAATGGCAACAAACTACGGTACTTAAAAGTCTCCATTAGGGATGAGCTTCGTGTTCGAGTCGAACATACGTTCGACTCGAACATCGGCTGTTCGATCGTTCGACGAAGATCGAACGATTTGGGCCGTTCGCGCCAAATTCGAGTGACGCGAACGGCCCACAATGCACTACGCCATCGCAGTGTCATCCAGGCGCTGTGATTGGCCAAGCATGCACTGTGACCCCGCATGCTTGGCCAATCACAGCGCCGGCAGCGAGGAGAGCAATGATTGGCCACAGGCAGGATGCCTGTGGCCAATTATTGCTGAGGGTGTTTAGTACACGCCCCACACTATAAAAGGCCGCCAGCACGGCGGCCTAGTGTAGTGTGTTCCGGAGCAGGGAAAGAGAAGCATAGGCAGGGACAGTGACTTTTATTTCTTTCTTGCTTAACCTGGATTCCTTTAGTTTAGGGAAAGAGAAGGATAGGTAGGGAGAGTGTCAGTGTGTTTTGTGCTTGTGCTATAGTGTGCTTAAAAAAAACATTTTTTCTAGGGACAGAAAACTGTAGGTAGGGAGAGTGTCAGTTTCTTTCACTGTGCAAGTCCTTGTTTCTAGGGACTGGGAAGGACAGTGAGTGAATTCTCCTTGTGCTATAGTGTGCTTAAAAAAAACATTTTTTCTAGGGACAGAAAACTGTAGGTAGGGAGAGTGTCAGTTTCTTTCACTGTGCAAGTCCTTGTTTCTAGGGACTGGGAAGGACAGTGAGTGAATTCTCCTTGTGCTATAGTGTGCTTAAAAAAAACATTTTTTCTAGGGACAGAAAACTGTAGGTAGGGAGAGTGTCAGTTTCTTTCACTGTGCAAGTCCTTGTTTCTAGGGACTGGGAAGGACAGTGAGTGAATTCTCCTTGTGCTATAGTGTGCTTAAAAAAAAACATTTTTTCTAGGGACAGAAAACTGTAGGTAGGGAGAGTGTCAGTTTCTTTCACTGTGCAAGTCCTTGTTTCTAGGGACTGGGAAGGACAGTGAGTGAATTCTCCTTGTGCTATAGTGTGCTTAAAAAAAACATTTTTTCTAGGGACAGAAAACTGTAGGTAGGGAGAGTGTCAGTTTCTTTCACTGTGCAAGTCCTTGTTTCTAGGGACTGGGAAGGACAGTGAGTGAATTCTCCTTGTGCTATAGTGTGCTTAAAAAAAACATTTTTTCTAGGGACAGAAAACTGTAGGTAGGGAGAGTGTCAGTTTCTTTCACTGTGCAAGTCCTTGTTTCTAGGGACTGGGAAGGACAGTGAGTGAATTCTCCTTGTGCTATAGTGTGCTTAAAAAAAACATTTTTTCTAGGGACAGAAAACTGTAGGTAGGGAGAGTGTCAGTTTCTTTCACTGTGCAAGTCCTTGTTTCTAGGGACTGGGAAGGACAGTGAGTGAATTCTCCTTGTGCTATAGTGTGCTTAAAAAAAACATTTTTTCTAGGGACAGAAAACTGTAGGTAGGGAGAGTGTCAGTTTCTTTCACTGTGCAAGTCCTTGTTTCTAGGGACTGGGAAGGACAGTGAGTGAATTCTCCTTGTGCTATAGTGTGCTTAAAAAAAACATTTTTTCTAGGGACAGAAAACTGTAGGTAGGGAGAGTGTCAGTTTCTTTCACTGTGCAAGTCCTTGTTTCTAGGGACTGGGAAGGACAGTGAGTGAATTCTCCTTGTGCTATAGTGTGCTTAAAAAAAACATTTTTTCTAGGGACAGAAAACTGTAGGTAGGGAGAGTGTCAGTTTCTTTCACTGTGCAAGTCCTTGTTTCTAGGGACTGGGAAGGACAGTGAGTGAATTCTCCTTGTGCTATAGTGTGCTTAAAAAAAACATTTTTTCTAGGGACAGAAAACTGTAGGTAGGGAGAGTGTCAGTTTCTTTCACTGTGCAAGTCCTTGTTTCTAGGGACTGGGAAGGACAGTGAGTGAATTCTCCTTGTGCTATAGTGTGCTTAAAAAAAACATTTTTTCTAGGGACAGAAAACTGTAGGTAGGGAGAGTGTCAGTTTCTTTCACTGTGCAAGTCCTTGTTTCTAGGGACTGGGAAGGACAGTGAGTGAATTCTCCTTGTGCTATAGTGTGCTTAAAAAAAACATTTTTTCTAGGGACAGAAAACTGTAGGTAGGGAGAGTGTCAGTTTCTTTCACTGTGCAAGTCCTTGTTTCTAGGGACTGGGAAGGACAGTGAGTGAATTCTCCTTGTGCTATAGTGTGCTTAAAAAAAACATTTTTTCTAGGGACAGAAAACTGTAGGTAGGGAGAGTGTCAGTTTCTTTCACTGTGCAAGTCCTTGTTTCTAGGGACTGGGAAGGACAGTGAGTGAATTCTCCTTGTGCTATAGTGTGCTTAAAAAAAACATTTTTTCTAGGGACAGAAAACTGTAGGTAGGGAGAGTGTCAGTTTCTTTCACTGTGCAAGTCCTTGTTTCTAGGGACTGGGAAGGACAGTGAGTGAATTCTCCTTGTGCTATAGTGTGCTTAAAAAAACATTTTTTCTAGGGACAGAAAACTGTAGGTAGGGAGAGTGTCAGTTTCTTTCACTGTGCAAGTCCTTGTTTCTAGGGACTGGGAAGGACAGTGAGTGAATTCTCCTTGTGCTATAGTGTGCTTAAAAAAAACATTTTTTCTAGGGACAGAAAACTGTAGGTAGGGAGAGTGTCAGTTTCTTTCACTGTGCAAGTCCTTGTTTCTAGGGACTGGGAAGGACAGTGAGTGAATTCTCCTTGTGCTATAGTGTGCTTAAAAAAAACATTTTTTCTAGGGACAGAAAACTGTAGGTAGGGAGAGTGTCAGTTTCTTTCACTGTGCAAGTCCTTGTTTCTAGGGACTGGGAAGGACAGTGAGTGAATTCTCCTTGTGCTATAGTGTGCTTAAAAAAAACATTTTTTCTAGGGACAGAAAACTGTAGGTAGGGAGAGTGTCAGTTTCTTTCACTGTGCAAGTCCTTGTTTCTAGGGACTGGGAAGGACAGTGAGTGAATTCTCCTTGTGCTATAGTGTGCTTAAAAAAAACATTTTTTCTAGGGACAGAAAACTGTAGGTAGGGAGAGTGTCAGTTTCTTTCACTGTGCAAGTCCTTGTTTCTAGGGACTGGGAAGGACAGTGAGTGAATTCTCCTTGTGCTATAGTGTGCTTAAAAAAAACATTTTTTCTAGGGACAGAAAACTGTAGGTAGGGAGAGTGTCAGTTTCTTTCACTGTGCAAGTCCTTGTTTCTAGGGACTGGGAAGGACAGTGAGTGAATTCTCCTTGTGCTATAGTGTGCTTAAAAAAAACATTTTTTCTAGGGACAGAAAACTGTAGGTAGGGAGAGTGTCAGTTTCTTTCACTGTGCAAGTCCTTGTTTCTAGGGACTGGGAAGGACAGTGAGTGAATTCTCCTTGTGCTATAGTGTGCTTAAAAAAAACATTTTTTCTAGGGACAGAAAACTGTAGGTAGGGAGAGTGTCAGTTTCTTTCACTGTGCAAGTCCTTGTTTCTAGGGACTGGGAAGGACAGTGAGTGAATTCTCCTTGTGCTATAGTGTGCTTAAAAAAAACATTTTTTCTAGGGACAGAAAACTGTAGGTAGGGAGAGTGTCAGTTTCTTTCACTGTGCAAGTCCTTGTTTCTAGGGACTGGGAAGGACGGTGAGTGAATTCTCCTCGTGCTATAGTGTGCTTAAAAAAAACATTTTTTCTAGGGACAGAAAACTGTAGGTAGGGAGAGTGTCAGTTTCTTTCACTGTGCAAGTCCTTGTTTCTAGGGACTGGGAAGGACAGTGAGTGAATTCTCCTTGTGCTATAGTGTGCTTAAAAAAAACATTTTTTCTAGGGACAGAAAACTGTAGGTAGGGAGAGTGTCAGTTTCTTTCACTGTGCAAGTCCTTGTTTCTAGGGACTGGGAAGGACAGTGAGTGAATTCTCCTTGTGCTATAGTGTGCTTAAAAAAAACATTTTTTCTAGGGACAGAAAACTGTAGGTAGGGAGAGTGTCAGTTTCTTTCACTGTGCAAGTCCTTGTTTCTAGGGACTGGGAAGGACAGTGAGTGAATTCTCCTTGTGCTATAGTGTGCTTAAAAAAAACATTTTTTCTAGGGACAGAAAACTGTAGGTAGGGAGAGTGTCAGTTTCTTTCACTGTGCAAGTCCTTGTTTCTAGGGACTGGGAAGGACAGTGAGTGAATTCTCCTTGTGCTATAGTGTGCTTAAAAAAAACATTTTTTCTAGGGACAGAAAACTGTAGGTAGGGAGAGTGTCAGTTTCTTTCACTGTGCAAGTCCTTGTTTCTAGGGACTGGGAAGGACAGTGAGTGAATTCTCCTTGTGCTATAGTGTGCTTAAAAAAAACATTTTTTCTAGGGACAGAAAACTGTAGGTAGGGAGAGTGTCAGTTTCTTTCACTGTGCAAGTCCTTGTTTCTAGGGACTGGGAAGGACAGTGAGTGAATTCTCCTTGTGCTATAGTGTGCTTAAAAAAAACATTTTTTCTAGGGACAGAAAACTGTAGGTAGGGAGAGTGTCAGTTTCTTTCACTGTGCAAGTCCTTGTTTCTAGGGACTGGGAAGGACAGTGAGTGAATTCTCCTTGTGCTATAGTGTGCTTAAAAAAAACATTTTTTCTAGGGACAGAAAACTGTAGGTAGGGAGAGTGTCAGTTTCTTTCACTGTGCAAGTCCTTGTTTCTAGGGACTGGGAAGGACAGTGAGTGAATTCTCCTTGTGCTATAGTGTGCTTAAAAAAAAACATTTTTTCTAGGGACAGAAAACTGTAGGTAGGGAGAGTGTCAGTTTCTTTCACTGTGCAAGTCCTTGTTTCTAGGGACTGGGAAGGACAGTGAGTGAATTCTCCTTGTGCTATAGTGTGCTTAAAAAAAACATTTTTTCTAGGGACAGAAAACTGTAGGTAGGGAGAGTGTCAGTTTCTTTCACTGTGCAAGTCCTTGTTTCTAGGGACTGGGAAGGACAGTGAGTGAATTCTCCTTGTGCTATAGTGTGCTTAAAAAAAACATTTTTTCTAGGGACAGAAAACTGTAGGTAGGGAGAGTGTCAGTTTCTTTCACTGTGCAAGTCCTTGTTTCTAGGGACTGGGAAGGACAGTGAGTGAATTCTCCTTGTGCTATAGTGTGCTTAAAAAAAACATTTTTTCTAGGGACAGAAAACTGTAGGTAGGGAGAGTGTCAGTTTCTTTCACTGTGCAAGTCCTTGTTTCTAGGGACTGGGAAGGACAGTGAGTGAATTCTCCTTGTGCTATAGTGTGCTTAAAAAAAACATTTTTTCTAGGGACAGAAAACTGTAGGTAGGGAGAGTGTCAGTTTCTTTCACTGTGCAAGTCCTTGTTTCTAGGGACTGGGAAGGACAGTGAGTGAATTCTCCTTGTGCTATAGTGTGCTTAAAAAAAACATTTTTTCTAGGGACAGAAAACTGTAGGTAGGGAGAGTGTCAGTTTCTTTCACTGTGCAAGTCCTTGTTTCTAGGGACTGGGAAGGACAGTGAGTGAATTCTCCTTGTGCTATAGTGTGCTTAAAAAAAACATTTTTTCTAGGGACAGAAAACTGTAGGTAGGGAGAGTGTCAGTTTCTTTCACTGTGCAAGTCCTTGTTTCTAGGGACTGGGAAGGACAGTGAGTGAATTCTCCTTGTGCTATAGTGTGCTAAAGCATTCCTCATCAACCATCTGTGAAATCCGTGTTTTTTGGACAGTCAGGGAAATTGTCGTTGTGCTATTCTGTGCAAAAGCAATCATCCTGAACCATATTTAGAAATCCTTAAGTAAAGGGACAGAGAAGGACACCTGAAGGTAGCCCTTATTGCTTTTTTCCCATCTCCCTGCAGGCCATCTATTAGAATGTCTGGAAGGCAAACAAGGAGAGGCAGACAGTCAGGAGGCAATAAAAGAGGGCAAGCAGGCTCTGTGTCTGGGGGCAACAGTGCTGGTCGTGGACGCGGTGCATTGTCATCAGCACATGGCCATGGGACACGCTTGTCCTTCTTTTCGGCAGCTGGACATGTTGAGCCACATCATGCCGAAGACTTGGTAGAGTGGATGACCAAGCCCTCCTCCTCCTCCTCATCCTCTCTCACCCAGGCTCAGGGTACTGGCAAAGCAGCTGCCAAAGTGTCCTCTTCCCTGGTATCAATGTCAGACTCATCATCAGTCACTCCTTCCCTAGACCCACCATGTCCTCCTCCTGAGGAGTCCCCCGAACTGTTTGAGCACAGTGTTGGGTACATGCTCCAGGAGGATGCCCAGCGTTTCGAAGGGTCTGATGATGAAACCCAGCTACAGGAAGGCAGTAGGGTGAGAGCAGACAGAGGGGATGCTCAAGAAGGACACCAATCTGGCAGTCATGTTCCAGCAGCTGCAGCATACTGCCAGATTGGCTCCAGTGATGAGGAGGGAGGGGATGATGAGGTCACTGACTCCACATGGGTGCCTAATAGGAGAGAGGAGGAGGAGGAGGATGAGGAGGGGGCACATCTCCAACGAGGCAGGATGCCCTTTGGTGGCCAGCGTAAGGGCAGTACACCGACGGAATCACACCGCAGAGCTCCGCCTGTGCAGGGCGCTGCCTCTGCCCGTCATTCAAAAAGTTCCTTGGTGTGGGCCTTTTTTGAGGCTAGTGCATCAGATCGCACAGCTGCTGTTTGCAACATATGTCTCAAGCGTATATCGCGTGGCCAAAACATCAGCCGCTTGGGTACCACATGCCTGACCAGACATATGTTGACCTGCCATGCAGCTCGTTGGCAAGCCTACCTCAAAGACCCACACCAAAGAACAAAGCGGACCTCTCCTTGCACCGCATCAGCTGGGATCTCCAACCCCACTATAACTTCAGTCCTCTCTGAAACATGCACTGAGAGGAATGAAGGTGTAGAATTAGGTGTGTCACAGCCAAGTACTTGCGGCCACTCTGCTAGCAGTACACCGACGTCCGATTCTAGCAGGCAAATTTCCCTGCCCCAGCTGCTGGACCGTCAAAAGAAGTTCACTCCCAGCCATCCACATGCCCAGCGGTTGAATGCTAGCTTGGCTAAATTGCTAGCGCTTCAACTGCTGCCTTTTCAGTTGGTAGACTCGGCCCCCTTCCGTGAGTTTGTGCAATGTGCGGTTCCTCAGTGGCAGGTTCCCAAACGCCACTTTTTCTCACGGAAGGCTATTCCGGCTCTCTACCGGCATGTGGAAGGCAATGTCTTGGCCTCGCTGGACAGGGCGGTCAGCGGTAAGGTGCATATTACCGCTGACTCATGGTCCAGCAGGCATGGACAGGGACGTTACCTTTCTTTCACGGCCCATTGGGTCACTCTTTTGGCAGCTGGGAAGGATGCAGGACAAGGTGCAGTAGTGTTGGAGGTTGTCCCACCGCCACGCCTCCAAAATGCTACTACTGGTTGTGACACACCTCTCTCCTCCACCCCCTCCTCTTCTTCTTCCTCCATGGCCTCTTCCTGTGGTTTGTCCTATGAACCAGCGGTGCTCCGTAGCCGTTCACGGGGCTACGCAAGTACGCAGGCAAAAAGATGCCATGCCGTGCTTGCGCTGGTGTGTTTGGGGGACAGAAGCCACACTGGGGCAGAGGTCCCGTCTGCTCTGCAGGGCCAGGCCGAGAGGTGGTTGACGCCACGCCAGCTTAAGCCAGGAATGGTGGTTTGCGACAATGGCACCAACCTCCTCTCCGCCCTTCGACAGGGACAACTGACCCATGTGCCCTGTGTGGCTCACGTCCTTAACCTGGTGGTGCAGCGTTTCTTGGGCAGGTACCCGGGCTTACAGGATGTCCTGAGGCAGGCCAGGAAAGTCTGTGTGCATTTCCGCAGATCTTATAATGCCAGTGCTCGCCTGGCTGAGCTGCAAAAGGAGTTGAACCTGCCCAAGAACCGCCTTATATGTGACATGCCCACCAGGTGGAACTCAACGTTGGCCATGCTGCAGCGGCTGCACACGCAGCAGAGGGCCATCAATGAGTACCTGTGCGACTACGGCACCAGGACAGGGTCAGGGGAGCTTGTTTTTTTTTCTCCACGCCAGTGGGGCATGATCAGGGATGCATGCACTGTCCTGGCACCATTTGAGGAGGCCACGAGGATGGTGAGCAGTGACAGTGCATGCATCAGTGACACTGTACCTCTTGTCCACCTGTTGGAGCACACGCTGCGTGGAATAATGGACAGGGCACTTGAGGCAGAACAGAGGCAGGAAGAGGAGGACTTCCTTGCCTCTCAAGGCCCCCTTTACCCAGACAGTGTTCCTTCTGTCCCACCCATCGCACAGGAAGAGGAGGAGGAGGAGGAGGAGGAGGAGGATTGTGTCAGCATGGAGGTGGAGGCTGGCACTCAGCATCATCAGCAGCAGTCTTTTAGGGATGATTTACAGTCCCAAGAAACCAGTGGACTTGTACGTGGCTGGGAGGAGGTGACTGCGGATCATGTCGTCCTTAGTGACCCAGAGGACTCCGGAGCGAATGCCTCAGCAAACCTATGCTGCATGGCCTCCCTGGGAGTCTGCGGAAGGATCCTCGTATTCTTCGGATCAAGGAGAGGGACCATTACTGGCTGGCCACTCTCCTTGATCCACGGTACAAGGGTAAGGTTGCGGACCTTATGTTACCGTCGCAGAGGGAGCAGAGGATGAGACAACTCCGGGAGGCCTTGCAGAAAGGTCTGTGCAACGCGTTCCCAGAGACTGGGAGGTTACAAACTCCTGGTCCTGGACAACGAGTTGCTGAGGCTTCGGCCAGTCAAAGAAGGAGCGGTGGGGAAGGTGGCCGTCTGACCGATGCGTTCAGACAATTCTTTAGTCTGCAGCCCCAAAGTATGATCGGTTCCAGCAACCATCGCCAGCGTCTGATAAACATGGTGCAGGAATATCTAGGGGCAAGGTCAGACTTGGACACCTTCCCCACCGAAAATCCTCTGGCTTACTGGGTCTTGAGGATGGATCACTGGCCAGAGCTTGCACAGTATGCAATTGAGCTACTGGCCTGTCCTGCATCCAGCGTTCTTTCGGAACGCACATTCAGTGCTGCTGGAGGATTTGTCACGGATCACAGGGTGCGCCTGTCCACCGACTCGGTTGATCGACTGACTTTCATCAAGATGAACCAGTCTTGGATCACCACCAGCTACCACACACCTGATGCTGATATAACAGACTAATTGATTTTAACATGTCACATCCCTTCAAGACTGATGCTGATGCTGAGTGCCTGTGCTGTTATGTTGACTGGCTATCCTCCTCCTCCGAGTCCTCAATGATACGATTGATGATGATAGCTTGGAAGATCATTTTTGTTTATGGGTGCCGCCACCAGTGGCTAAGGCCCAATTTTTCAGCCCCTGTTTAACAGGGGCGTGTAATTACAATTTTTGAAGCAATACTTTGCAACAGGGCTCATTGCTGTGCTCCAAGTACAGTATGTGTGAGGGGTTGGAGTGTTGTGCCACCAGTGCCTACGGCCCAATTTTTCAGCCCCTGTTTAACAGGGGCGTGTCATTACAATTTTTGAAGCAATACTTTGCAACAGGGCTCATTGCTGTGCTCCAAGTACAGTATCTGTGAGGGGTTGCAGTGTTGTGCCACCAGTGCCTAAGGCCCAATTTTTCAGCCCCTGTTCAACAGGGGCATGTAATTACAATTATTGATCTAATAATTCACAGCAGGGCCCATTCCTGCACCCACCAAGCAAGAGTAACTCTGAGGGCTTACAGTGTTGTGGCAACACCACCACCACCACCACCACCACGAAAGGCCCAATTTCTTGTTCATACATCACGGGACACAGAGCAGCATAGTCATTACTATGTGGGTTATATAGAATTACCTTCAGGTGCTGGCACTGGCAACTTCCAAAACAGGAAGTACCCTCCCCTATATAAGCCCCTCCCATCCGGGAGTACCTCAGTTTTTTGCCAGTGTCTAAGGTGTTGGCCAAGGTTAACATGTATTCATCTGGGCTTGTGTACAGGTTCTCTGGGCCTTAGCAAGCTATTCCGGATCCGACCAAAAAAGCTTCATAGCTAAACGGTCGGTACCCGGGCCTTGCAGAGAAGAGCAGGGTTTTGCCTGTAATGCCTCTCTTAGGAGGGCTGGACCCTGGGATCCAGAGCTCTGGTCATACCCAAAACCAAGAGGCTATCTGTGCAGGGTGCTATACAGGTCCAGGGGAGTGGAATCCTTGGGAACCCGGTCCCTGAAGGTCTAGTACAATGCCTGCCGTGAGAGGTGAAGTTTGGGCTTCTGTGGACCAAACAAAGTCCTGCGGCGGGGAAAAGGTAAGTGGGGGCCCCTCAGGAACTTGGTTCTATTGAGGGGACCCCCAAGCCTAATATGTCTTTCTGCCTGTTACCTAAAGGGTATTCCCGCTAATAGCTGTATATGCCTAAGAAATCCTAGAAATGTTTTTTCATAAGGGAAGTTTTAAAAAAACTGTAAACCTGGAAATGTTTTTCATAAAGGAGGTTTTAAAAAAAAAAAAAAAAAAAGACAAAAGTGCGGTACCTGTGTTTGTCCACTAGAGGCCGCTGTGGAACGTCTTTTTTCTTGGGACTATTCCTTCCATGGTGAAAGTCCAGGCAGATGAGTGAGCTCTCTATCAGGGAAGCTGCATTCCTCTGTCATGCTGCCAAGTAGTTTCCTTCCATCCCCGAGTCCTGGTAAAACAGGGACCCTGGCTCCTCTCCCTACATGGCGCCAAGAGCGCACACGTGCACGCGCGCACGCACACATGCTTTCTTTTTATAAGGTTTAGCTTCAAAAAAGGGGGCGGAGCCTGGCGGATGACACGCTCTGTGCGCCCAGCGCTTCTGCGCATGTGCGGGCGTCCCAGCAAGATAAAAAGGACTCAGTCCACGCTGCTTGCTATGGACACAGAGCATGAAAAGGAGCTGGTAGCATGGTATAGGGGCTTACAGCGGGCGGTTGATACAGGCATCCCCAGAAAGACACATTAGTAGACACCCACTGATGTACATAGCAGCAAATTGCATTAGACTATTTCAGTAAGGGGTGTATTGCGGCTGGAATACCTCAGCTTTGAACTAAGGAATATGCCTCCTAAAAAACTCCGAGATATACCTCTCAGGAAGTGTAGGGGGTCTCCATCGGGCTCTGAGGATCTGGAGCAGTCATCTGCACCCTCCTCCCCTGAGAAATCAGAGGTTAATACCCATAAGGAACCCCCGGGAGTGCCAGGTACTGCGGCTGTCCTCAGTCCACCTGCTCCTGCATATATAACAGAGGAGGTTTTTTCCTCAACTCTGGAGGGATTGGAGCAGAGATTGGCTGCATTGATCGCTTCTTCTCTACAGGAAAGAAAGCGCGCCAGATCTCCATCACCTCCATTAGAGTGCCTGTTGGCAGAGCAACAGTCCCAGGAGGGGACCGACCTACCTGAAGCGGATCAGGAGGAGGTTAGCTCTGTTTTTGAGGAATCGACAGTAGATGAACCATTTTCAGCATCACAGACTGAAAGATTGGGGGTCCAGACCCTAACTGACATGGTTCGATCTGCATTTAAAATGCCTCTTGTTGAACCATCAACTACTGCTGTCTCCTCATTGGGGTCGCTAAAAGCTCCCCAGGTTAATTGCTCCTTTCCAATACATCCATTATTGGAAGGACTTATATACCAGGACTGGGAACATCCTGATAAACTATTTGTTCCGCCTAAAAGGTTTCCGGTGATCTATCCCATAGAGGAAAAGTTCACCCAGAGATGGAATGTTCCTACGGTGGATGCAGCCATCTCTTCTGTGAACAAATCACTGACATGTCCAGTAGATAATGTTCAAATGTTCAAAGATCCAGTGGATAAAAAATTGGAATCTTTATTAAATCTGCTTTTTCCACAGCAGGGGCTGTTACACAGCCAGCAGTGGCAGCTATTGGGGTCTGCCAAGCTTTAAAGGATCAAATGAAAATGGTCCTGAGGGATTTGCCAGACCAACAGGCCCAGGCTCTGGCTGATCTGCCTAGAGCATTATGCTTTGCGGTTGACGCCATCAAGGATTCTATCCATCAGGCCTCCCGCCTCACGCTGTCTTTGGTACATATGCGTAGGCTTCTGTGGCTTAAAAACTGGTCTGCTGAAGCTCCCTGTAAGAAGCTCTTAGTTAGCTTCCCATTTCATGGGGAACACCTTTTTGGCGAAGACCTGGATAAGTATATCCAGAAGATTTCCAGTGGTAAAAGTACTCTCTTACCGAGTAAGAAGAGGTCTAGGGGTCCATCTTTTAAGAGGACTACCTCTCCTATCCCTGCGACGTCTGCTACTAAGCAGTTCCGACGGCTTCCTCGGTCAAACTCAGGAGGTAAAAATCAGGGACAGCCACAGGGTAATAAAAAGCCCTGGATCCGAAGAGGTACTAAACCAGCCTCAAAGTCAAGCCTATGAAGGGCTGCCCCCACTCAAACGGGTGGGGGGAAGACTTCAGTTGTTCGCAGAGACCTGGCGGGAGACGATCAAAGACAGATGGGTGCTCTCCGCAGTAACTCTGGGATACAAGTTGGAGTTAAAAGAGTCTCCTCCGTCCCATTTTATGTGGTCAGGCATGCCAAGAGACCCTCTGAAAAGACGGTCTCTCCTATTGGCGTTAGAACAACTATTGCTCCAAGGAGTAATTATGGAGGTTCCTATGGAAGAGTGGGGGTTGGGTTTCTACTCAAACCTTTTCACAGTCCCGAAACCAAACGGGGACATAAGACCTATATTGGACCTAAAGAGTCTAAACAAATTTCTAAACGTCCGGTCTTTCCGGATGGAGTCGATCCGATCGGTCACCGCTGCCCTACAAGGGGAGGAATGGTTAGCCTCGATCGACATCAAAGATGCTTACTTGCATGTTCCCATCTTTCCAGGTCATCAAAAATTCCTACGCTTTGCAGTAGAAGGGCGCCATTTTCAGTTCAGAGCCTTACCATTCGGTCTGGCCACAGCACCACGAGTGTTCACAAAAATTCTGGCCCCACTGTTGGCCGATCTAAGAACACGGGGTGTAACGATAATGGCATACCTAGACGACCTGTTGTTGATGGACCACTCAGTTGCCAAGCTAGAAGTGGTAATTATCGATACAATCAAGTATCTAGAATCTCACGGTTGGGTCATCAACCTGGACAAGTCAGCCCTACAGCCAGTGAAAAACCTGGTATATCTAGGGCTACGGCTGGATTCAGACCAGAGGAAGATTTTCTTACCTCTAGACAAGGTATCCTCTTTGAGGGGCTTGGTCCGTCTGCTTTGTGCAAAAAGACAGCCGTCCATACGCCTGTGCATGAGGCTGCTAGGAAAGATGGTAGCATCATTCGAAGCTGTGCCATACGCCCAATTCCACTCAAGGAATTTACAAAGGGCCATATTGTCAGCCTGGAACAGAAAAGTTCAGGCTCTAGACTTCCCGATGGCTTTGTCCCCTTCCGTTCGGAAGAGTCTCTGCTGGTGGTTGATCCCCCAGAATCTCCAGAAGGGAAAACCCTTCAGCCCGATATCTTGGAAGGTGGTCACTACAGATGCCAGCCTTACAGGCTGGGGGGCAGTACTGGAGCAATGGTCTCTCCAGGGCAGATGGTCAAAGGTAGTAAAAACCCTGCCCATCAATCTCTTAGAGATACGAGCAGCCCGGTACGCCCTAGTAGCCTGGACATCCAGACTCCAAGGGTCCCCTGTCAGAATTCAATCAGACAATGCCACAGCAGTGGCATATATCAATCATCAGGGAGGCACCAGGAGTCGTGCAGCCCAGAGGGAAGTAAGTCACATCCTGGAATGGGCAGAAAAGCATGTCCCATGTATATCAGCTGTCTTCATTCCAGGGGTGGAGAATTGGAAGGCGGACTTTCTGAGTCGCCAACAGTTATGCCCAGGGGAATGGTCCCTTCATCCCGAGGTCTTCCGAGCAATATGTCAGCGGTGGGGAACACCGGATGTAGATCTGCTAGCATCCAGATTCAACGCAAAGGTGGACAGGTTTGTCTCCCGGACAAGGGATCCCCTCGCTTGCGGCTCGGATGCTCTGGTGTTCCCTTGGGATCAGTTCAGACTGATATATGCATTCCCTCCGCTACAATTGTTGCCTCGACTCCTTCGCAGAGTCAGGTTGGAGAAGAAGCCGGTGATCCTGGTGGCTCCAGCGTGGCCCCGAAGGGCCTGGTACGCGGAGATCATCAAAATGTCTGTGGGGAGTCCTTGGACCCTTCCACGTCGTCCGGACCTGCTTTCGCAAGGACCGATATACCACCCTTCCTTACTAACTCTAAGTTTAACGGCCTGGCTATTGAGTCCCACATCCTAAAGAAGAGAGGTCTCTCTAACTCTGTGGTATCAACTATAATCAATGCCAGGAAGCCTGTATCCAGGCAGATCTACTATAGAGTTTGGAAGGCGTACATCACTTGGTGCGAGGCCAGAAAATGGCATCCACGTAAGTACGTTATAGGCAGAATTCTGGACTTCCTGCAGTGGGCTGTAGACAGGAAGTTTGCCTTAAGTACTATCAAGGGCCAGGTTTCGGCCTTGTCAATACTATTTCAAAGGCCCCTGGCTATGCATTCACTTGTCAAATCCTTTATGCAAGGTGTGACTCGTATTATTCCACCGATTAAGGCTCCCATATGCCCATGGGATCTAAATTTGGTTCTGTCGGTTCTGCAGAAGCAGCCATTTGAACCTTTGCGGCACATTTCCTTGGTTCTACTCACCAGGAAATTGATATTTTTAGTAGCCATATGCTCGGCTAGAAGAGTGTCGGAATTAGCCGCCATGTCCTGTAAAGAGCCATATCTGGTTATCCATAAGGACAGAGTAGTATTACGTCCTCACCCAGCCTTTCTTCCTAAGGTGGTATCGAGGTTTCACTTGAACCAGGATGTGGTTCTTCCTTCTTTTTTCCCCAAACCAAGCTCGGTAGAGGAAAAGTTATTGCATTCTTTGGATGTAGTAAGAGCAGTTAAAGCTTATCTAAAAGCCACTGCTCAGATTCGTAGAACGGATTCTCTGTTTGTTCTGCCGGAAGGCCCCAGAAAGGGTCAGGCAGCATCAAAATCTACCTTAGCCAAGTGGATTCGACAGGTCATAATACAAGCCTATGGCTTGAAAAGTAGACCGCCTCCGTTCAAAGTTAGGGCGCACTCCACGAGAGCAGTTGGAACTTCATGGGCAGTGCATCACCAGGCCTCCCTGGCGCAAATTTGTAAGGCCGCAACATGGTCTTCAGTACACACGTTTACTAGGTTCTACCAGGTGGACGTGAGAAGTCAGGAGGATGTCGCCTTTGGGCGCAGTGTGTTGCAGGCCGCAAAAGATCCTCATGCCTGATGGCGCCCAGCTTATGTATGGTGTATCCCCCCCCTCATGTGGCATTGCTTTGGGACGTCCCACATAGTAATGACTATGCTGCTCTGTGTCCCGTGATGTATGAACAAGAAAGTAGGATTTTTAAAACAGCTTACCTGTAAAATCCTTTTCTTGGAGTACATCACGGGACACAGAGCTCCCACCCCTCTTTTGGGGACACGTATTGCTTTGCTACAAAACTGAGGTACTCCCGGATGGGAGGGGCTTATATAGGGGAGGGTACTTCCTGTTTTGGAAGTTGCCAGTGCCAGCACCTGAAGGTATTTCTATATAACCCACATAGTAATGACTATGCTGCTCTGTGTCCCGTGATGTACTCCAAGAAAAGGATTTTACAGGTAAGCTGTTTTAAAAATCCTACTTTTTCAGCCCCTGTTCAACAGGGGCATGCAATTACAATTCTTGATCTAATAATTCACAGCAGGGCCCATTGCTGCACCCACCAAGAGTAACTGTCAGGGCTTACAGTGTTGTGGCACCAGCACCACCATCAAAGGCCCAATTTTTACTACCACTGTTCAACAATTATATGTAATTACAATTCCTGATATAATAGTTGACAGCAGGGCGTTCCAGCACCAACCAAGAGTAACTGTGAGTGCTTACAGTGTTGTGCCAACACCAACTAAGGGGCCTATTTCTGCAGATTATATACGGCAGGTCCCTACTTTCAAACATCCAACTTACAAACGACTCCTACTTGCAAACGCAAGAAGACAACAGGAAGTGAGAGGAAATCTACCCCTAGGAAGGAAAATTCTCTCCTGTAAGAATTAATATGGGAGAAAGGTGTCTCCTCTGTACTGATGCTTTATCAGCAATCCTTGTTTCAAGAAAAACACCACATTTCAAAAACAGTTGTCATTGGGACGGAAAGTGAGGTGAAATGTTCTGAACAGGGGCACAGACAGCAAAACAAATGTTACAGGGGTGATAACCCTTACCTATGTTTTCCAAAAAGTTTAAAAATAGATTTTTGGGCTGGAGCTACACTTAAACAATGTACCTGTTAAAAATTACAAACACATTCTACATAAGAACAAACATACAGTCCCTGTCTTGTATGCACCGCCTGTATACGGCTGTTCAGAGTATATAGGGCCTTTTTTATTTTATGTGCGGGGTTCCCCTTAATATCCATACAAGACCCAAAGGGGCTGGTAATGGGCTGGGGTAGGGGGGGGGGGGGTCATGGGGTAGCTATGCCATTTTTCTTAAAGATTTTCATCCATATTACCGGGACCAGACATTACATTAAAGCCGCAAGCAGTTTTAAATGGCTTTTTTTTCCTTTAGAAGTGTCATTTTGTGCAGGGACAGTTCTAAACACGGGAAACACGTGGCACTTCACAGGCATACTTTAGACACCCCCCAGGTACGATATTTAAAGGAATATTTGACTTTTTTTTTTCACTTTATGCATCATTAAAATGACTGCTCCCGAAAAACGACCGTTTTTAAAACTTCTTTTTGCATTGATACATGTCCCCTGGTGCAAAACCCGGGTTCCCAAACCCTTTTTAGGACAATAACATGCATAATAGTTGTTATAATTAGCACTTTAGAATTCGAACGTTCGCATCCATTGTATTTAATAGGGTTCTAATGTTCGTACGAACTTTCGGTCCGTTCGCGGGTTCTGGTGCGAACCGAACCCGGGGGTGTTCGGCTCATCACTAGTCTCCATAGGTGAATGTGACGGACTCCGGACACCCTGTTGGGTATTTCTGCCAAGAAGCTGCTTTTCCAAGTCCTGGAACACAAGACAAATGGATCTTGCTATAGTACATATCCCCCCTTATGTATTTATACATGGAGATCATATTCCCCTCTTATGTATTTATACATGGAGATCATATTCCCCCCTATGTATTTATACATGGAGATCATATTCCCCCCTTATGTATTTATACATGGAGATCATATTCCCCCCTTATGTATTTATACATGGAGATCATATCCTGTAATAGATTTATCCCTGGTCCAATTTCAGGATGTATGTTCTATTCTGCCTCTGACCCAAATTCAAGGTGATTTGAATGCATGCATGCAAAAAGGATCACACTGGGACACACTGGTCAGTATGAGCTTTCTCTCATCAACAGGGGTTTATTCAAGGTTACAGCCCCTTATATAAACAAAGTGACATAAGCAAACGTCATCACATATGTGTGTAAATAATTGGTTCATCTGTATATGGTCCTTTTCCTGTTGACATCTGTTCTGGCCACGAAGCTGCATTCCAGAATACTGGGGGCCATCTTTTAGTAGACGATGGGAGGGGCAGAAAGGAGGGGGTAAGGAGGGAGTGAAGAGTAAGAAAACATCTGTTTCTCGTTTTTGTGTAAGGAAATTACTGCTGGCTGGTTATAAGATTACTAAGATTTTATATATATATATATATATATATATATATTGTGACAGCAGGAAGGTAAAGTCACCTGGTTGCATCCAGGGGGGTAGATATATTTCTCCCAGATTCAGGCTTTATGCTGACTTATACAACTAGGGTGGAGAGTTGTATAAGCCCAGCTGAGGCTAGTAGGCTCATGGATGACTCATACCTCTAGGGAGAGGGCTGGACGTCGTGCAGGCAGGGAGTTGATGAGACCAGCTGAAGCCTGTCAGTTCGTTTAAGGCCTCTATAAAAACTCCCAGATTCATTAGGTGTTAGCTCATGCCTGGAACAAGACCTGTGTGGACTGTCTAGGGAGAGTGAACCCCTGTGCGGTGAGGCAAAGCCTGTGTGGCTATTTGTTTGGACTTTTACTAAACCAGGGACTTAGGGACTAGGACAGCACCAGGCTGATCCCAGTTGTTAGTTTAGGAAACCTGCATGTTTAGTCAGAGGTCAAACTGACCAGGATTTATTTTGTTTATGTTTCTTTTTGGCTTTGCTGTGTTTTTGTCACTGTACATAGAGAAATAAACCGCACCTTTTGATTTTGAAAACCACAACCTCCGTCTGCTGGCCCTGTTTTTGTGTGGGGAGCCCAACCAGGGGGTCACACACACCCGCTACCGAGTTAACCCCCTCACAGTTGGTGGAGAACCAGTGGCAGTTTTTTTTAAGCCAGCATGGAGGAGATACTGAAACAGCTGGCTCTAGCAAATGCCAATCAACAGCAGACAAATGCAGGTTTGCAAAGGAGCCTTGCAGCCCAGCAGCAAGCTCATCAACAAGCCCAGCAGCAATCTGAGGCCCGCTTCATAGACCTGTTACAGAAGCAAGAGCAGAGACTACAACAAATGGAAGCAGTAATGCAGCAACGTCCGCAGACCAGTGAGGAAAGCCGTCCCACTAATACCGCGTCCTTTGGGGTGAGTCGTTTATTGACAAAAATGACTGGAGAGGATGATCCAGAGGTATTTTTGACCACATTTGAAAGGACTGCTGAAAGAGAAAAGTGGCCTGAGGAGCAGTGGGCTGGACTGGTGGCTCCTCTGTTAACTGGTGAATCGCAGAAGGCTTACTATGACCTAGAGCCTGACCAAGCAAAAGACTATGTGATGCTAAAAGCTGAAATATTGGCAAGGCTGGGTGTCACCCTGGCTGTCCGGGCTCAGCGTGTGCATAACTGGACTTTCCAGCTTGGAAAACCCCCCAGGTCTCAAATGTATGATCTCATTCACCTGAGCAGGAAGTGGCTACAGCCAGAGACTTTGTCCGCACCAGAGATTGTGGAACGTGTTGTAATGGATCGGTTTTTGAGAGCTCTTCCTACTGCCATCCAAAAGTGGGTAAGCCATGGAGACCCAGAGACGGCCAGTGGTCTTGTGGATCGTGTAGAGAAATACTTGGCTACAGAGAACCTGACGGCCTCTTCCAGAGACTCTCGGACTTTCCACCCTAAGACCAGACCATCCCCAGGGGCGGATAAGAGGATTCCAAGGGGTGAGGGTGGAGAGAGTGAGAGGGTGGGAGCTCTACCCAAAGTTTGGCGAGAACAGCCTGGGAAGTCAGGGGCTCAAGAGGCAGCCAAAAGGATTGTTTGCTACCGCTGCCGGCAAGCGGGACATATTGCAGCCAATTGCCCGGTTGTGGAGGAACCCATGCAGTGTGACTTTCTGACGGGCAGACGTCAGTCGCTGTGTGCGACAGTCGCATGCACTGCCATTCGAGGAACTGAGAAACATTTATGCAAAATGTGTGTTAATGGTAGAAATGTTGTGGTATTGCTGGATTCAGGTAGCCTTGTGACCCTGATAAAGGCTGAGTTAGTTAAAACAGAGGTCTCTGGGAATAGCAAGGTAGCTGTTATTTGTGTGCATGGGGACACCCGAGAGTATCCAGTGACTACAGTGTGTTTCGAGACCCCCAAAGGTACCCTCTCTCATCCAGTGGGGTTAGTATCTCAATTACCGCATGATGCCATTGTGGGAAGAGATTTTCCGAAGTTCTGGGAACTGTGGGATGATCCTGAGCCCCCCACTGGTGCCCCTATGTACCAGGAATGTGATAGCCAGAACTCCTCTGAGAGTGGTGAGGACTCTCCAGAATTTCCCTTGTCAGTATTGGCAGGGGAGACTCAAGAAACTGGAGAGGAGCCCACCTCCTCAGACGAAAACCTACCGTCTGTGGAGTTTTCTGATCTGGAGGTTCACAGGGAAAATTTTGCCACAGAACAGTTAAAAGACCCCGCCCTAATAAAGGCACGGGAAAACGTAGTGGAAATAGATGGCGAGTTAGTGAACCCAAATAATACCTGCACTTACCCATACTTCAGCGTAGAGAAGGACCTACTGTATCGGGTGGCAAAAAGGGCAGAAGAAACCGTTGAGCAGCTTGTGGTGCCCAAACCTTACAGGAAGTTGGTGTTGGAGTTGGCCCATGGGCACATTCTTGGAGGTCATCTGGGGTGATGAAGGACATAGAAAATTATTGTTCCTCCTGCCCTGTGTGTCAGAGGTCGGCCCCGATGCCACATTTCCGTAGCCCGCTGGTCCCTCTACCCATCATTGAGGTCCCGTTTGAGAGAATCGCAATGGATTTGGTAGGTCCTATAATCAAGTCCGCTAGGGGGCACCAGTACATATTGGTTATAATGGACTATGCCACCCGTTATCCAGAAGCGATCCCTCTCAGAAATACCTCGGCCAAAACCATAGCCAAAGAGCTATCTCTTGTTTTTAGCCGGGTGGGTATTTGTAAAGAACTGCTTACGGACCAAGGTACACCCTTTATGTCCCGGGTTATGAAAGAGCTGTGTAAATTGTTCAAAGTGACGCAATTGCGTACATCTGTGTATCACCCCCAAACCGATGGGCTGGTTGAAAGATTCAACAAAACCCTAAAACAAATGTTGAAGAAAGTGGTGGATAGAGATGGAAAGGATTGGGACTGTCTACTTCCTTATTTGATGTTTGCTATTAGGGAGGTGCCCCAATCCTCTACGGGATTCTCCCCCTTTGAGTTACTGTATGGGAGACACCCAAGAGGGCTGTTGGATATTGCCAAGGAAACTTGGGAAAGTGAGAGTTCTCCCCACAGGAGTGTGATTGAGCATGTCGCCCTGATGCAAGATCGAATTGCACAGGTAATGCCCATCGTGAAGGAACATTTGGCCCAAGCGCAGTTGGCACAGCAGAGAGTGTACAACCGTGGAGCAAAGACCCGTACCTTTTCCCCGGGGGATAGGATATTGGTACTTGTCCCTACGGTTGAAAGTAAATTCCTTGCCAAATGGCAAGGCCCCTACGAGATAATGGAAAAAGTGAGCGAAGTGAATTACAAGGTCAGACAACCAGGAAGGCGAAAGCCCGAACAGATATATCACGTTAATCTGTTGAAAGCCTGGAGGGATAGAGAGTCCCTAGTCGCAGAAACTTGGTCACCAGCTCAAACTGGTTGCGTGATTCCGGAGGTTGGAATAGCAGCCACCTTGTCACAACCCCAACAACAGGAGGTTAAGGAGTTTGTGCTTCGCAACAAGGAGGTGTTCTCTGAGCTGCCGGGACAAACATCTGGGGTAGAGCATGATATTATTACCCCGCCCGGTGAAAGGGTGAAGTTAAAACCCTATCGGATCCCAGAGGCCCGACGGGAGGCAATACGGGAGGAAGTACAGAAAATGCTGAACTTAGGGGTGATAGAGGAGTCCCAAAGTGATTGGTCTAGTCCCATTGTGTTGGTGCCTAAACCGGATGGGAGCTGGCGATTTTGTAACGATTTTCGTCAGTTGAACAAAGTTACAAAATTTGACACCTACCCCATGCCACGTATAGATGAGTTGATCGACCGGCTGGGAACAGCCCGATACATGACGACTCTTGACCTCACAAAAGGGTATTGGCAAATTCCCCTGGCCAAGTCGGCCAAAGAGAAAACCGCATTTGTAACCCCAGACGGGGCGTTCCAATATAAGAGAATGCCGTTCGGGTTACAGAATGCGCCGGCCACATTCCAGCGGAAAATGGACCAGATACTGAGGCCCCATCGGAAGTATGCTGCGGCTTACCTGGATGACGTAATTGTCCATAGCACAGATTGGGCCTCACATCTGCCAAAAGTGCAAGCAGTCCTAGACTCTATCCGGGAAGCGGGGTTTACGGCTAACCCCAAGAAGTGTACCATTGGGCAGGAGGAGGCCAAATATCTTGGGTACACCAGTGGCAGGGGAGTGATAAAACCCCAACTCAACAAAGTCGAGGCCATCCAGAGTTGGCCACGTCCCAACAGCAAGAAGCAGGTACGGGCCTTTCTGGGAATCGCGGGTTATTATCGGCGCTTCATTCCCCACTTTGCTTCTAAGGCTGTGCCCCTAACCAACCTGACGAAAGGGAAAGGGTCGGTCATGATTAAATGGACCCCCGAGGCTGAGGCAGCATTCCAATTCTTGAAACAAGCCTTATGTAGCCAGCCAGTGTTGTACTCACCCGACTTCTCTAAAGACTTTGTCGTACAAAGTGATGCGTCAGATGTGGGGTTAGGAGCAGTATTGTCCCAGGTCTGGAACGGGGAAGAGCACCCAGTCATTTACCTCAGCAGGAAGTTGAAGTCCCATGAGGTAAATTACGCCACGGTTGAAAAGGAGTGTTTAGCGGTGAAGTGGGCTCTAGATTCCCTTCGGTACTATCTGCTAGGTAGGCACTTTGACATGGTTACGGATCACGCTCCGTTAAAGTGGATGGCTCAAAACAAGGAGACAAATAGAAGAGTGAATAGGTGGTTCCTGGCCCTACAGGAATTCAACTTCACAGTAAAGCATCGCCCTGGCGTTCAAATGGGGAATGTGGATGCTTTGTCTCGAGTACATGAATGCCTGATTGCTGGTGTTCCAACCCCAAGGTTAAAACAAGAGGGGGGGTATGTGACAGCAGGAAGGTAAAGTCACCTGGTTGCATCCAGGGGGGTAGATATATTTCTCCCAGATTCAGGCTTTATGCTGACTTATACAACTAGGGAGGAGAGTTGTATAAGCCCAGCTGAGGCTAGTAGGCTCATGGATGACTCATACCTCTAGGGAGAGGGCTGGACGTCGTGCAGGCAGGGAGTTGATGAGACCAGCTGAAGCCTGTCAGTTCGTTTAAGGCCTCTATAAAAACTCCCAGATTCATTAGGTGTTAGCTCATGCCTGGAACAAGACCTGTGTGGACTGTCTAGGGAGAGTGAACCCCTGTGCGGTGAGGCAAAGCCTGTGTGGCTATTTGTTTGGACTTTTACTAAACCAGGGACTTAGGGACTAGGACAGCACCAGGCTGATCCCAGTTGTTAGTTTAGGAAACCTGCATGTTTAGTCAGAGGTCAAACTGACCAGGATTTATTTTGTTTATGTTTCTTTTTAGCTTTGCTGTGTTTTTGTCACTGTACATAGAGAAATAAACCGCACCTTTTGATTTTGAAAACCACAACCTCCGTCTGCTGGCCCTGTTTTTGTGTGGGGAGCCCAACCAGGGGGTCACACACACCCGCTACCGAGTTAACCCCCTCACAATATATATATATGTTAGAAGGCCAGTATGCTGGCCTGAATTTATGGGAGGAGCCCGGGGGGCTATTTAACCAGCCCACTCACCTGCAGTCTTCGTTGGTTTCCTGTGAGTGATAATGGATCTCACTGGGCCGACTCTTACCAGCTCACCTCATGTTTGTGAGTCCTGGCGTTTCGATCGCAGGGCATTTCGGCGTCTTCGTTCGTGGTCTTCGTCGGCGGTTCCCGCTCACTATCGCAGGTACTTTTCGAATCTTTTGCGTCAGGTACAATCTTGCAATTAGTAATGCTTCCTGTCCTGCATTCCTTTCTTTAAAAGTCTGCTTCTGAGTTATTGTCTGTCCCATACATACGATTCATTTATAAATCCAAACCTCCGAGTCGCTTTCGGTCATTGTCCGATATCACTCGCCGTAGGTTTCACTGGACGTAAAGATTCACTGTCCATAAGGTTGCCGTCTCTTCCAGTTGGGAAAAAAAAAAAAGAAGGGAGACTCTAATTAGTCCCACCTGCTGCCTCTCTGCACTGGTTAGCCTGGGGGGAGGGGTGATTGATTGGTGTTCAGTTTTAGAGTAAAGGGCGGCATACACTATACAACCAATTCGTATTACATTAATTCTATACTCCTCACTATCGATTCGTATCGGATTCCTTTCGTATATTTACGAACTGATTCGGGTCACATACGTTGCATACTTTCCATCGTTGCCATTTGTTGTTTGCCTTCATGCCGTGTGTTTTAGTTCCCGCAGCGGAACTTGCGTATCGTTTGTACACGTTTTTTCCTCTCACTCGTTTACCAAACCAAAGTAATTTTTTGTGCGTCATGCATGGCGCAACACCACACTTTTTGGATGTCTTGGACACCCACCATGCTTTTCGTACATCAAGTTTTCAAACTGTCACAGGTAGGATTCGTGCAATTTCTTTGCTTAACGCACTGTTTGCCAGGTAAACCATGTCATCAAAACCCCGCTGTGGAACTTGCGAGTCATTAGTCAAGTCTCCATATGCAGCCTTATTTCAGCCTCGTGCAAGACCACGGTCTTGTCGTGCAATTCGTGAACACAAACGCAGAGCTGTTTATCAGTTTAGTTTTGTGCTTTTTTTTTTTTTTTTTTTTTCCCTCTTTCTTGTTGTTTCACGCCAAGTAGTAGGCTTATGTCACTTAGAATGCACTGTCTATTATTACAGTTATTTTACTTTGCATTACCCTCCGGTCGAATCTAGTCGCATCAGCGACTCACTGGTTCGTCCCCGCTAGTTTGCCATCTCATTCCACTGATAGTAATTTCACTTGTCTCATCTCGCACACCCTTCTCTCTCCTCATAAAACCCTGCACATAGCTACTGATTTGTCTTGCATCGATAGTGATTTCCTCTGCATCATTCTGATATGAAACCAAGTCGCATCCACAATGCACCGATTCGTCCCGGCGGGCCCTAGTTGCTGGCCTCATTTTAGTACATGCTCCAGAGTTCGCTCCTTGTCAGCCGCACATGCGGCGCACCGTCTCATGCCTAGATCATGGGAGAATTCTGTCATTCACGTCACCATCACGCATCTGAGTTGAATCCACGCGCATTCTTATGTGCAGGTTCGTCCCATACATGTCCCAGTTGCTGGCCTCATTTCAGTACATGCTCCAGAGTTTGCTTGCTGATAGTCGCACAGCGCAGCACGATTCATGCCTCTGTCATGGAAAATTTCTGTCCCTCATGTCACAACCACGCATCTGATTTGAATCCACGCGCATTTTCGTGTGCAGGTTCGCCAAGCGTGCCCCAATTGCTGGCCTCATCTCAGAACATGCCCCAGAGCCTGGTCGTTGTCAGTCGCATCTGCGGCGCACCGATTCATGCCTCTGTCATGGGACATTTTTGTCACTCATTGCACTGTAACACATCTGATTTTAATCCACGTGCATCCTTGGGTGCAGCTTCGTCTCAAGCGTGCCCCAGTCGTTCTTGGCCCCATTTCAGTACATGCTCCAGAGTTCGCTTGCTGTTAAACGCACAGCGCCGCACCGATTCAAGTCTCTGTCATGGGAAGTTTCTGTCACTCATTTCACTATTGCGCATCTGATTTGAATCCACGTGCATTTTCGTGTGCAGACTTGTCTTAAGCGTGCCCCAGTTGTTGTTCGCCTCATTTCAGTACATGCTCCAGAGCCCGGTCGTTGTCAGTCGCACCTGCGGCGCACCGATTCATGCCTCTGTCATGGGACATTTTTGTCACTCGTTCCACTGTAACACATCTGATTCGAATCTACGCCCATCCTTAGGTGCAGCTTCGTCTCAAGCGCGCCCCAGTCGCTGTTGGCCCCATTTCAGTACATGCTCCAGAGTTCGCTTGCTGTTCCTCGCACAGCGCAGCATCGATTCGTGTCTGTCATGGGAAATTTCTGTCACTCGTTTCACTGTCACACATCTGATTCGAACCCACTTGCATTCTCGTGTGCAGGCTCATCTTAAGCATGCCCCAGTTGTTGTTGGCCTCAATTCAGTACATGCTTCAGAGCCCGGTCGTTGTCAGTCGCACCTGCGGCGCACTGATTCATGCCTCTGTCATGGGACATTTTTGTCACTCGTTCCACTGTAACACATCTGATTCGAATCCACGCCCATCCTTAGGTGCAGCTTCATCTCAAGCGTGCCCCAGTCGCTGTTGGCCCCATTTCAGTACATGCTCCAGAGATCGCTTGCTGTTCCTCGCACAGCGCAGCACCAATTCGTGTCTGTCATGGGAAATTTCTGTCACTCGTTTCACTGTCACGCATCTGATTCGAACCCACTTGCATTCTCGTGTGCAGGCTCGTCTTAATCGTGTCCCAGTTGTAGTTGGCCTCAATTCAGTACATGCTTCAGAGCCCGGTCGTTGTCAGTCGCACCTGCAGCGCACCGATTCATGCCTCTGTCATGGGACATTTTTGTCACTAATTTCTCCGACACGCTCCACCATCCGAACCGCTCACTTATATAAAAAGGCAGTGCAGCACTGAACAAGTCCATAGATCAAAAGACAATCCCAGTGATCTTCTAGAGTGATTTATAGAATCGGAAACATGCAGATGATGTGAACACAGTGAGAGACCTCCACCAGTAATAAGAATGGCCGCTCACCTCCCAAAGTGGACCCTTTGGTTATAGAGAGTCACAGATACCTTCCCATATGGGTATATACGTCTCAGGCATGTATTGCAGCTCCGGGATAGTTGGATGACAACAGCAGATGGACCGGATCACAAATGACTCCAATGAGGTGTGTATATAAATATATATATAAAAGACAGGCAGACCATAGTGTTCTCCGCATATAAAAGGATATTTAATAAAAAGAAATGCACTTACATGTAAAAGGCACTAAACCAGTGCCGAGTGTAACAGCATGTATGAAACAACAGATGCAGTCTGTCGTGTTCAAATCAGCTAGTCAAACCCCTCACCACCTGTCATTTCTCCTCCAGGTCAGTCAAGTAGGTCCACCCTGCACCAGGTTGGACGTAATTTTCCCTAAATAAAAAAATAAAAAAAAAAAACCTATAAAAAAAAAAAAACCTATAAGAAAAAAGTATGTGTACCAAGCACTTACCAACAGCCGATCTGAATCTAGTCGCAACGTCGGCCCTATGATTCGGATCCTCAGCAATCACAAACCCCTTCAACCACTAACACCATCAGCCGATCTGAGTCTAGTCATATCATCAGTGCAACGACGTGGATCCGGAACATGAGCTCCCTCATCACCTTGCATCTACAGCCGTTCCAAATCTAGTCGCATCATCGGCGCAACGATTCGGATCCTCGGCAATACAAACTTCACCGACCGATCCGAGTGCAGTCGCAGCACCGGGTCAACGTTTAAGATCCTTTACAAACCAAACCCCACCGGTGCTCACACCTCAGCCCGATTTGAACTATTCGCATCAGTGATACCAATAAAGTGGTACTTACAATTCAGATCCCTGGCCTTACGTCCGTTATCAAGCATAAACCTTTACATCTCACTCCATCTGCATATACAATGTTGCGCACGGTCGTTCCTACATACTCAAAATTTCCGCTAACTTGATTTCATTTTTCCAATAAAGCGGCTTAATTGCAGTCGCTGCAAGCATTCCGACTAGAATCGGTCACTCATCTCCAGTAGCAACTTGGCTGCTCACCTATTCTCTGTCGTGCTAAACACTCAAACTAGCTTTCACTACGTTTGTCGTCCCTAAAGCCGACCCGCGTCAGGTCAGTTCTCCAAGACTTCACCCGTACACGGGGGTGTACTAAGGAGCAGCTTCAGTCTCTCCCGGGAATGCTCAATTTGCAGCAAGGATCATTCCCGAGGGTCGATCTTTTTGTATCACGCCTCCTAGTCTTCCTCTCCCAGACACAGGACCCCGATCAGATCCTTAACTTCAGATCCTTAACTTAGACACCGCGGCAGTAGCGGACCTGTCATTATGGGAGGAGTTCCTTACTACGTGAAACAGTATCAAAGTATACCATCAATATCGCCCCCATCACGCTGGTAGTGACAGATGCCGCAGCCTCCACAGGCTTCGCTGCAATTTTTGGCCACTATTGGTTTGCAGGACCATGGCTTCCAGAGACACTCCTAATCCCAGGGTTTACCTGGACTTCCTCCCTGTTCGAACAATACCAGATCGTGGCAGCCGCTCAGCTCTGGGGGTCATATCTGGACAGGACAAACCGTGGCCTTCACCACCGACAACCAGGCCACAGCTGATATTATTAGTAAAGGCAAGTCCAAGTCATGTCCTTCCTACGCAGGCCCGTACAGCTATGCCCTCAGCACCAGTTAATGTCCACTACCCTCGCTAGTTCCCCATTTGGCCTTCTCCCCAGCCTGGTCATTCAAGCAGCCTTCGACTCGGCCTACCACGGGTTCTTGCGGCCTAGCGAGTTCACCCGCAGCTACCCCGCCGGCCAAGTTCTACGTAGACCTCACTTGGCTCGCTACCAAGATCGTTTCATCCTCCACCTGGCACTATCCAAAACCCAGCGATCAGGCACCGGGATAGACATTTAACTCTAAAAACAAACAATCTCTGGTGTGCAGTAACCTTACTCGATCGCCTTCTGTCACTCCTACCTGAACAGTCAAACTCTTGTCCCCTACTACCTTTCCCGATCAAACCCTTGAGTGCCTGCCAGTTCATCAAACACATGAGAATTCATCGGGGCACAACCAACCATAGGAAGTTGATCCAGGGTTCACCCGGTCGCCTCTCGGGGGATCAGGAAGGAATTTTCTCCCCTGCTGTAGCAATTGGCCTAGGCTCGGCTGGGGTTTTCGCCTTCCTCTGGATCAACGGTGGGGCGGTTAGGTCAATTTGGGTCCTGTCACCTTCACACTCACTCACTCACTCTTCCACGCTGCCACACCTCAACCCCAGTCAGTGCTCCAGTCGCTCTTATCGTATTGGAGCGGCCTCGGCCACATCCCGGTGTGGGGTCCCAGATCGCGACTATTAAGAGACTTGACAGGTGGAAGTCTGCCTGCTTTGTCCAGAACATCCTCCAATCCTCAGGTGGAAATGGCACAAGCATTCACCAAACTTGCTCAATGAACAAAGCTAAAACCAATAAAACTACATCCCTACCTGAATGTTTTTTGCCCCCTTATTTTGGCATACCGTCCATCAGATCAGGGCACACTTCAGGTCCATTTCATGTTGTAAGTCTTATGTTAAGTCTATCTATCTTATTCATATCTGTATCGGATATAGGGCTTCAACCATAAGTTAGAAGGCCAGTATGCTGGCCTGAATCTATGGGAGGAGCCCGGGGGGCTATTTAACCAGCCCACTCACCTGCAGTCTTCGTTGGTTTCCTGTGAGTGATACCCACCCTCCCATTCCCTTTTTTAGGGCATTTCTCAAAAAATTCATTTCTCTCCACAAAATATTCATTCTAATCTTGGGTATGCCCCCTTATTTTGGCATACCGTCCATCAGATCAGGGCACACTTCAGGTCCATTTCATGTTGTAAGTCTTATGTTAAGTCTATCTATCTTATTCATATCTGTATCGGATATAGGGCTTCAACCATAAATATATATATTGCAACACTAAAGAAAAGAAACAATAAAAATAATAATGGAGAAAAGAAAATAATAATAATTGAGTGGTTAGAAGAGACATAACATAGTCAATTAGTTCCATCACAATCCCCCCTTATGTATTTATACATGGAGATCATATCCCCACTTATGTATTTATACAAGGTTATCATATCCCGCTTATGTATTTATACATGGAGATCATATCCCCCCTTATGTATTTATACATGGAGATCATATCCCCCCTTATGTATTTATACATGGAGATCATATCCCCCCTTATGTATTTATACATGGAGATCATATCGCCCCCTTATGTATTTATACATGGAGATCATATCCCCCCTTATGTATTTATACATGGAGATTATATCCCCCTTATGTATTTATACATGGAGATCATATCCCCCCTTATGTATTCATACATGGAGATCATATCCCCCCCTTATGTATTCATACATGGAGATCATATCCCCCCCTTATGTATTTATACATGGAGATCATATCCCCCCCCTTATGTATTTATACATGGAGATCATATCCCCCCCCTTATGTATTTATACATGGAGATTATATCCCCCCTTATGTATTTATACATGGAGATCATATCCCCCCTTATGTATTTATACATGGAGATCATATCTCCCTTTATGTATTTATACATGGTTATCATATCCCGCTTATGTATTTATACATGGAGATCATATCCCCCCCTTATGTATTAATACATGGAGATCATATCCCCCCCTTATGTATTTATACATGGAGATCATATGCCCCCTTAATCTCCTCTTCTCAAGAGAGAATAAATTCAGTTCCTCAGCCTACCAATAAAATGTCTGTCTCATGAGGGTTTTTACTGTAAGGCCCCATTCACACTTGGCGTAGAGGGAACTTGCTTTCCTCCTCGCAATTTGGTGATTACGCGACTCCATGTGTCCTGCATAGGGCAGCCCACTCACTTCAATGGGCTGTGCTATGTGCATTTGTTGCCCAAAAAAACCTCCTGCTCCTTTTTGGGCGATAAGATTCACGTGATGTTTAAAGTTGTGTTTTGTCGCCTGACAATCGCAGTCAAACCGCACAATGTTTGGGGTGCCATTTAGATGCGTTGTGCATTTTTTTTTAACCACTACTGTTCCTTTATTCTGGCTTTTGAAATATATAAATGCAGCAATTTAGAAATCGGATGAAAGGTTTCGCAGTGGGAAACACTTTTTAAAATTTGAAAAGTGCATTTTATATACAACTATACACACACCAGACCAAAATGAGGAGGAAAGAGGGACAGAGGGACTTTGTTCCAAATTAGGGACAGTCCCTTAAAATCAGGGACAGTGCCTGGAAATCGGGGACATGTAGGAGCTCTTCGTTAGGGCATGTATGAGGCTTGGTGTAGCTCTCCTGGTTGGCCACTAGATGCCACCATTGCATGAGAATGAGCTTCAGCTGTAGAAGCTGTCTGTGTTAAGTGGAAGCTCTAACCCTGCTGGAAGAGGGGCACCTCAGTCCAACAGAAGGGTTACTTCTTGCAAGTTTTGTGGAGGAGGGGGGTTCCTCCCTGGAGGGTAGGAGAACAGTGCGTGGACTCTGGGGATCATCGGGGCCTGACGTGCTTTTAATCGCTTAAGGACCGCCACGCGACGATATACGTCGACAGAATGACACGGACGGGCATATGGGCGTACCGGTACGTCCCTTTTAAGATGCGAGCCGTGGGTCACGCACGTGCCGCCGCCGGCACGCACACGACCCTGTCAGGAGCTCCGTGCCCGCGCCCGCGGGACCCGCGGACCCGATCGCCGCTGGTGTCCCGCGATCGGGTCACAGAGCTGAAGAACGGGGAGAGGTCAGTGTAAACAAACATCTCCCCGTTCTTCCTAGTGACACTGTCAGTGATCGTCTGTCCCCTGTCATCAGGAACGACGATTAGTGATGTGTCACGCCAAGCCACGCCCCCTAACAGTAAGAATCACTCATTAGGTCACACTTAACCCCTTCAGCGCCTCCTACAGGTTAACCCCTTCACTGCCAGTGTCATTTTTACAGTAAACAGTGCATTTTTTATAGCACTGATCGCTGTAAAAATTACAATGGTCCCAAAATGGTGTCAAAAGTGTCCGATGTGTCCGCCATAATGTCGTAGTCATGATAAAAATCGCTGATCGCCGCCATTACTAGTAAAAAAAAAATATTAATAAAAATGCCATAAAACTATCCCCTATTTTGTAGACGCTATAACTTTTGCGCAAACCAATCAAACGCTTATTGCAATTTTTTTTACCAAAAATATGTAGAATAATACATATCGGCCTTAACTGGTGGAAAATAAAAAATTTTTATATATTTTTCTGGGGATATTTATTATAGCAAAAAGTAAAAAATATTGAATTTTTTTCAAAATTGTCGCTCTTTTTGTTTGTAGCGCAAGAAATAAAAACCGCAGAGGTGATCAAATACCACCAAAAGAAAGCTCTATTTGTGGGGGAAAAAAAGGACATCAAAAGGACATTTGTTTGGGAGCCATGTCGCACGACCGCGCAATTGTCAGTTAAAGCGAAGCAGTGCCGGATCGCAAAAAAATGGCCTGGTCTTTGGCCAGCGAAATGGTCCGGGGCTGAAGCGGTTAAAGGAACAGCAATTCTTCTGGTTGTAGAACATATTTCTCTCTCATCGAAAATGGTAGATATACATTGCTTTATCCATAATGTAATATATCCAATATACATAATGATGGTTTATTTAAAATATAATTTACATTTTTTCTTTTTCGCATAGAAAAAAACTCTCCTGAAGAAGACCAATAATTAAAAGGTCAAAACGTGCTGGATTTCATGTGAAACTCTACACAACATAACGGGTTTATATAACATGAGCTGTATTTTTTCTATTGTTGATGGGTCATGCGTTTTATGTCAAAGCCAGAATTGCTTTTTACAACTCTTATGTAAATATATTTTTTGATACAAATAAAAAATACAACCTTTTTATAGAATTGGATTGCTACTTTTTTCAATATAATTTTGCTGCTAAAAAAAAAAACCCTGAGGGATCTTCCATTCAAAAAAAAAAAGGTTACAAATATATATACACACCACTCAAAAAATAAAAGGAACACTTTGAAAACACATCAGATCTCAATGGGGAAAAATCTCATGCTGGATATCCACTGGTATGGACTGGGTAATGTGTTAGGATCTGTACTGGTATGCACTGGGTATGCTGTGGTATCTGCCACCAAGCTATCAGTTGCAGGTCACTGCCTGCCATTGGCTTGCCTTCTTTACATCCCATCCACATAATGTAAATGAAAATGTGATTGATCAGACAAGGCCACCTTCTTCCATTGCTCAGTGGTCCAGTTCTGATGATCACGTGCCCGTTGTAGGTGCTTTTAGCTGTGGACACGGGTCAGCATGGGCACCCTGAGCGGTCTGCCGCTACACCACCCCATACGCAACAATCTGAGCTTCTCTGTTTGTTCTGACACCGTTCTATCAGAACCAGCATTAGCTTTTTCAGTAAGTTGATCTACAGTATCTCTTCTATTAAACTGGACTACACAGGCCAACTAGGGTTGCCTCCTTTTCTTCAGGTGGACTGAAACCCGGACACATGATTCAAAACCGCCGCCCGTCACCCGATGCCTTACCCAGAGCTCGCCGCCCATCACCTGCTGTCTGACCTGCAGCCCGCCACCCATCACCCGCTGCCTGACCCACAGCTCGCCGCCCGTCACCCGCTGCCTGACCCACAGCTCGCCGCCCGTCACCCGCTGCCTGACCTGAAGCTCGCCACCCATCACCTGCTGCCTGACCCACAGCTCCCGCCTGTCACCCGCTGCCCGACCCACAGCTCGCCGCCCGTCACCCACTGCCTGACCCTCAGCTCGCCACCCGTCACCCGCTGCCTGACCCTCAGCTCGCCGCCTGTCACCTGCTGCCTGACCCACAGCTCGCCGCCCGTCACCCGCTGCATTACCCACAGCTCGCCGCCCGTAACCCGCTGCCTGACCTGAAGTCCGCCACCCATCACCTGCTGCCTGACCCACAGCTCCCGCCTGTCACCCGCTGCCTGACCCACAGCTCACCGCCCATCACCCGCTATCTGACCCACAGCTCGCCACCCATCACCCGCTGCCTGACCCACCGTTCACCATCAATCACCCGCTGTCTAACCTACAGCTCACCGCCTGTCACCTGCTGCCTGACCCACAGCTCGCCACCCGACCCACCGCTCGCCGCCAATCACCCGCTGTCTGACCTACAGCTCACGGCCTGTCACCTGCTGCCTGACCCACAGCTCGCCACCCGCTGCCTGACCCAAAGCTCGCTGCCCATCACCCACTGTCTGACCCACAGCTTGCCACCCATCACCCGCTGCCTGACCCACAGCTTGCTGCCTGTCTCCCGCCACCTAGAAGGGGTAAGTGCCGGACAGACTGGCAGACAGCGGACAGCAAGCGGGCAGGGGGGTGCGGGGGGGGAGAGGGGGATGCTGGTTAAGTGCCACTGGCCGCCGTGATCTAGAGACGCACGGCAGAACCCGCCGTGATCTGCGAGAGGACACAGGAGCCACTGCCTGACCCACAGCTCGCCGCCCATCGTTAACAAAGCATGTCTAAAGCCTTGTTTTGAAGCTAGCCGTTATAGCCGCTAGCAATAATCACTGTGTTCTTCCAGTGGGGATGGCTTCCTGCGCCCCCACCAGAATAACACAATGGCTCCACGCAGGCCCATCTTTAAACGCAAGGCAAAAGGGGCAGCTGGGCTTAGTCATTGTTGGGGAGCCCAAAAGCAGCTGCCCCATGAGCCTGCAAATAGTTGCCAAGTGAATTCAGATGGGCCCAAGAAAATGTTTGACCAGAGTCCAATTGAAACAAAGACGGCCCTGACTTCACGAGAGGGATTCCCCCATCAACTCTGTCTGTGGTTGCAGGAAAGAAATTTGCAGTCTATGGCGAGCCCTAGAAATCCTTCTGGTATATCAGCGGTCTTCTTTGTATCTATGGCTGTCCTGGCTGGCAGTTTCCAGGTGGGGAGAAGCCCCCCGACCCCCCGTTGTTTCCTCTCTCTCTCGTTAAGTCTCTTTCCAGGGGACTTGTTTCAGTTAGTGGACTAGTTTAGGTTACATTTGGCTATATGAAGCTTGTGTTGTGGTGATTAAGTTTCTATTTGGTTATTTTGTTTCTTTTTTGTAAAATATAAAATGGCAAATTGAATTAGTAAATTAAAATGTATTATGGGTTATCAACCCTATCCTAATGGCCTTGGACAGTTGCATTTACAATTTATTGTTTCTGAAAAGCATTCTATTGACCTAAAAATTACCTGACCTCCACCCAACATGTAAAACAATGGCTTATTGTTCTGAGTCAACATTGAGTCCTATTTACATGTCTTTTTAAGAAGCATTATTGTTTAAATTCAAGCTTCTGTGACGTTCATGATATACAAATCATTCTTTGAAAGATATAAAATTTATAACATGCAAAAAAAGCGGCATGTCATGAAGGTCAGGTATTGGTTGCATGGGCTGAAAATACGGTTCCAATGTATGGCAGCTGCCAAGGTCTTCTCAGTGAGAATGCATTAACCACTTCACCCCCGGAATGATTTGCCCCCTTAACCACTTAAGCCCCGGACCATTTGGTAGCTAAAGGACCAGAGGTGAATTCAGAATTTTGCACTGCGCTGCTTTAACTGTAAATTGTGCGGACATGCAATGTTGTACCCAAACAAAATTTGCGTCCTTTTCTTCCCACAAATAGAGCCTTCTTTTAATGGTATTTGATTGCCTCTGCGATTTTTATTTTTTGCGATATAAATGGAAAAAGACCGAAAATTTTGAAAAAAAATGATATTTTCTACTTTTTGTTATAAGAAAAATCGAATAAACTCAATTTTAGTCATACATTTAGGCCAAAATGTATTCAGCCACATGTCTTTAGTAAAAAAAAACGTCAATAAGTGTATATTTATCGGTTTGCGCAAAAGTTATAGCGTTTACAAACTAGGGTACATTTTCTGGAATTTACACAGCTTTAAATTTATGACTGCCTATCTCATTTCTTGAGGTGCTAAAATGGCAGGGCAGTACAAAACCCCCCCAAATGACCCCATTTTGGAAAGTAGACACCCCAAGGAAATTGCTGAGAGGCATGTTGAGCCCATTGAATATTTTTTTTTTTTGTCCCAAGTGATTGAATAATGACAAAAAAAAAAAATTACAAAAAGTTGTCACTAAATGATATATTGCTCACACATGCCATGGTTATATGTGGAATTGCACCCCAAAATACATTCTGCTGCTTCTCCTGAGTACGGGGATACCACATGTGTGGGACTTTTTAGGAGCCTAGCCACGTACGGGACCCCGGAAACCAAGCACCGCCTTCAGGATTTCTAAGGGCGCAAATTTTTGATTTCACTCCTCACTGCCTATCACAGTTTTGAAGGCCATAAAATGCCAAAATAGCACAAAACCCCCCTTAATGACCCCATTTTAGAAAGTAGACACCCCAAGGAAATTGCTGAGAGGCCTGTTGAGCCCATTGAATATTTTTTTTTTGTCCCAAGTGATTGAATAATGACAAAAAAAAAAAAAAAAATTACAAAAAGTTGTCACTAAATGATATATTGCTCACACATGCCATGGTTATATGTGGAATTGCACCCCAAAATACATTTTGCTGCTTCTCCTGAGTATGGGGATTTCACTCCTCACTATCTATCACAGTTTCGAAGGCCATAAAATGCCAAAATAGCACAAAACCCCCCCAAATGACCCCATTTTGGAAAGTAGACACCCCAAGCTGTTTGCTGAGAGGCATGGTGAGTATTTTACAGCTCTCATTTGTTTTTGAAAATGAAGAAAGAATTTTTTTTTTTTCTTTTTTTTTTTTTTCAATTTTCAAAACTTTGTGACAAAAAGCGAGATCTGCAAAATACTCACAATACCTCTCAGCAAATAGCTTGGGGTGTCTACTTTCCAAAATGGGGTCATTTGGGGGGGTTTTGTGCCATCTGGGCTTTCCATGGCCTCCGAAACTGTGATAGGCAGTGAGAAGTGAAATCAAAAATTTACACCCTTAGAAAGCCTGAAGGCGGTGATTGGTTTTTGGGGTCCCGTACGCGGCTAGGCTCCCAAAAAGTCTCACACATGTGGTATCCCCGTACTCAGGAGAAGCAACAGAATGTATTTTGGGGTGTAATTCCACATATACCCATGGCATGTTTGAGCAATATATCATTTAGTGACAACTTTGTGCAAAAAAAAAAAATTTCTTTTTTCCGCAACTTGTGTCAACATATAAAATATTCCATGGACTCGACATGCCTCTCAGTATATAGCTTGGGGTGTCTACTTTCCAAAATGGGGTCATTTGGGGGGGTTTTGAACTGTTCTGGCATTTTATACACAACATTAGGAAGCTTACATCCACTCTTCTAACCACTTGAAGACAAAGCCCTTTCTGACACTTTTTGTTTACATGAAAACATATTTTTTTTTTGCAGGAAAATTATGTTGAACCCCCAAACATTATATATATTTTTAAAGCAAAGGCCCTACAGAATAAAATGGTGGGTGTTGCATTTTTTTTTCTACACAGTATTTGCGCAGCAATTTTTCAAACGCATTTTTTGGGGAAAAAATACACTTTTTTTATTTTAATGCACTAAAACACACTATATTGCCCAAATGTTTGATGAAATAAAAAAGATGATCTTAGGCCGAGTACATAGATACCAAACACGACATGCTTTAAAATTTTGCACAAACGGCGACAAACTACATACATTTTTAAAAGCCTTTAAAAGCCTTTACAGGTTACCCCGTTAGATTTACAGAGGAGGTCTACTGCTAAAATTACTGCCCTCGATCTGACCTTCGCGGTGATACCTCACATGCATGGTGCAATTGCTGTTTACATATGACGCCAGACCGATGCTTGCGTTCGCCATTGGGCAAGAGCAGGGCAGGACAGGGGTGCTTTTTTTTTTTTTTTTTTTTTTTTATTATTATTAATTTTGCTTTTTTATTTTATTTTTAAATTGTTCCTTCCATATTTTTTTTTTTTTTATTGTTATCTCAGGGAATGTAAATATCCCCTATGATAGTAATAGGTAGTGACAGGTACTCTTTTTTTGAAAAAACTGGGGTCTAGACCCTAGATCTTTCCTCTGCCCTCAAAGCATCTGACCACACCAAGATCGGTGTGATAAAATGCTTTTCCCAATTTCCCAATGGCGCTTTTTATATCCGGGGGGGGGGACATTCCCTCCCACTGCTTGTAAAAGCAGTCCAGAGGCTAATTAGCCACTAGGGTTGCTTTTACATTAAAGCCGGCCGCTGGCTGAAAAGAATGATACCAAGATGATACCTAAACCCGCAGGCATCAATCTGGTATAACCATTCAAAATCCAGCAACATACCAGTACGTTGCTGGTCCTTGTTGGACATGTATTGTAATCTTTTTTTTTCATGCAGCCAGGTGGCTGAACGAAAAAAGAGATTGATCGGTGGGTATGCCCACCATTAGAATACCGCCCTTCATCCACCCACTTCTAATGATGGGCATACATGCACCATTTATATATGCCAAAGCATGGGGGCATCCTCCCGCAAAAAAGTTATGCCACACACACATGGTCGGACTTTTCCACGGGCAAGCCTCCGTCGGAATTTCGACCGTATGTACGCGGCATTAGGAGCAAAATCGCTCCTCCGCCCCTGCTGCCCCAATGCTTCGGCATATTTGCTTTTTTTTTTTTAACTGTGGTGGTGAAATCACCTCCTACAGCACTGGAGTCGCAGGGATCAGGCCTGTCTCTGCGAACACTGCAGTTATGTGTGTTGTGTTTTGTAAGTGACAGTGATCGATCGATACTGCACTTGGGTGGGCTGGGCTGGGCGGAGGGGCAAAACGCAGGTGCTAGCAGGTATCTGGGCTGATCCCGCTAACACTGCGTTTTTGGGAACCCTAAACTGCTGGGGACGCTAGTATAGATCTGATCAGATCAGATATTGATCTGTTCAGATACTATACCACTAAGGGAGGTGTATGCTTCACGCGTGGGTGTTAGCATTACTGGCACTAACCTGACGCTGCCTGGGGTGTGACGCAGACCCTCTCTGACGCTAAAACCTAATTGATATCACCCGCCGGGCGATCAGGGGGTTAAACCTTTATTGGGTTATAATATACGGCGGGTGCCCTGACACTATAAAAAGCAAACTAACTAACCAGCGTCACCCGTAACCCTTATATGATGATTACTGGTGAAAGGGTTAACTAGGGGCAATTAGGGGGTTAAAACCTTTATTAGATAATATATGGGGGTACCTGACGCTATAAAAACCTGCGGCGAACCTAAAAAAAATTACTGGCTACCGATCTGCATCACCGACGCTAAGACAGCGATCAGAAAAATGATTGCTTAGCGACAGTGGTGATAGGGGGTGAAAGGGTTACCTGGGGGGCGATCAAGGGGGTTAAACCTTTATTAGATATTTTATGGGGGTACCCGACGCTATAAAAACCTGCGGCGAACCTAAAAAAAATTACTGGCTACCGATCTGCATCACCGACGCTAAGACATCGATCAGAAAAATGATCGCTTAGTGACAGTGGTGATAGGGGGTGAAAGGGTTACCTGGGGGGCGATCAAGGGGGTTAAACCTTTATTAGATCATTTATGGGGGTACCCGACGCTATAAAAACCTGCGGCGAACCAAAAAAATTACTGGGTACCGATCTGCATCACCGATGCCAAGACAGCGATCAGAAAAATGATCGCTTAGTGACAGTGGTGATAGGGGGTGAAAGGGTTACCTGGGGGGCGATCAAGGGGGTTAAACCTTTATTAGATCATTTATGGGGGTACCCAACGCTATAAAAACCTGCGGCGAACCAAAAAAATTACTGGGTACCGATCTGCATCACCGACGCCAAGACAGCGATCAGAAAAATGATCGCTTAGTGACAGTGGTGATAGGGGGTGAAAGGGTTACCTGGGGGGCGATCAAGGGGGTTAAACCTTTATTAGATAATTTATGGGGGTACCCGACGCTATAAAAACCTGCGGCGAACCAAAAAAAATAAATACTGGCTACCGATCTGCATCACCGACGCTAAGACATCGATCAGAAAAACGATCGCTTAGTGACAGTGGTGATAGGGTGTGAAAGGGTTACCTGGGGGGCGATCAAGGGGGTTAAACCTTTATTAGATCATTTATGGGGGTACCCGACGCTATAAAAACCTGCGGCGAACATAAAAAAAATTACTGGGTACCGATCTGCATCACCGACGTCAAGACAGCGATCAGAAAAATGATCGCCAAGCGACGGCGGTGCTAGGGGGTGAAAGGGTTATCTGGGGGGTGATCAAGGGGTTAAACCTTTCTTAGGGGGGGGGGGTTAGGGGGCTACACTGGACCTAAAACTAAATGTAGTGACACTTTTACAGTCACAAATGTCACTGATTGCAGTGATCAGTAAATAAATGGTCACTGCAATCAGTGACACTGTGACTGGGGGCTGGGGGGTGATCTGGGGGGGGCTGGGGGGTGATTGGGGGGGCCTGGGGGGGCGATTTATGTGCCTATGTGTGCTGGTGTTAGTGTAGTGTTAGTGCACTGACCTGTGTGTCTTCTCTTGTACGGCGCTCGGTATATGTGAGCGCCGCACAGGAGATGACATCACTTCCTCCTGCTTCCTCGGTCTGTGTAAACATTACACAGACAGAGGGGGCATTTCTATTCGCCGGGAGCGATCGCGGGGGGTGGTCGGAATCGAACGGCCGCCCCCCCATCTCGGAACGCTCCCAGACGAATTCCGACCGCTCACTGTACAGAAGGGGGGTCCGATCGGACCCCCCAACTGTACAAAGGCAATCACGTATGCTCTACGTGATTGTGCCTGTCGGTGCCATTGTGCCGACGTATATATACAGTGAGCGGTCGTTAAGTGGTTAATAAGGTGACCAGATTTTAAAAATGAAATCCGGGGACATGTTTTTTTTTTTTTTTACTAGTAATGGCGGCAATCAGCGACTCTCTGTCCATCGCCGCCGCACCTGCCTCACAGCCCGTCAAGTCTTACTCTCCGGGCCCCGGCTACTACTGGGTGGGGAGCGGAGGAAGATAAGCAGGCAAGCGGCTGGCCGGGACTTGAGCCAAGGCAGAAGAACATGCGAGCGGAGCTGAATGGGCACCCGAAACTGAAGAAATATTCCCTCCGCTCCGACCAGCATATGATCATCAGAAAGGGGCACAGATAATGGCAAAAAATACACCCCCCCTAAGCTAGTAGGAGCGGCGGAGCAGAGGGTGTGTAATTCTTTTTTTTTTTTATTCTGCACTGACTGTCTTTGAAATTGCCCCAGCCCCTGTTCAAATCCAATCCGGGGAAAAAAACAGGAACAGACTTGGTCCGGGGACAGTGTCCTCAATCCGGAGACTGTCCCCGGAAACCGGGGATGTCTGGTCACCCTACCCCTTAATGACCGGGCCATTTTTTTGCGATTCGGCACTGCGTCGCTTTAACTGACAATTAGGCTGTCGTGCAACGTGGCTTCCAAACAAAATTGATGTCCTTTTCTTCCCCACAAATAGTGCTTTATTTTGGTGGTATTTGATTACCTCTACGATTTTTATTTTTTGGCGCTACAAACAAAAAAATGCGTAAATTTTGAAAAAAAATAAATATTTTTTACTTTTTGCTGTAATAATTACCCCCCCCCCCCCCCCAAAAAAAAAAAATCTCCATCAGTTTAGGCTGATATGTATTCTTCCACATATTTTTGGTAAACAAAATCGCAATAAGCGTATATTGATTGGTTTGCGCAAAAGTTATAGAGTCTACAAAATAGGGGATAGATTTATGGCATTTTTATTATTCACTTTTTTTTTTTACTAGTAATGGCGGCGATCAGCGATTTTTAGCGGGACTGCGACATTGCGGCGGACAGATCGGACCCTTTTGACACTTTTTTGGGACAAGTGACATTTATACAGCGAACAGAGCTAAAAATAGCCACTGATTACTGTAAAAATTACACTGGCAGTGAAGGGGTTAACCTGTAGGGGGTGCTGAAGGGGTTAAGTGTGACCTAGGGAGTGATTCTAACTGTTAGGGGGCGTGGCATGACACGTCACTGATCGCTGTTCCTGATGACAGGGGACAGATGATCACTGACAGTGTCACTAGGAAGAACGGGGAGATGTTTGTTTACACTTACCTCTCCCCGTTCTTCAGCTCTGTCAGTGGTTAAAGCTGTATTAATCCCTTAAACCTAATGCCCCGTACACACGACCGGTTTTCCCGATGAGAAAACTGCCATTTTTTAGATTGGTCGGGAAAACCGGTCATGTGTTTGCTCCAAAGCAGTTTTTCCAATGAGAAAACTGCCCGCAAAAAAATTAGAACCTGCTCTCTTTTTTCCCGTCGTGTTTCCAGTCGTTCTTTTTCTCTGCGCAAAAAACGCTCGTGTGTAGGCTTTTCTGAAGGGGGAAAAAAAAAGCGCATGCTCAGAATGAAGTATGAGACGGGAGCGCTCGTTCTGGTAAAACTAACGTTCGTAATGGAGATAGCACATTTGTCACGCTGTAATGGACTGAAGAGCACGAGGCTGAAAAGCGCGAATCGTCTCTCACCAAACTTTTACCAACACGAGGATCAGCAAAAGCAGCCTAAAGGGTGGCGCCATTTGAATGGAACTTCCCCTTTATAGTGCCGTCGTACGTGTTGTACGTCACCGCGCTTTGGTCGAGCGTTCTTTTTGTCTGAACGTGTGTATGAAAGGCAGGCTTAAGAGGAATCACGTCGGGAAAAACATTGGTTTTTGGCATGTCAGGAAAACCGGTCGTGTGTACGAGGCATGAGAGTAAAACAAATGTTAATGCCCAAGCACAATTTTGAAACTTTGACATGTGTTCGTAAAACCGTACAGATCACCACAACTACTTTGTTCATCCAGGTGGATTATACCCCTTTTTTTTTTTTCCCCAGGACAAATTGGGCTTTCATTTGGTAGTAAATAGCTGTGGATATCTCCTGTTTTTTTTTTTTTTTATTATTTTTTTTTTATTATTATTATCAAAGGAAAACTGGCCCAAAATAGTAAAAAAAAAAAAAAAAATGTAAATGTAGCTGTATATTTGTTACTTTCATGACCTACCACCAAAGAACAACCCAAAATATATTCTCCTGCTCTCGACAATCCATACCACATATCTTTGTGCATTAGAACATTTGTTTGATGATCTGAATCATTTAAATGTGAAAAATATGCAAAAAATATATAAAAATCGGGAAAGGGGCAAATACTTTTTCACAGCAAGAGAGAGAGAATAAGAGAGAGAGAACGAGAGAGAGAACGAGAGAGAGAACGAGAGAGAGAGAGAGAGAGAACGAGAGAGAGAGAGAGAGAGAACGAGAGAGAGAACGAGAGAGAGAAGGAGAGAGAGAGAGAAGGAGAGAGAGAGAGAAGGAGAGAGAGAGAGAAGGAGAGAGAGAACGAGAGAGAGAGAGAACGAGAGAGAGAGAGAACGAGAGATGGAGAACGAGAGATGGAGAACGAGAGAGAGAGAGAACGAGAGAGAGAGAGAACGAGAGAGAGAACGAGAGAGAGAACGAGAGAGAGAGAGAACGAGAGAGAAAACGAGAGAGAGAGAGAGAACGAGAGAGAGAGAGAACGAGAGAGAGAGAGAACGAGAGAGGGAGAGAACGAGAGAGAGTGAGAACGAGAGAGAGAGAATGAGAGAGAGAGAACGAGAGAAAGAGAACGAGAGAGAGAGAGAGAACGAGAGAGAAAGAGAGAACAAGAGAGAGAGAACGAGAGAGAGAGGACGAGAGAGAGAGAACGAGAGAGAGAGAGAACGAGAGAGAGAGAACGAGAAAGAGAGAGAGAACGAGAGAGAGAACGAGATAGAGAGAACGAGAGAGAAAGAACGAGAGAGAGAGAGAGAGAACGAGAGAGAGAGAACGAGAGAGAGAGAGAACGAGAGAGAGAGAGAGAGAACGAGAGAGAGAGAGAACGAGAGAGAGAGAACGAGAGAGAGAACAAGAGTAGAGAGAACGAGAGAGAGAGAGAGAATGAGAGAGAGAACGAGAGAGAGAGAACAAGAGTAGAGAGAACGAGAGAGAGAACGAGAGAGAGAGAGAACGAGAGAGAGAGAACGAGAGAGAGAGAACGAGAGAGGGAACGCGAGAGAGAGAACGAGAGAGAGAACGAGAGAGAGAGAACGAGAGAGAGAACGAGAACGAGAGAGAGAACGAGAGAGAGAACGAAAGAGAGAGAACGAAAGAGAGAGAACGAAAGAGAGAGAACGAGAGAGAGAGAATGAGAGAGAGCACGAGAGAGAGAGAACGAGAGAGAGAGAGAACGAGAGAGAAAGAGAATGAGAGAGAGAAAGAGAGAGAACGAGAGAGAGAGAAAACGAGAGAGAGAGAGAGAACGAGAGAGAGAACGAGAGAGAGAACGAGAGAGAGAGAACGAGAGAGAGAACGAGAGAGAGAGAACGAGAGAGAGAGAACGAGAGAGAATGAGAGAGAGAACGAGAGAGAGAACGAAAGAGAGAACGAGAGAGAGAACGAAAGAGAGAGAATGAGAGAGAGAGAACGAGAGAAAGAGAGAGAGAGAGAACGAGAGCGAACGAGAGAGAAAACGAGAGAGAGAGAGAATGAGAGAGAGAACAAGAGAGAGAGCGTGAGAGAGAGAACGAGAGAGAAAGAGAGAGAGAGAACGAGAGAGAGAGAACAAGAGAGTGAGAACGAGAGAGAGTGAGAACGAGAGAGAGAGAGAACGAGAGAGAGAACGAGAGAGAACGAGAGAGAGAGAACAAGAGAGAGAGAGAGAACGAGAGAGAGAGGACGAGAGAGAGAATGAGAGAGAGAGAACAAGAAATAGAGAGAGAACGAGAGAGAGAACGAGAGAGAGAGAACGAGAGAGAGAGAACGAGAGAGAGAGAACGAGAGAGAGAACAAGAGTAGAGAGAACGAGAGAGAGAGAACGAAAGAGAGAGGACGAGAGAGAGAGAACGAGAGAGAGAACGAGAGAGAGAGAGAACGAGAGCGAGAACGAGAGAGAGAATGAGAGAGAGAACAAGAGAGAGAGAGAACGAGAGAGAGAGAACGAGAGAGAGAACGAGAGAGAGAACGAGAGAGAGAAAACGAGAGAGAGGACGAGAGAGAGAGAACGAGAGAGAGAGAACGAGAGAGAGAACAAGAGTAGAGAGAACGAAAGAGAGAGGACGAGAGAGAGAGAACGAGAGAGAGAACGAGAGAGAGAGAGAACGAGAGCGAGAACGAGAGAGAGAATGAGAGAGAGAACAAGAGAGAGAGAGAACGAGAGAGAGAGAACGAGAGAGAGAGAACGAGAGAGAGAACGAGAGAGAGAGAACGAGAGAGAGGACGAGAGAGAGAGAACGAGAGAGAGAGAACGAGAGAGAACGAGAGAGAGAGAACAAGAGAGAGAACGAGAGAGAGAGAACAAGAGAGAGAACGAGAGAGAGAGAACGAGAGAGAGAACGAGAACGAGAGAGAACGAGAGAGAGAGAGAGAGAACCAGAGAGAGAATGAAAGAGAGAGAACGAGAGAGAACGAGAGAGAGAATGAGAGAGAGAGAACGAGAGAGAGAACGAGAGAGAGAACGAGAGAGAGAGAACGAGAGAGAAAGAGAACGAGAGAGAGAAAGAGAGAGAACGAGAGAGAGAGAGAACGAGAGAGAGAGAGAGAACGAGAGAGAGAGAGAACGAGAGAGAGAGAACGAGAGAGAGAGAACGAGAGAGAGAGAATGAGAGAGAACGAGAGAGAAAACGAGAGAGAGAGCGAAAGAGTGAACGAGAGAGAGAACGAAAGAGAGAGAACGAGAGAGAGAGAACAAGAGAGAGAGAGAACGAGAGAGAGATAGGGAGAGAACGAGAGAGAGCGAGAACGAGAGAGAGAGAGAACGAGAGAGAGAACGAAAGAGAGAACGAAAGAGAGAGAACGAGAGAGAGAGAGAACGAGAGAAAGAGAGAGAGAGAACGAGAGAGAGAAAGAGAGAGAACGAGAGAGAGAGAGAAAACGAGAGAGAGAACGAGAGAGAGAACGAGAGAGAGAGAACGAGAGAGAACGAGAGAGAGAGAACGAGAGAGAGAACGAGAACGAGAACGAGAGAGAACGAGAGAGAGAGAGAGAACGAGAGAGAGAACGAAAGAGAGAGAACGAGAGAGAGAATGAGAGAGAGAGAGAACGAGAGAGAGAGAGAACGAGAGAGAGAACGAGAGAGAGAACGAGAGAGAGAGAGAACGAGAGAGAGAAAGAGAGAGAACGAGAGAGAGAGGACGAGAGAGAGAGGACGAGAGAGAGAACGAGAGAGAGAGAACGAGAGAGAGAGAACGAGAGAGAGAGAACGATAGAGAACGAGAGAGAGAGAACGAGAGAGAGAGAACGAGAGAGAGAGAGAGAACGATAGAGAGAGAGAGAGAACGAGAGAGAGAGAGAACGAGAGAGAGCGAGAACGAGAGAGAGAGAACGAGAGAGAGAGAGAACAAGAGAGAACGAGAGAGAGAGAACAAGAGAGAGAACGAAAGAGAGAACGAAAGAGAGAACGAAAGAGAGAAAGAGAGAGAACGAGAGAGAGAGAGAACGAGAGAGAGAACGAGAGAGAGCGAGAGAGAGAGAACGAGAGAGAAAACGAGAGAAAGAGAGAACGAGAGAGAGAGAACAAGAGAGGGAGAGAACGAGAGAGTGAGAACGAGAGAGAGTGAGAACGAGAGAGAGAGAGAACGAGAGAGAGAGAGAACGAGAGAGAACGAGAGAGAGAGAACAAGAGAGAGAGAGAGAACGAGAGAGAGAACGAGAGAGAGAGAACGAGATATAGAGAGAGAACGAGAGAGAGAACGAGAGAGAGAGAATGAGAGAGAGAGAACGAGAGAGAGAGAACGAGAGAGAGAGAGAGAACGAGAGAGAGAGAGAGAGAACGAGAGAGAGAACAAGAGTAGAGAGAACGAG
>CM055124.1:80015867-80044465 GCA_029206835.1 Rana muscosa
GCAAGCCATGCAAATTTTTAAGGCTTTCAAAGAATGTCAGCGCCAATTAAACAAATAATAATAATAAATAAATAAAAATTATAGAAAAAAAAAACACAGAGGGAGGTAAAAAAAAGAGACAAATAAAAAAAAAAAATCAAAGAAAAAAAAAACAGAGGGAGAAAAAAAAGAGACGTATGATGCAAAAAAAAATAAAATAAAAAAAATGGTTCAGTGAAAGTAATCTTAAAGTGTATGTGCAATGCAACCAAAACTTATTTTTTTCATTTGTATTGGATAGAGTAGGGACATTTTTAAAACCCTGTCTAATTTTTACTGCTATATTAGGCTCTATTGAGACCTGTTCAGGGCTGTTGGGGGGGGGGGGGGGCATTATAAGTGTGCAATAGAGTCGTTTTTTTATCACCGTCCCCTTAAGCTGCAATGGTAGCAGACGGGGGTGTTCCCATGCAGCAGTTGCAGTTGCTTTGCTAAGCATTTGAGGCAAAAAAATGTATTGCTCCTATCGCCTTTTATTTAATTTCTTTTACTTTGTATGTTTTAGTGAAAGTTCTACCATAGATTACAGGAGGACCAATTAAAATGGATGTAGCATGCTAAAATGAATTTCCCTGCAAAATGACAAATTTTCTGATTGGGGAAATTTCACCACAATTTCCTTTAAAAAAAATGATTTTTTTTTTTTTTTTGCAGTTAGAGAAGTTTTTTTAATTAAATTTTTTTTTTTTTTTTGTATTTGTGTTTTTTTTTTTTTTTTAGGTGTTCATTATTTTTGTCCTGTCACTTTAAATGTTTTTCGCCCTCTGTATTTTTCCCTTCTGTAAAATAATGAGGCCAATGAGGGGAAATTTTTTGGTATTTTTCCTTCAATTTTGGGTAAATATTAATTTCCTAGTGGCATGACACTTTGATTTATTTACTAAAGCTGGAAATCAGGCTCACTTCTGCATAGAAACTAGGGTTGCACCAATACCTGTATCGGTGCCGATACTAAGCATTTGCACGAGTATCAGTGCTCATGCAAATGCTCCGATACCTGAAACCAACACTAAAGCCCCATACACACGGTTGGACTTCCATCGGACTTTTCCCTGGATTTTTGTCCGAACGGAGTTGGCCGGGCACACCCATAGCATACACACCACAGGACTTTTCTGCAAACTTTCCCAAAACGTTTTGCAACATCACGTGGTTTTTCTGCGCTTTTCTGCTCTTTACCACCACCCTTTGGTCAACTTCTGCTATTGTTGGTTGATTTTAACATTAGTTGTTTTGTCCATCGGACAAAAGTCCGATGGTTTTCTGTACACACGGTCGGACTTTGCTCCATCGGACTTTTGTTGGCCAAAAGTTTGTCCGTTTGCAGACCCAACTTTTGTCCGATGAAAACACAAAAAAAAACAAAAACGTTTATACGATGGAGCATACACACGGTCGGATTGTTGGTCCAACTTGCTGAAAATGAAGTTTGTTGGCCAAAAGTCCGACCGTGTGTATGGGGCTTTAAGCCCCATACACACGGTCTGACTTTTTGCCAACAAACTTCATTTTGAGCAAGTTTGTCAAAAAATCCGACCGTGTGTATGCTCCATCGGACAAACTTTTTTGGTTTTCATCGGACAAGAAAAGACACACTTAACCCCGTCCTCGCCCGCTAGTGTTTAACCCCTTCACTGCCAGTGTCATTTACGCAGTAATCAGTGTTATAATTATAGCACTGATCGCTGTATAAATGTGAATGGTCCCAAAATAGTGTCAAAAGTGTCCGATGTCTCCGCCATAATATCGCAGCCATGATAAAAATCGCTGATCGCCGCCATTACTAGTAAAAAGAAATTACTAATAAAAATGGCAAAAGTCGATCCCCTATTTTGTAGACGCTATAACTTTTGCGCAAACCAATCAATATACACGAATTTAGATTTTTTTTTTACCAAAATATGTAGAAGAATACGTATCGGACTAAACTGAGGAAAAAAATTAGTTTTTATATATATTTTTTGGGGATATTTATTGAATTTTTGAATATTGAATTTTTTTCAAAATTGTCGCTCTTTTTTTGTTTTTAGCGCAAAAAATAAAAAAACGCAGAGGTGATCAAATACCACCAAAAGAAAAAACTCTATTTGTGGGAAAAAAAGGACGTAAATTTTGTTTGGGTACCACGTCGCACGACCGCGCAATTGTCAGTTAGAGCGACGCAGTGCCGGATCGCAAAAAATGCTCTGGTCCGGGGCTGAAGTGGTCAAATCACCTTTTGGCTTAACTAAAAACAGCATTATTTTGGAACGGTACTCTAATAACACACACAGTCTTTGATTCCAGCAATATGTGTACGGTTGGAATTTGACGTAAAATTTTAATTCGAATTTCCGTCTGAATTTCTGAAATTTGGACGATTTTCGTCACGTTATTCGGAGCATTCTGTAAAAAAAATTTATATTGTAATTCGGGTATTTCAGATAAATCAAAATCCTATCAGTGCCCACCAGGGCCATCTATCAGTGCCACCTATCAGTGCCCACCAGGGCCACCTATGAGTGCCACCTATCAGTGCCCACCAGGGCCGCCTATCAGTGACATCTATCAGTGCCCACCATTGCCGCCTATCAGTGCCACCTATCAGTGCCCACCAGGGCCATCTATCAGTGCCACCTATCAGTGCCCACCAGGGCCGCCTATGAGTGCCACCTATCAGTGAAGGATAAAAATGACCTGTTTGCAAAATTGTATAGCAAACTATTAAAAAAAGTATATTTTGTTCAAATTTTTTGGTCTTTTATTTGTTTAGCAAAAAATAAAAAGCCCAGAGGTGGTTAAATACCACCAAAAGAAAGTTCTATTTGTGTAAAAAAAATGATAAAAATTTCATTTGGGTACAGTGATGCATGGCCGCGCAATTGTCATTCAAAGAGCGGCAGCGCTGAAAATTGGCCTGGGCAGGAATGGGGTGAAAGTGCCCGGTAGACAAGGGGTGAAAGTGGTATTAAACCCAAAACCCAAAAATTTTATATATTGCAGCTTACCAATCATTAGACGTGGCAGCTGCATTTGTTTTCTTTTCCTAGGCTTTTCCTACCTCCTGTTTTCACCTGGTGATCTGGCCAGTAACATACCTCCTGTATTAGGCCCCTTTCACACTGAGGCGCTTTGCAGGCGCTATTGCGCTAAAAATAACGCCTGCAGAGCGCCCTGAAAAAGCCGCTACTTTGTATCCAGTGTGAAAGCTCAGAGGGCTTTCACACTGGAGTGGTGCGCTGGCAGGAGGGAGAATAAAAAAACTCCTGCAAGCCGCATCTTTGAGGCGCGGTAGGAGCGGTAAAAATACCACTCCTATAGCGCCCCTACCCATTGAAATCAATGGGGTAGCGCCTCCAAACCGCCTTCAAAACGCTGCGCAGCAGCGTTTTTGCGGGCGGGTTTAATCCTTTTTTTGGCCGCTAGCGGGGGTTAATATCACCCCGCTAGTGCCCGCAAATCGCGGCAAAAACTACGGTATAGCGGCGCTAAAAATAGCGCCACTATACCGCCAGCGCATCCAGCGCTTCAGTGTGAAAGTAGCCTTAGAGCGCCCACAATCTGGGGAGTGTTAGATATAATATACTGGCTGTTTTAAATACATAAATTGAAGCCAAGCTCCAGCTCACACTTTATAACCAGTTACAGCCTTTTTTTTTTTTCCTTTTGGGATAAAGGTTTTACATAAGTAAATAAAAGCTGATCGCTGTAAGCACCCCTGCCCATGGTACACGGTTTGTTCCAATTCTCTAACTGTTACATCTGCAAGAGAGCTTGCATGCCAGTACTTTGGGGGGGGGGGGCTGATTTATCATACACAGTTTTGAATATATTGTATACAGTATATAGATATAACCAAGATTTATTTATTTATTTTGTTTCTTTTTTCCAGATATTAGTAGCTATGAAGTTTCACATGAATATGCTGCTTTTGTTCTTCTTCATACTAGGTCATTTTGTTTTTTACTTTTTTTTTTTATATACAATATACTGTGTAGATGTACACTATATACTCAAGAGCAACATCTAAATATAAAGTTAATATAAATACATTTTTGGAGATCCTTAAAGTGTTACTAAACCCAGGACCCTGCAGTCACTATATCTGGTCTCCCCATGAGCCTGCATTCTCTATATCTGGTCTCCCCAGGAGCCTGCATTCACTATATCTGGCCTCCCCAGGACCCTGCAGTCACTATATCTGGCCTCCCCAGGAGCCTGCATTCACTATATCTGGTCTCCCCAGGAGCCTGCATTCACTATATCTGGTCTCCCCAGGAGCCTGCATTCACTATATCTGGTCTCCCCAGGACCCTACATTCACTATATCTGCTCTCCCGGGACCCTACATTCACTATATCTGCTCTCCCCGGGATCCTACATTCACTATATCTGCCCACAGTACACAGAACATGAAAATGCAATTTTAGTAAATATGCCTTTTCTCATCAGCACTATATACAGTCTTATGGACCTTGCTTTGTGCACTGGTGTGCAGTCATGTTGGAACATGAAGGGGTCATCCCCAAACTGTTCACACAAAGTTGGGAACATGAAATTGTCCAAAATGTCTTGGTATGCTGACATGGACACCTTAAAGCAGGCGTCTCAAACGGGTGGCCCTCCAGCTGTTGCAGAACTACAATTCCCATGAGGCATTGTAAGGCTGACAGTTACAAGCATGACTCCTATAGGCAGAGGCATGATGGGACTTGTAGTTCAGCAACAGCTGGAGGGCCACCTGTTTGAGACCCCTGCCTTAAAGCCTCGTACACACGGTCGGACTTCCATCCTACTTTTCCGTGGATTTTTGTCCGAACGGAGTTGGCCGGGCACACCCATAGCATACACACCACAGGACTTTTCTGCAAACTTTCCCAAAACTTTTTCCAACATTACGTGGTTTTTCTGCTCTTTTCTGCTCTTTACCGCCACCCTTTGGTCAACTTCTGCTATTGTTGGTTGATTTTAACATTATTTGTTTTGTCCATCGGACAAAAGTCCGATGGTTTTCTGTACACACGGTCAGACTTTGCTCCATCTGACTTTTGTTGGCCAAAAGTTTGTCCGTTTGCAGACCGAACTTTTGTCCGATGAAAACCAAAAAAGTATGTCCGATGGAGCGTACACACGGTCGGATTTTTTGAGCAACTTGCTCAAAATGAAATTTGTTGGCAAAAAGTCTGACCGTGTGTATGGGGCTTAAGAGTTCCCTTCACTGGAACTAACGGGCCAAGCCCAACCCCTGAAATACAACCCCACACCATAATTCCCCATACACCAAATGAAAATTTGGACCAGTGCACAAAGCAAGGTCCATAAAAGACATGGATGAGCGAGTTTGGGATGGAGGAACTGGACTGGCCTGCACTCAACCCGATAGAACATCTTTGGGGTGAATTAGAGTGGAGACTGCGAGCCAGGCCTTCTCGTCCAACATCAGTGCCTGACCTCACAAATGCGCTTCTGGAAGAATGGTCAAACATTCCCATAGACACACCCTAAACCTTGTTGACGGCCTTCCCAGAAGAGATGAAGCTGTTATAGCTGCAAAGGGTGGGCCAACTCAATATTGAACCCTACGGACTAAGACTGGGATGCCATTAAAGTTCATGTGCGTGTAAAGGCAGGTGTCCCAATACTTTTGGTAATATAGTGCATCTTCCCAGGGTTCAGTTTTAATGCAAAAATTGTTTTGTGCATCCTGGGAAACAGTTTAGTGTAACGGCTCTCTCTCAAATAGCAGTCAGGGTGGAGAGGGAAATTTATAATGAAGCAGGGCTGGGTCAAGGGGTGGGCAAGAGGGTCGACTGCCCTGGGCGCAATGGTTTACTGTAGGAATGGGGGCGCCTTCTTTCTGTTACAAGGCTGGACAGGAGTAGTTAAAGACTGCTAAGCACATCATGAATGGGGGAGGGGAAGGAGTGGTTTGGCATCTTTGCGCTGGACGCTGGATGTTCTTGTCCCGGCAATGCCATGATGTAAAGGAGTGTATGGGAGTGATACAGATACTTTATGTTCAGTGCTAATTGAAGATCTTTTTCAGTGGCTACATAATATATAGTATGAGTGTAACATATCACTGAGGGTCATTTTTTGTCTTTCACCCCTTTATTTTTTGTTTATTTTTGCGCACACTTATATTTACATATCATATCCACATTTTAAGGTTCTCCCCACAGACAGGGAAATAGACATTAATGTATACCGAGACGTGTAATCAATCTGTATTTGTTTCAGAACAATCTGAATGCCAGCCGCCTTTCCCGGAGCCACCATGTAAGTAAAAAGCTAAAGATGAATCTGATTATATTTTGCCTTCCCTGGTTCCTCCTCTTCCCATTATCAGCAGGCCCGGGAACTTAGCGCAGGGATGGTGGGAACCCCTCATAAGGGGCACAGCAGGTGTACAGACCTGGGAACTCATCACAGTGATGATGGGAACCCCTCATAAGGGGCACAGCAGGTGTACAGACCCAGGAACTCAGCACAGGGATGGTGGGAACCCCTCATAATGGGCACAGCAGGTGTACAGACCTGGGAATTCAACACAGGGATGGTGGAAACCCCTCATAATGGGCACAGCAGGTGTACAGACCAGGGAACTCAGCACAGGGATGGTGGGAACCCCTCATAATGGGCACAGCGGGTGTACAGACCCGGGAATTCAACACAGGGATGCTGGGAACCCCTCATAATGGGCACAGCAGGTGTACAGACCTGGAAATTCAACACAGGGATGGTGGGAACCCCTCATAATGGACATGGCAGGTGTACAGACCCGGGAACTCAGCACAGGGATGGTGGGAACCCCTCAAAATGGACATGGCAGGTGTACAGACCCGGGAATTCAACACAAGGATGGAGGTCTTACCGACTTTGTCCCAGAGAGACAGAAGAAACCTAAAAATGAATTAGAGCCCCAGTCACTTAGCAAATAAAAATGCAGCTCAGGCTGCAATACTTAATTTAAATCTAGAGCTGGCCATGCAGCACTTTTTTTTTGCCATTAGGTGTCCTCAGTGTTCCAGATTAAATGATGCCCAGAGTCCTGAAGACTGGGGATATCCCAGGAACAAAGGGCAGCATGACCACGGTGCCCTTTAACAGAGAGCTGTGCTAATATCATAAAGATGATTAATACAGAACATCTCTTTTTTATTGAATGCGTTAAGGTTAGAACCTCTGCCAGTGGCGGCCCATCCATTAGGGGTGCAGGGGCGCCACCCCCTTAATGCATCCGGCCCCCCTAATCTACATGCAGGGCGCCAGGCGCATGGATTCCAATGTTTTTTGTTTTTTTGAAGCATGTGATTTGAGCCGGAGGCTCTAATAGGCTTTAAAAAAGGGTGGGCTCACTTATGTGACAAAAGCGAATGAATATTCGCTATTGTCACACCGATTCTCCTTGAGACCCGTTTCCTGATTGGCCGTAAGGAGAAGCGATCCTGTTGACCTAGGAGGAGGAGGGAGGAGACGCACGGCCGCCGTGATGCAGAGGAGGAGACGCTGCCCATCGTCCGGCACAATAGATGGGGTAAGTGCCTGCCTGGCCGGCCGACCGACCCGGGGGGGGGGGGGGATTGGCTGTGGGTGCACTGCTTGCCCCCCTCCAAAAAAAAACAAAACACCAGCTGTGTATTGTGACATGTCAGGGATTTATTTATGTAGTCTGAGAAGGTTACTGACAGGTCCACTTTAAGTAGCCTTTTTTGTCTTCACATGTGTCCGCTTGGAGACTCAGTACAAGGTAATGCTTAGGATATAAATCCTTATAAATATTGTTTATATTATCTTATTTTCCAGCGCCTCCGTGTAAAATAAAATACAGCGTTCAAAAGCAGGGCGGAGTCTGCCCAGAGTACTGCCTCGGAGAACTGGCTCCTCGGAATGCGTGTCCTAGAATATTAGTGGACGCCTGTTTTTGTATCGACGGGTATATATTTTATTCTAACAAATATAACAAATGCATTTCAAATGAGGAATGTGAGATACTCAAACATTGTGAATGACTTGATTTAAAAAAAAAATACAGAAGTCAATTTAATGTAATAAAGAACGTGCTTCACTTATATCTGCAGTCTTTGAATTTCTTTGTGGTGAATTAAAAACCAAAAGGTTAAAGTCGTATTCCACTAACTATTTGTGTCACATACCTGGTGGAGATCGAGCTGCAGAGGGGGCTTCTCTTGCATCTCCTGTCCAACACCCCTGGTAGAGCTGACAGGGAGTGTAGGACACAGAGTGGCATGAGGGCCGGTATAGCAGGTGGCACCAGCTGAGTAGTGATGAGCCGAACACCCCCGGGTTCGGTTCGCACCAGAACCCGCGAACGGACCGAAAGTTCGCACGAACTTTAGAACCCTATTAAATACAATGGATGCATCGAAATCGAAATCTAAAGTGCTATTTATAACGACTAATATGCATGTTATTGTCCTAAAAAGGGTTTGGGAACCCGGGTTCTGCACCAGGGGACATGTATCAATCACAAAAAAAGTTTTAAAAACTGCCGTTTTTCAGGAGCAGTCATTTTAATGATGCATAAAGTGAAAAAAAAAAGTCAAATATTCCTTTAAATATCGTACCTGGGGGGTGTCTAAAGTATGCCTGTGAAGTGCCACGTGTTTCCCGTGTTTGTTTAGAACTGTCCCTGCACAAAATTACATTTCAAAAGGAAAAAAAGCCATTTAAAACTGCTTGCGGATTTAATGTAATGTCTGGTCCCGGTAATATGGATGAAAATCTTTAAGAAAAATGCCATAGCTACCCCATCACAGCCCCCCCCCCCCCTACCCCAGCCCATTACCAGCCCCTTTGGGTCTTGTATGGATATTAAGGGGAACCCCGCACACAAAATAAAAAAGGCCCTATATACTCTGAACAGCCGTATACAGGCGGTGCATACAAGACAGAGACTGTAGGTTGGTTCTTATGTAGAATCTGTTTGTAATTTTGAACAGGTACATTGTTTAAGTGTAGCTCCAGCCAAAAAATAGGATTTTTATAACAGCTTACCTGTAAAATCCTTTTCTTGGAGTACATCACGGGACACAGAGCGACATAGTCATTACTAATGGGTTATATAGATACCTTCAGGTGCTGGCACTGGCAACTTCCAAAACCGGAAGTACCCTCCCCTATATAAGCCCCTCCCATCCGGGAGCACCTCAGTTTTGTAGCTAAGCAATAAGTGTCCCTAAAGAGGGGTGGGAGCTCTGTGTCCCGTGATGTACTCCAAGAAAAGGATTTTACAGGTAAGCTGTTATAAAAATCCTATTTTCTTTCTCGTACATCACGGGACACAGAGCGACATAGTCATTACTAATGGGATGTCCTAAAGCAATGCCCAACGAGGGGGGGGATACACCATACATAAGCTGAGCGCTATCAGACATGAGGATCTTTTGCGGCCTGCAACACACTGCGCCCAAAGGCGACATCCTCCTGACTTCTAACGTCCACCTGGTAGAACCTAGTAAACGTGTGTACTGAAGACCATGTTGCGGCCTTACAGATTTGAGCCAGGGAGGCCTGGTGATTCACTGCCCATGAAGTTCCAACTGCTCTCGTGGAGTGCGCTCTAACTTTGAACGGAGGCGGTCTCCTTCTCAAGCCATAGGCTTGCATTATGACCTGTCGAATCCACTTGGCTAAAGTAGATTTTGACGCTGCCTGACCCCTTCTGGGGCCTTCCGGCAGAATAAACAAAGTATCCGTTCTGCGAATCTGAGCAGTGGCTTTTAGATAAGCTTTAACTGCTCTTACTACATCCAAAGAATGCAATAACTTTTCCTCTACCGAAGTAGGCTTGGGGAAAAAAGAAGGAAGAACCACATCTTGGTTCAAATGAAACCTCGATACCACCTTAGGAAGAAAGGCTGGATGAGGGCGTAACACTACTCTATCCTTATGGATAACCAGATATGGCTCCTTACAGGACATAGCTGCTAATTCCGACACTCTTTTAGCCGAACAAATGGCTACTAGAAAAATCAATTTCCTGGTGAGAAGAACCAAAGAAATATGCTGTAATGGTTCAAATGGTTGTTTCTGTAGAACCGACAGAACCAAGTTTAGATCCCATGGACATATGGGAATATTAACCGGAGGACTAATACGCATCACTCCTTGTATAAAGGCTTTGACTAGTGAATGCGAAGCCAAGGGCCTTTGAAAAAATATTGACAAGGCCGAAATCTGACCCTTGATAGTACTCAAGGCAAGCTTCCTATCTACAGCCCATTGTAGGAAGTCCAGAATCCTACCTATTACGTATTTACGTGGATGCCATTTCTTGGCCTCACACCAGGCGATGTACGCCTTCCAGATTCTATAGTAGATCTGCCTGGATACCGGCTTCCTGGCATTGATCATGGTAGATACCACAGAATTAGAGAGCCCTCTCTTTTTTAGAATGTGGGCTTCAATAGCCAGGCCGTCAAACCTAGGGCTGGTAAAGAAGGGTGGTATATCGGTCCTTGCAAAAGCAGGTCCGGACGACGTGGGAGAGTCCAAGGACTCCTCACTGACATTTTACAATCTCCGCGTACCACGCTCTTCGGGGCCACGCTGGAGCCACCAGAATCACTGGTTTCTTTTCTACCCTGATTCTGCGGAGTAATCGAGGTAACCATTGTGGCGGTGTGAATGCATATATCAGCTTGAACTGATCCCAAGGGAACACTAGGGCATCCGAGCCGCAAGCTAGGGGATCCCTTGTCCGAGAGACAAACCTGTCCACCTTTGCGTTGAATCTGGATGCTAGAAGATCTACATCCGATGTTCCCCACCGCTGACATATTGTCCAGAGAACCTCGGGGTGAAGGGACCCTTCCTCTGGTCATAATTGCTGGCGACTTAGAAAGTCCGCCTTCCAATTCTCCACTCCTGGAATGAATACCGCAGATATGGCTGGGACATATCTTTCTGCCCATTTCAGGATGTAATTTACTTCCCTCTGGGCTGCACGACTCCTGGTGCCCCCCTGATGATTGATATATGCCACTGCTGTGGCATTGTCTGATTGAATTCTGACAGGGGACCCTTGGAGTTTGGATGTCCATGCTACTAGGGCATACCGGGCTGCTCGTATCTCTAAGAGATTGATGGGCAGGGCCTTTTCTGCATCCGACCATCTGCCCTGGAGAGACTATTGCTCCAGTACTGCTCCCCAGCCTATAAGGCTGGCATCTGTAGTGACCACCTTCCAAGAAATCGGACTGAAGGATTTCCCTTTTTCCAGATTCTGGGGAACCAACCACCAACGGAGGCTCTTGCGAACGGAAGGGGACAAGGACATTGTAAGTCTAGGGCCTGAACTTTTTTGTTCCAGGCTGACAGTATGGCCCCTTGCAAATTCCTTGAATGGAATTGACCGTAGGGTACTGCTTCGAATGATGCCACCATTTTTCCCAGCAGCCTCATGCACAGGCGTATGGACGGCTGTCTTTTTTGTACCCACTAAGTGGATCAAATCTTTCAAAGACAACACCTTTCCTCGAGGCAAGAATATTTTTCTCTGGCCTGAATCCAACCTTAGCCCCAAGTATTCCAGACTTTTGACTGGTTTTTAGGGCTGACTTGTCTCGGTTGATAATCCAACCGTGAGATTCCAGATACTTGATTGTCTTGTGAACGACCACGTCTAGTTTTTTCACTGAGTGGTCTATCAGCAACAAGTCATCTAGATATGCCATTATCATTACACCTTGTGTTCTTAGATTGGCCAATAAAGGGCCAGAATTTTTGTAAACACTCGTGGTGCTGTGGCCAAACCGAAGGGTAAGGCTCTGAACTGAAAATGGCGCCCTTCTACTGCAAAGCGTGGAAATTTTTGGTGGACTGGAAAGATGGGAATGTGCAAATAAGCATCTTTGATGTCGATCGCGGCTAACCAATCCTCCCCTTGTAGGGCAGTGGCCACCGATCGGATCGACTCCATCGGAAAGTCCTGATATACAGGAATTTGTATAGCCCTTTTAGAATTAATATGGGCCTCCCGTCCGCGTTTGCTTCGGGACTGTAAAGAGGTTTGAGTAAAACCCGAACCCTCATTCTTCCAGGGGAACCTCCATAATTACTCCTTGGAGCAATAGTTGTTCTAGTGCCAACAGGAGGGACTCTCTCTTCCGGGGATCCCTTGGCACGTTTGACCTCAAAAATGGGAAGGAGGAGAGTCTTTTAACTCCAAACTGTATCCCAAACATACTGCGGAGAGCACCTATCTGTCTTGATCGTGTCCCGCCAGGTCTCTTGCGAACAACTGGAGTCCTCCCCCCACCCGACTGAGTGGGGGCAACCCTTCAATGAATTTAACTTTGGGGGAGGTTTTGTACCTCCCCTGACCCAGGGTTTCTCATTACCCTGCTATTGTCCTTGTTTTTTACCCCCGGGAATTGACCGAGGAGGCCGTCGGAACTGTTACACAGCCGATGCCCCAGGGACTGGAGAAGCAGGCCTCTTAAAGAGGGACCTCTAACTCTGTTTTTAACCGGCAAGAGCGTATTTTTACCGCTGGAAATTTTCTGGATATATTTGTCCAGGTTTTCCCTGAATAAGCGTTCACCATGAAATGGGACGCTAACCAGCCATTCTTTACAGGGAGCTTCAGCAGACCAGTTTTTGAGCCATAGAAGCCTACGCATATGTACTATAGACAGCGTAAGGCGGGAGGCCTGATGGACTGAATCCTTTATGGCGTCAACCGCAAAGCCTAAGGCTCTAGGTAGATCAGCTAGGGCAAGGCCTGCTGATCTGTCAAGTCCCTCAAGACCTGTTTCAACTGATCCTTCACTGCTTAGCAGACCTCACTGCTGGTTGTGTCACCAAGCTTGCTGTAGAAAGAAGCAGACTTTCATAAGGACTCCAATCTTTTATCTATTGGGTTCTTGAACATTTGGACATTATCCATTGGACATGTCAGTGATTTATACATACAAGAGATGGCTGTGTCCACTGTAGGGACCTTCCATTTTTTGATGAACTTATCCTCCATGGAATAGACCACCGGAAATCTCTTGGGGGAATAAATATTTTCTCAGGACGTTCCCAATCCTGGTAAATGAGCCCTTTCAGTAAAGGGTGAAGTGGAAAAGAACAGACAGTCTGGGGGCTTCTAGCGACCCCAACGAGGATACAGTAGTGGTTGATGGTTCCGCAAGGTGCATTTTTAAATGCTGATCGGACCATGTTAGTCAGAGACTGAACCCATAATCTTTCAGCTTGAGATGCTGAGAAAAGGTTCCCCCACTGTTGATTCCTCTATAACAGAATCAACCTTATCCTGATCCCCTTCAGGCAGGTCGATCCCTGTATGGGACTGTTGCTCTGCTAACAGGCACTCTGAAGGAGGAGACGGAGATCGGGCGTGCTTTCCCTGACAGGGAGGCAGCGATCAATGTTGACAATCTCTCTCTAATCCTCCCAGAGCTGAGGAAAAAACCTCCTCTGTTACATACACAGGAGCAGGTGAACTGAGGACAGCCACAGTACCAAGTACCCCTGCGGGGTCTCTACGGTCACTTACCTCTGAACTTCAGGGGAGACTGGTGCAGCAGAAGCATGCCCAAGATCCTCAGAGCCCGATGAGACCCCCTTTGCTTCCTGGAAGATTCAGTTCCGGAGCTTCTGGACGGCATATTCCTAAGCCTAAAGCTGAGGTATTCCAGCCGTAATACACCACTTTTACTGAGAATAGTCTAGCACAATTGCTGCTATATCACAGTTGGTGTCTACTAAAGTGCCTTTCTAGGGGATGCCTGCATCAACCGCCTCTGTGTGCCTTTATACTGTTGCTAGCTCTGTCTGTGCACTTCAATAGCCAGCTATAATGTGCTTTAAAACACGCTGGACGCCCGCACATGCGCAGTAGCGCCGCGGCGCACACCTGAGCGTCATCCACCCGCTCCGCCCCTTTTTCCAGATCGCCTCTATATATAGAGGCGCGTGCACGCGCACGCGCGTGGGCACGTGCGCCTTCGGCGCCTTTTTTGAAAACAATAAGGAGCTAGATGGGAGCCAGGGTCCCTTTGCCGCAGGGCCCGGGGATGGATAAGCGCAGCAACAGGGCAGAGGAGACAGCTTCCCAGCAGAGAACATACCAACTGCCTGGATTTGATTCTGGAAGAAAAAAATCCACATTACAAGAAAAAGAACCATAGCGGCCTCTAGTGTCTAACACAGGTACCGCGGTCTTACATTTTATTTTTTATTTTTTTTCCTTGCCTACTATTAATTTTTTTTACATTTTCTCAGTAGTAACAGGCATACACAGAATATTAGCGGGAATACCTTAGATAACAGGCAGAAAGACAAAATAGGCTTGGGGGTCCCTCAATAGAACCAAGTTCCCGAGGGCCCCCACTTACCTTTTCCTCGCCGCAGGACTCTGTTTGGTCCACAGAAGCCCAAACTTCACCTATCACGGCAGGCATTGTAATCAAACCTTCAGGGACCGGGTTCCCAAGGATTCCACTCCCCTGGACCTGTATAGCACCCTGCACAGAAAACATCTTGGTCGTGGGTATGACCAGAGCTCTGGATCCCAGGGTCCAGCCCTCCTAAGAGAGGCATTACAGGCAAAACCTTGCTCTTTTCTGCAAGGCCCGGGTACCGACCGTTTAGCTATGAAGCTTTTTTGGTCGGATCCGGAATAGCTTACTGAGGCCCAAAAGAACCTGTACGCAAGCTCAGTGAAAAACACATGTTACTTCTTGGCCAACACCTTAGACACTGGCAAAAAACTGAGGTGCTCCCGGATGGGAGGGGCTTATATAGGGGAGGGTACTTCCGGTTTTGGAAGTTGCCAGTGCCAGCACCTGAAGGTATCTATATAACCCATTAGTAATGACTATGTCGCTCTGTGTCCCGTGATGTACGAGAAAGAAAATCTATTTTGAAGCTTTTTGGAAAACATAGGGAAGGGTTATCACCCCTATAACATTTGTTTTGCTGTCTGTGCAGTGTGCACCTGTTCAGAACAGTTCACCTCACTTTCCGTCCTAATGACAAATGTGTTTTGAAAATTTGGGGTTTTTATTGAAACAAGTATTGGTGATAAAGCATCAGTGGAGAGGAGACACTTTTTTCCCATATTAACTCTTACAGGAGAGAATTTCCCTTCCTATGGGTAGATTTACTCTCACTTCCTGTTGTATCCTTCCGTTTGCAAGGAGGAGTCGTTTGTAAGTTGGATGTTTGAAAGTAGGGGCCTGCTGTATATACTCAGCTGAAATTTGCCCCTTACATGTTGGTGTTGCCACAACACTGTGAGCCCTCACAGTTACTCTTGGTGGGCGCATGAATGGGCCCTGCTGTGAATTATTAGATCAAGAATTGTAATTGCATGCCCCTGTTGAACAGGGGCTGAAAAATTGGGCCTTTGGTGGTGGTGGTAGTGGTGGTGTTGACACAACACTGTAAGGCCTCACAGTTAGTCTTGGTGGGCGCAGGAATGGGCCCTGCTGTGAATTATTAGATCAAGAATTGTAATTACATGCCCCTGTTAAACAGGGGCAGAAAAATTGGGCCTTAGGCACTGGTGCCACAACACTGCAACCCCTCACAGATACTGTACTTGGAGTACAGCAATGAGCCCTGTTGCAAAGTATTGCATCAAAAATTTTAATTACACGCCCCTGTTAAACAGGGGCTGAAAAATTGGGCCTTAGCCACTGGTGCTGGTGCCACGACACTGCAACCTCTCCCAGATACTCTAGTTGGAGTGCAGGAATGAGCCCTGCTGCAAAGCATTGCATAAAAAATTGTAATTACATGCCCCTGTTAAACAGGGGCAGAAAAATTGGGCCTTAGGCACTGGTGCCACAACACTGCAACCCCTCACAGATACTGTACTTGGAGCACAGCAATGAGCCCTGTTGCAAAGTATTGCATCAAAAATTGTAATTACACGCCCCTGTTAAACAGGGGCTGAAAAATTGGGCCTTAGCCACTGGTGCTGGTGCCACGACACTGCAACCTCTCCCAGATACTCTAGTTGGAGTGCAGGAATGAGCCCTGCTGCAAAGCATTGCCTAAAAAATTGTAATAACACGCCCCTGTTAAACAGGGGCTGAAAAATTGGGCCTTAGCCACTGGTGGTGGCACCCAGAAACAAAAATGTTCTTCCAAGCTATCATCATCAATCGGATCATTGAGGAGGAGGAGGATAGTCAGTCAACATAACAGGACAGTCTCTCAGCATCAGCATCAGTCTTGAAGGGATGTGACTAGGGATGAGCTTCGTGTTCGAGTCGAACATACGTTCGACTCGAACATCGGCTGTTCGATCGTTTCGACAAAGATCGAACGATTTGGGCCGTTCGCGCCAAATTCGAGTGACGCGAACGGCCCACAATGCACTACGCCATCGCAGTGTCATCCAGGCGCTGTGATTGGCCAAGCATGCACTGTGACCCCGCATGCTTGGCCAATCACAGCGCCGGCAGCGAGGAGAGCAATGATTGGCAACAGGCAGGATGCCTGTGGCCAATTATTGCTGAGGGTGTTTAGTACACGCCCCACACTATAAAAGGCCGCCAGCACGGCGGCCTAGTGTAGTGTGTTCCGGAGCAGGGATAGAGCAGCATAGGCAGGGACAGTGACTTTTATTTATTTCTTGCTTAACCTGGATTCCTTTAGTTTAGGGAAAGAGAAGGATAGGTAGGGAGAGTGTCAGTGTGTTTTGTGCTTGTGCTATATTGTGCTTAAAAAAAACATTTTTTCTAGGGACAGAAAACTGTAGGTAGGGAGAGTGTCAGTTTCTTTCACTGTCAAAGTCCTTGTTTCCAGGGACCTGGAAGGACAGTGAGTGAATTCTCCTTGTGCTAAATTGTGCTTAAAAAAAATTTTTTTCTAGGGACAGAAAACTGTAGGTAGGGAGAGTGTCAGTTTCTTTCACTGTCAAAGTCCTTGTTTCCAGGGACCTGGAAGGACAGTGAGTGAATTCTCCTTGTGCTAAATTGTGCTTAAAAAAAACATTTTTTCTAGGGACAGAAAACTGTAGGTAGGGAGAGTGTCAGTTTCTTTCACTGTGAAAGTCCTTGTTTCCAGGGACCTGGAAGGACAGTGAGTGAATTCTCCTTGTGCTAAATTGTGCTTAAAAAAAACATTTTTTCTAGGGACAGAAAACTGTAGGTAGGGAGAGTGTCAGTTTCTTTCACTGTCAAAGTCCTTGTTTCCAGGGACCTGGAAGGACAGTGAGTGAATTCTCCTTGTGCTAAATTGTGCTTAAAAAAAACATTTTTTCTAGGGACAGAAAACTGTAGGTAGGGAGAGTGTCAGTTTCTTTCACTGTCAAAGTCTTTGTTTCCAGGGACCTGGAAGGACAGTGAGTGAATTCTCCTTGTGCTAAATTGTGCTTAAAAAAAACATTTTTTCTAGGGACAGAAAACTGTAGGTAGGGAGAGTGTCAGTTTCTTTCACTGTCAAAGTCCTTGTTTCCAGGGACCTGGAAGGACAGTGAGTGAATTCTCCTTGTGCTAAATTGTGCTTAAAAAAAACATTTTTTCTAGGGACAGAAAACTGTAGGTAGGGAGAGTGTCAGTTTCTTTCACTGTCAAAGTCCTTGTTTCCAGGGACCTGGAAGGACAGTGAGTGAATTCTCCTTGTGCTAAATTGTGCTTAAAAAAAATTTTTTTCTAGGGACAGAAAACTGTAGGTAGGGAGAGTGTCAGTTTCTTTCACTGTCAAAGTCCTTGTTTCCAGGGACCTGGAAGGACAGTGAGTGAATTCTCCTTGTGCTAAATTGTGCTTAAAAAAAACATTTTTTCTAGGGACAGAAAACTGTAGGTAGGGAGAGTGTCAGTTTCTTTCACTGTGAAAGTCCTTGTTTCCAGGGACCTGGAAGGACAGTGAGTGAATTCTCCTTGTGCTAAATTGTGCTTAAAAAAACATTTTTTCTAGGGACAGAAAACTGTAGGTAGGGAGAGTGTCAGTTTCTTTCACTGTCAAAGTCCTTGTTTCCAGGGACCTGGAAGGACAGTGAGTGAATTCTCCTTGTGCTAAATTGTGCTTAAAAAAAACATTTTTTCTAGGGACAGAAAACTGTAGGTAGGGAGAGTGTCAGTTTCTTTCACTGTCAAAGTCCTTGTTTCCAGGGACCTGGAAGGACAGTGAGTGAATTCTCCTTGTGCTAAATTGTGCTTAAAAAAAACATTTTTTCTAGGGACAGAAAACTGTAGGTAGGGAGAGTGTCAGTTTCTTTCACTGTCAAAGTCCTTGTTTCCAGGGACCTGGAAGGACAGTGAGTGAATTCTCCTTGTGCTAAATTGTGCTTAAAAAAAACATTTTTTCTAGGGACAGAAAACTGTAGGTAGGGAGAGTGTCAGTTTCTTTCACTGTCAAAGTCCTTGTTTCCAGGGACCTGGAAGGACAGTGAGTGAATTCTCCTTGTGCTAAATTGTGCTTAAAAAAAACATTTTTTCTAGGGACAGAAAACTGTAGGTAGGGAGAGTGTCAGTTTCTTTCACTGTCAAAGTCCTTGTTTCCAGGGACCTGGAAGGACAGTGAGTGAATTCTCCTTGTGCTAAATTGTGCTTAAAAAAAACATTTTTTCTAGGGACAGAAAACTGTAGGTAGGGAGAGTGTCAGTTTCTTTCACTGTCAAAGTCCTTGTTTCCAGGGACCTGGAAGGACAGTGAGTGAATTCTCCTTGTGCTAAATTGTGCTTAAAAAAAACATTTTTTCTAGGGACAGAAAACTGTAGGTAGGGAGAGTGTCAGTTTCTTTCACTGTCAAAGTCCTTGTTTCAAGGGACAGAGAAGGACACCTGAAGGTAGCCCTTATTGCTTTTTTCCCATCTCCCTGCAGGCCATCTATTAGAATGTCTGGAAGGCAAACAAGGAGAGGCAGACAGTCAGGAGGCAATAAAAGAGGGCAAGCAGGCTCTGTGTCTGGGGGCAACAGTGCTGGTCGTGGACGCGGTGCATTGTCATCAGTACATGGCCATGGGACACGCTTGTCCTTCTTTTCGGCAGCTGGACATGTTGAGCCACATCATGCCGAAGACTTGGTAGAGTGGATGACCAAGCCCTCCTCCTCCTCCTCCTCATCCTCTCTCACCCAGGCTCAGGGTACTGGAAAAGCAGCTGCCAAAGCGTCCTCTTCCCTGGTATCAATGTCAGACTCATCATCAGTCACTCCTTCCCTAGACCCACCATGTCCTCCTCCTGAGGAGTCCCCCGAACTGTTTCAGCACAGTGTTGGGTACATGCTCCAGGAGGATGCCCAGCGTTTCGAAGGGTCTGATGATGAAACCCAGCTAGAGGAAGGCAGTAGCGTGAGAGCAGACAGAGGGGATGCTCAAGAAGGACACCAATCTGGCAGTCATGTTCCAGCAGCTGCAGCATACTGCCAGATTGGCTCCAGTGATGAGGAGGGAGGTGATGATGAGGTCACTGACTCCACGTGGGTGCCTAATAGGAGAGAGGAGGAGGAGGAGGATGAGGAGGAGGCACATCTCCAACGAGGCAGGATGCCCTTTGGTGGCCAGCGTAAGGGCAGTACACCGACGGAATCACACCGCAGAGCTCCGCCTGTGCAGGGCGCTGCCTCTGCCCATCATTCAAAAAGTTCTTTGGTGTGGGCCTTTTTTGAGGCTAGTGCATCAGATCGCACAGCTGCTGTTTGCAACATATGTCTCAAGCGTATATCGCGTGGCCAAAACATCAGCCGCTTGGGTACCACATGCCTGACCAGACATATGTTGACCTGCCATGCAGCTCGTTGGCAAGCCTACCTCAAAGACCCACACCAAAGAACAAAGCGGACCTCTCCTTGCACCGCATCAGCTGGGATCTCCAACCCCACTATAACTTCAGTCCTCTCTGAAACATGCACTGAGAGGAATGAAGGTGTAGAATTAGGTGTGTCACAGCCAAGTACTTGCGGCCACTCTGCTAGCAGTACACCGACGTCCGATTCTAGCAGGCAAATTTCCCTGCCCCAGCTGCTGGACCGTCGAAAGAAGTTCACTCCCAGCCATCCACATGCCCAGCGGTTGAATGCTAGCTTGGCTAAATTGCTAGCGCTTCAACTGCTGCCTTTTCAGTTGGTAGACTCGGCCCCCTTCCGTGAGTTTGTGCAATGTGCGGTTCCTCAGTGGCAGGTTCCCAAACGCCACTTTTTCTCACGGAAGGCTATTCCGGCTCTCTACCGGCATGTGGAAGGCAATGTCTTGGCCTCGCTGGACAGGGCGGTCAGCGGTAAGGTGCATATTACCGCTGACTCATGGTCCAGCAGGCATGGACAGGGACGTTACCTTTCTTTCACGGCCCATTGGGTCACTCTTTTGGCAGCTGGGAAGGATGCAGGACAAGGTGCAGTAGTGTTGGAGGTTGTCCCACCGCCACGCCTCCAAAATGCTACTACTGGTTGTGACACACCTCTCTCCTCCACCCCCTCCTCTTCTTCTTCCTCCATGGCCTCTTCCTGTGGTTTGTCCTATGAACCAGCGGTGCTCCGTAGCCGTTCACGGGGCTACGCAAGTACGCAGGCAAAAAGATGCCATGCCGTGCTTGCGCTGGTGTGTTTGGGGGACAGAAGCCACACTGGGGCAGAGGTCCTGTCTGCTCTGCAGGGCCAGGCCGAGAGGTGGTTGACGCCACGCCAGCTTAAGCCAGGAATGGTGGTTTGCGACAATGGCACCAACCTCCTCTCCGCCCTCCGACAGGGACAACTGACCCATGTGCCCTGTGTGGCTCACGTCCTTAACCTGGTGGTGCAGCGGTTCTTGGGCAGGTACCCGGGCTTACAGGATGTCCTGAGGCAGGCCAGGAAAGTCTGTGTGCATTTCCGCAGATCTTATAATGCCAGTGCTCGCCTGGCTGAGCTGCAAAAGGAGTTGAACCTGCCCAAGAACCGCCTTATATGTGACATGCCCACCAGGTGGAACTCAACGTTGGCCATGCTGCAGCGGCTGCACACGCAGCAGAGGGCCATCAATGAGTACCTGTGCGACTACGGCACCAGGACAGGGTCAGGGGAGCTTGGTTTTTTTTCTCCACGCCAGTGGGGCATGATCAGGGATGCATGCACTGTCCTGGCACCATTTGAGGAGGCCACGAGGATGGTGAGCAGTGACAGTGCATGCATCAGTGACACTGTACCTCTTGTCCACCTGTTGGAGCACACGCTGCGTGGAATAATGGACAGGGCACTTGAGGCAGAACAGAGGCAGGAAGAGGAGGACTTCCTTGCCTCTCAAGGCCCCCTTTACCCAGACAGTGTTCCTTCTGTCCCACCCATCGCACAGGAAGAGGAGGAGGAGGAGGAGGAGGAGGAGGATTGTGTCAGCATGGAGGTGGAGGCTGGCACTCAGCATCATCAGCAGCAGTCTTTTAGGGATGATTTACAGTCCCAAGAAACCAGTGGACTTGTACGTGGCTGGGAGGAGGTGGCTGCGGATCATGTCGTCCTTAGTGACCCAGAGGACTCCGGAGCGAATGCCTCAGCAAACCTACGCTGCATGGCCTCCCTGATCCTGCAAAGTCTGCGGAAGGATCCTCGTATTCTTCGGATCAAGGAGAGGGACCATTACTGGCTGGCCACTCTCCTTGATCCACGGTACAAGGGTAAGGTTGCGGACCTTATGTTACCGTCGCAGAGGGAGCAGAGGATGAGACAACTCCGGGAGGCCTTGCAGAAAGGTCTGTGCAACGCGTTCCCAGAGACTGGGAGGTTACAAACTCCTGGTCCTGGACAACGAGTTGCTGAGGCTTCGGCCAGTCAAAGAAGGAGCGGTGGGGAAGGTGGCCGTCTGACCGATGCGTTCAGACAATTCTTTAGTCCGCAGCCCCAAAGTATGATCGGTTCCAGCAACCATCGCCAGCGTCTGATAAACATGGTGCAGGAATATCTAGGGGCAAGGTCAGACTTGGACACCTTCCCCACCGAAAATCCTCTGGCTTACTGGGTCTTGAGGATGGATCACTGGCCAGAGCTTGCACAGTATGCAATTGAGCTACTGGCCTGTCCTGCATCCAGCGTTCTTTCGGAACGCACATTCAGTGCTGCTGGAGGATTTGTCACGGATCACAGGGTGCGCCTGTCCACCGACTCGGTTGATCGACTGACTTTCATCAAGATGAACCAGTCTTGGATCACCACCAGCTACCACACACCTGATGCTGATATAACAGACTAATTGATTTTAACATGTCACATCCCTTCAAGACTGATGCTGATGCTGAGTGCCTGTGCTGTTATGTTGACTGGCTATCCTCCTCCTCCGAGTCCTCAATGATACGATTGATGATGATAGCTTGGAAGATCATTTTTGTTTATGGGTGCCGCCACCAGTGGCTAAGGCCCAATTTTTCAGCCCCTGTTTTACAGGGGCGTGTAATTACAATTTTTTTAGCAATAATTTGCCATAGGGCTCATTGCTGTGCTCCAAGTACAGTATCTGTGAGGGGTTGGAGTGTTGTGGCACCAGTGCCTAAGGCCCAATTTTTCAGCCCCTGTTTAACAGGGGCGTGTCATTACAATTTTTGAAGCAATACTTTGCAACAGGGCTCATTGCTGTGCTCCAAGTACAGTATCTGTGAGGGGTTGTAGTGTTGTGCCACCAGTGCCTAAGGCCCAATTTTTCAGCCCCTGTTCAACAGGGGCATGCAATTACAATTCTTGATCTAATAATTCACAGCAGGGTCCATTGCTGCACCCACCAAGAGTAACTCTGAGGGCTTACAGTCTTGTGGCAACGCCACCACCACCACCACCACGAAAGGCCCAATTTTTCAGCCCCTGTTCAAAAGGGGCATGTAATTACAATTCTTGATCTAATAATTCACAGCAGGGCCCATTGCTGCACCCACCAAGAGTAACTGTCAGGGCTTACAGTGTTGTGGCACCAGCACCACCATCAAAGCCCCAATTTTTACTACCACTGTTCAACAATTATATGTAATTAAAATTCCTGATATAATAGTTGACAGCAGGGCGTTCCAGCACCAACCAAGAGTAACTGAGTGCTTACAGTGTTGTGCCAACACCAACAACTAAGGGGCCTATTTCTGCAGAGTATATACGGCAGGTCCCTACTTTCAAACATCCAACTTACAAACGACTCCTACTTGCAAACGAAAGAAGACAACAGGAAGTGAGAGGAAATCTACCCCTAGAAAAGGAAAATTCTCTCCTGTAAGAATAAATATGGGAGAAAGGGGTCTCATCTGTACTGATGCTTTATCAGCAATCCTTGTTTCAAGAAAAACACCACATTTCAAAAACAGTTGTCATTGGGACGGAAAGTGAGGTGAAATGTTCTGAACAGGGGCACAGACAGCAAAACAAATGTTACAGGGGTGATAACCCTTACCTATGTTTCCCAAAAAGTTTAAAAATAGATTTTTGGGCTGGAGCTACACTTCAACAATGTACCTGTTCAAAATTACAAACACATTCTACATAAGAACAAACCTACAGTCCCTGTCTTGTATGCACCGCCTGTATACGGCTGTTCAGAGTATATAGGGCCTTTTTTATTTTATGTGCGGGGTTCCCCTTAATATCCATACAAGACCCAAAGGGGCTGGTAATGGGCTGGGGTAGGGGGGGGGGGGTGTTGATGGGGTAGCTATGCCATTTTTCCTAAAGATTTTCATCCATATTACCGGGACCAGACATTGCATTAAAGCCGCAAGCAGTTTTAAATGACTTTTTTCCCTTTAGAAATGTTATTTTGTGCAGGGACAGTTCTAAACACGGGAAACACGTGGCACTTCACAGGCATACTTTAGACACCCCCCAGGTACGATATTTAAAGGAATATTTGACTTTTTTTTTTCACTTTATGCATCATTAAAATGACTGCTCCCGAAAAACGACCGTTTTTAAAACTTCTTTTTGCATTGATACATGTCCCCTGGTGCAGAACCCGGGTTCCCAAACCCTTTTTAGGACAATAACATGCATAATAGTTGTTATAATTAGCACTTTAGAATTCGAACGTTCGCATCCATTGTATTTAATAGGGTTCTAATGTTCGTTCGAACTTTCGGTCCGTTCGCGGGTTCTGGTGCGAACCGAACCCGGGGGTGTTCGGCTCATCACTAGATGTGACATTTGAAAATAAATTAGTCTGTTATATCAGCTTCAGGTGTTTGGTAGCTGGTGGTGATCCAAGACTGGTTCATCTTTATGAAGGTCAGTCGATCAACAGAGTCGGTGGACAGGCGCACCCTGTGATCCGTGAAAAATCCTCCAGCAGCACTGAATGTGTGTTCTGAAAGAACGCTGGATGCAGGACAGGCCAGTAGCTCAATTGCATACTGTGCAAGCTCTGGCCAGTGATCCATCCTCAAGACCCAGTAAGCCAGAGGATTTTCGGTGGGGAAGGTGTCCAAGTCTGACCTTGCCCCTAGGTATTCCTGCACCATGTATATCAGACGCTGGCGATGGTTGCTGGAACCGATCATACCTTGGGGCTGCGGACTAAAGAATTGTCTGAACGCATCGGTCAGACGGCTCCCTTCCCCACCGCTCCTTCTTTGACTGACCGAAGCCTCGGCAACTCGTTGTCCAGGACCAGGAGTTTGTAACCTCCCAGTCTCTGGGAACGCATTGCACAGACCTTTCTGCAAGGCCTCCCGGAGTTGTCTCATCCTCTACTCCCTCTGCGACGGTAAGATAAGGTCTGCAACCTTACCCTTGTACCGTGGATCAAGGAGAGTGGCCAGCCAGTAATGGTCCCTCTCCTTGATTCGAAGAATACGAGGATCCTTCCGCAGACTTTGCAGGATCAGGGAGGCCATGCAGCGTAGGTTAGCTGAGGCATTCGGTCCGGAGTCCTCTGTGTCACTAAGGACGACATGATCCGCAGCCACCTCCTCCCAGCCACGTACAAGTCCACTGGTTTCTTGGGACTGTAAATCATCCCTAAAAGACTGCTGCTGATGATGCTGAGTGCCAGGCTCCACCTCCATGCTGACACAATCCTCCTCCTCCTCCTCCTCTTCTTCCTGTGCGATGGGTGGGACAGAAGGAACACTGTCTGGGTAAAGGGGGCCTTGAGAGGCAAGGAAGTTCTCCTCTTCCTGCCTCTGTTCTGCCTCAAGTGCCTTGTCCATTATTCCACGCAGCGTATGTTCCAACAGGTGGACAAGAGGTACAGTGTCACTGATGCATGCACTGTCACTGCTCACCATCCTCGTGGCCTCCTCAAATGGTGCCAGGACAGTGCATGCATCCCTGATCATGCCCCACTGGCGTGGTGAAAAAAAATGAGCTCCCCTGACCCTGTCCTGGTGCCGTAGTCGCACAGGTACTCATTGATGGCCCTCTGCTGCGTGTGCAGCCGCTGCAGCATGGCCAACGTTGAGTTCCACCTGGTGGGCATGTCACATATAAGGCGGTTCTTGGGCAGGTTCAACTCCTTTTGCAGCTCAGCCAGGCGAGCACTGGCATTATAAGATCTGCGGAAATGCACACAGACTTTCCTGGCCTGCCTCAGGACATCCTGTAAGCCCGGGTACCTGCCCAAGAACCGCTGCACCACCAGGTTAAGGACGTGAGCCACACAGGGCACATGGGTCAGTTGTCCCTGTCGGAGAGCAGAGAGGAGGTTGGTGCCAATGTCGCAAACTACCATTCCTGGCTTAAGCTGGCATGGCGTCAACCACCTCTCGGCCTGCCCCTGCAGAGCAGACAGAACCTCTGCCCCAGTGTGGCTCCTGTCCCCCAAACACACCAGCGCAAGCACGGCATGGCATCTTTTTGCCTGCGTACTTGCGTAGCTCCTTGAACGCCTACGGAGCACCGCTGGTTCCGAGGACAAAGCACAGGAAGAGGCCATGGAGGAAGAAGAAGAGGAGGGGGTGGAGGACAGAGGTGTGTCACAACCAGTAGTAGCATTTTGGAGGCGTGGCGGTGGAACAACCTCCAACACTACTGCACCTTGTCCTGCATCCTTCCCAGCTGCCAAAAGAGTGACCCAATGGGCCGTGAAAGAAAGGTAACGTCCCTGTCCATGCCTGCTGGACCATGAGTCAGCGGTAATATGCACCTTACCGCTGACCGTCCTGTCCAGCGAGGCCAAGACATTGCCTTCCACATGCCGGTAGAGAGCCGGAATCGCCTTCCGTGAGAAAAAGTGGCGTTTGGGAACCTGCCACTGAGGAACCGCACATTGCACAAACTCACGGAAGGGGGCCGAGTCTACCAACTGAAAAGGCAGCAGTTGAAGCGCTAGCAATTTAGCCAAGCTAGCATTCAACCGCTGGGCATGTGGATGGCTGGGAGTGAACTTCTTTTGACGGTCCAGCAGCTGGGGCAGGGAAATTTGTCTGCTAGAATCGGACGTTGGTGTACTGCTAGCAGAGTGCCCGCAAGTACTTGGCTGTGACACACCTAATTCTACACCTTCATTCCTCTCAGAGCAGGTTTCAGAGAGGACTGAAGGTATAGTGGGGTTGGAGATCCCAGCTGATGCGGTGCAAGAAGAGCTCCGCTTTGTTCTTTGGTGTGGGTCTTTAAGGTAGGCTTGCCAACGAGCTGCATGGCAGGTCAACATATGTCTGGTCAAGCATGTGGTGCCCAAGCGGGTGATGTTTTGTCCATGCGATATACGCTTGAGACATATGTTGCAAACAGCAGCTGTGCGATCTGATGCACTTGACTCAAAAAAGGCCCACACCAAAGAACTTTTTGAATAACGGGCAGAGGCAGCGCCCTGCACAGGCGAAGCTCTGCGGTGTGATTCCGTCGGTACGCTGGCCCCCCGAGGGCATCCTGCCTCGTTGGAGATGTGCCTCCTCCTCATCCTCCTCCTCCTCCTCCTCTCTCCTATTAGGCACCCACGTGGAGTCAGTGACCTCATCATCCCCTCCCTCCTCATCACTGGAGCCAATCTGGCAGTATGCTGCAGCTGCTGGAACATGACTGCCAGATTGGTGTCCTTCTTGAGCATCCCCTCTCTCTGCTCTCACGCTACTGCCTTCCTCTAGCTGGGTATCATCATCAGACCCTTCGAAACGCTGGTCATCCTCCTGGAGCATGTACCCAACACTGTGCTCAAACAGTTCGGGGGACTCCTCAGCAGGACATGGTTGGTCTAGGGAAGGAGTGACTGATGATGACATTGATACCAGGGAAGAGGACTCTTTGGCAGCTGCTTTGCCAGTACCCTGAGCCTGGGTGAGAGAGGATGAGGAGGATGAGGAGGGCTTGGTCATCCACTCTACCAAGTCTTCGGCATGATGCGGCTCAACACGTCCAGCTGCCGAAAAGAAGGACAAGCGTGTCCCATGGCCACGTGCTGATGGCGATGCACCGCGTCCACGACCAGCACTGTTGTCTCTAGACACAGAGCCTGCTTGCCCTCTTTTATTGGCTCCTGACTGTCTGCCTCTCTTTGTTTGCCTTCCAGACATTCTAATGGCCTGCAGGGAAATGGGAAAAGCAGCAATAAGGCCTAGCTTCAGGAGTATATTTTGCAGGAATCACACTACGCCTGCTGTAGGTGCTGCAAATGCCTGTTGGTGTAACACACCAGGAAAAAGCAGCAATACAGGCTAACTTCAGGTGTAATATGATCAGGAGGCACACTCCGCCCGCTGTAAGTGCCGCAAAATCCTGTTGGTGTAACACACCAGGAAAAAGCAGCAATACAGGCTAAGTTCAGGTGTAATATGATCAGGAGGCACACTCCGCCCGCTGTAAGTGCCGCAAATTCCTGTTGGTGTAACACACCAGGAAAAAGCAGCAATACAGGCTAAGTTCAGGTGTAATCAGTGGCGGCCCGTCCATAGGGGGCGCCCGGGCGCCGCCCCCCCCTCCTGTGGTCACCAAAAAAAAAAAACGGGCCCTTTAAGAGTTTTTTTTTTTTTGTGTCTTTTTTTCACACATGGCAGCGCGACCATAGTGGGCGCAGAAGCGCCGCTACCGCTCGCTTCTGCACCCGGCCATCACTCACAACAAAACATAGGTTCATGCATTGCATGAACCTATGTATTGCTGCCGCCCACTATTCAGATGGCCGGCCCCTTGAGCGCCGGCCATCTGAATCACAGCGTCTGATTGGCCTTTAGAAGTGCCTATCAGAGCCAGCAGGCTCTGATAGGCTTCCCAACTACAGCCTGAGGGCTGTAATCGGCTTCTAAATATCTAATGAGAGGACGCACAGGGGTGCGTTCCCTGGCCAATCAGGTTCACCGGGTCTGGTTACCGGTAACCTGATTGGCTGAAGTGACAACGAGGGCGGGAGAAGACATCGAGGACGGAAGAAGGACGGCGCTGACTCGAGGAAGGTAAGTGCAGGGCTGGGGGGGGGGGGACAAGCTGGCTGTATTATGAGGACAAACTGGCTGCATATGGGGGAGAAACTGGCTGCATTATGGGGGAGAAACTGGCTGTATTATGGGGGAGAAACTGGCTGTATTATGGGGGAGAAACTGGCTGCATATGGGGGAGAAACTGGCTGGATTATGGGGGAGAAACTGGCTGCATTATGGGGGAGAAACTGGCTGTATTATGGGGGAGAAACTGGCTGTATTATGGGGGAGAAACTGGCTGCATTATGGGAGAGAAACTGGCTGCATTATGGGGGAGAAACTGGCTGCATATAGGGGAGAAACTGGGTG
>CM055124.1:80644565-80867065 GCA_029206835.1 Rana muscosa
GGCAGCATTCCAATTCTTGAAACAAGCCTTATGTAGCCAGCCAGTGTTGTACTCACCCGACTTCTCTAGAGACTTTGTCGTACAAAGTGATGCGTCAGATGTGGGGTTAGGAGCAGTATTGTCCCAGGTCTGGAACGGGGAAGAGCACCCAGTCATTTACCTCAGCAGGAAGTTGAAGTCCCATGAGGTAAATTACGCCACCGTTGAAAAGGAGTGTTTAGCGGTGAAGTGGGCTCTAGATTCCCTTCGGTACTACCTGCTAGGTAGGCACTTTGACATGGTTACGGATCACGCTCCGTTAAAGTGGATGGCTCAAAACAAGGAAACAAATAGAAGAGTGAATAGGTGGTTCCTGGCCCTCCAGGAATTCAACTTCACAGTAAAGCATCGCCCTGGCGTTCAAATGGGGAATGTGGATGCTTTGTCTCGAGTACATGAATGCCTGATTGCTGGTGTTCCAACCCCGAGGTTAAAACAAGAGGGGGGGGTATGTGACAGCAGGAAGGTAAAGTCACCTGGTTGCATCCAGGGGGGTAGATATATTTCGCCCAGATTCAGGCTTTACGCCGACTTATACAGCTAGGTGGAGAGTTGTATAAGCCCAGCTGAGACTAGTGGGCTCATTGATGACTCATACCTCTAGGGAGAGGGCTGGGCGTCGTGCAGACAGGGAGTTGATGAGGCCAGCTGAAGCTTGTCAGCTCATTTAGGCCTCTATAAAAAAACTCCCAGCTTCATTAGGTGTTAGCTCATGCCTGGAAGCAGACCTGTGTGGACTGTCTAGGGAGAGTGAACCCCTGTGCGGTGAGAGAAAGCCTGTGTGGCTATATTTTGCTTGGACATTTAAAACCAGGGACTAGGACAGCACTAGGCTGATCCCAGTTGTTAGTTAGGAAACCTGTATGTTTAGTCAGAGGTCAAGTTGACCAGGATTTATTTTGTTTGTTTTTTTTGCTTTGCTGTGTTTTTGTCACTGTAAATAGAAAATAAACGGCACCTTTTTGATTTTGAAAACCACAACCTCCGTCTGCTGGGCCTGTTTTTGTGTGGGGAGCCCATCCCGGGGGTCACACACACCCGCTGCCGAGCTAACCCCCTCACAATATACACACACAGTTGCAAAAAAAGTATGTAAACTCTTTTGGAATGATATGGATTTCTGCACAAATTGGTCATAAAATGTGATCTGATCTTCATCTAAGTCACAACAATAGACAATCACAGTCTGCTTAAACTAATAACACACAAAGAATTAAATGTTACCATTTTTTTATTGAACACACCATGTAAACATTCACAGTGCAGGTGGAAAAAGTATGTGAACCATTGGATTTAATAACTGGTTGAACCTCCTTTTGGCAGCAATAACTTCAACCAAACGTTTCCTGTAGTTGCAGATCAGACGTGCACAACGGTCAGGAGTAATTCTTGACCATTCCTCTTTACAGAACTGTTTCAGTTCAGCAATATTCTTGGGATGTCTGGTGTGAATCGCTTTCTTGAGGTCATGCCACAGCATCTCAATCGGGTTGAGGTCAGGACTCTGACTGAGCCACTCCAGAAGGCATATTTTCTTCTGTTTAAGCCATTCTGTTGTTGATTTACTTCTATGCTTTGGGTCGTTGTCCTGTTGCAACACCCATCTTCTGTTGAGCTTCAGCTGGTGGACAGATGGCCATAAGTTCTCCTGCAAAATGTCTTGATAAACTTGGGAATTCATTTTTTCTTCGATGTTAGCAATCCATCCAGGCCCTGACGCAGCAAAGCAGCCCCAAATCATGATGCCCCCACCACCATACTTCACAGTTGGGATGAGGTTTTGATGTTGGTGTGCTGTGCCTCTTTTTCTCCACACATATTGTTGTGTGTTTCTTCCAAACAACTCAACTTTGGTTTCATCTGTCCACAAAATATTTTGCCAGTACTGCTGTGGAACATCCAGGTGCTCTTGTACAAATTGTAAACATGCAGCAATGTTTTTTTTGTGGTATCCTCCATGAAATCCATTCTTGTTTAGTGTTTTACGTATCGTAGATTCGCTAACAGGGATGTTAGCATATGCCAGAGACTTTTGTAAGTCTTTAGCTAACACTCTAGGATTCTTCTTCGCCTCATTGAGCAGTCTGCGCTGTGCTCTTGCAGTCATCTTTACAGGACGCCCACTCCTAGGGAGAGTAGCAGCAGTGCTGAACTGTCTCCATTTATAGACAATTTGTCTTACCGTGGACTGATGAACAGCAAGGCTTTTTGAGATACTTTTATAACCCTTTCCAGCTTTATGTAAGTCAACAATTCTTAATCATAGGTCTTCTGAGAGCTCTTTTGTGCGAGGCATCATTCACATCAGGCAATGCTTCTTGTGAAAAGCAAACCCTGAACTGGTGTGTGTTTTTTATAGGGCAGGGCAGTTGTAACCAACACCTCCAATCTCATCTCATTGATTGGACTCCAGTTGGCTGACACCTCACTCCAATTAGCTCTCGGAGATCTCATTAGTCTAGGGGTTTACATTTTTCCACCTGCACTGTGAATGTTTACATGGTGTGTTCAATAAAAACATGGTAACATTTAATTCTTTGTGTGTTATTAGTTTAAGCAGAAGACTGTGATTGTCTATTGTTGTGACTTAGATGAAGATCAGATCACATTTTATGACCAATTTGTGCAGAAGTCCATATCATTCCAAAAGGGTTCACATACTTATTTTTGCAACTGTATATATATATTTTTTTTATTTTCAAACTGTCAACAGTCTGTGTCCATGATCAACACCATATCAGTTATATGATGATGCTGTACTGCACTGATGACAGTATGTAAAAAAGAAAATAAAAAAATAGTGATTTTTTTTTTTTTAACAATATCATTATTTTCCAAAAAAATTATGACAAAAAAATTTAAGCTTAAAAAAACTTGTCATGCCTCTTATTAAATACCTCAGACTGTCTACTTTCCAAAAAGGGGTCATTTGGGGGGCATTTGTACTTTCCTGCCATTTTAGGGCCTCCGTCAGTACATCAGGATTGATAGATTTTCATATATATATATATATATATATATATATATACCGTAGTTTGTGGACTCTATACGTTTCCTACAGACTAAATCCTATACACTGATTTGGGTTATTTTCACCTAAGAATTGTAGCAGAAAACAATTGGTCTAAATTTTTGAAGAAAGATTATTTGCAAAAGTTTATAACAGAAACAAGAAAAACCTTGTTTTTTTCTAAACTTTTCTGTATTTTTTTCATGTATATAGCAAAAAAAAAAAAAAAAAAAAACCCAGTGGTGATTAAATACCACAAAAAAAAAGCTCTATTTGTGTGGGAAAAAATTATATAGTTGTTGTTTGGGTACAGTGTTGCATGACCGTGCAATTACCAGTTAAATTAGTGCAGTGCTGAATAGCAAGAAATTCCCTGGTCATGAAGGGGGGTAAAACCTTTGCGGTGGTCAAGTGATTGATTAACCACTTAACGACCGCCCACCGCCGATTTACGTCGGCAGAATGGCACCGACAGGCAGAATCACGTAGATCTACGTGATCGCCTTTGTGCAGTTGGGGGGTCCATCCGGACCCCCCTTCACTGCAGTGAGCGGCCGTTAAGTGTTCGGGAGCGATCAGGCATATGGGGGCGGCCGCTCGATTCTGCCCCCCCCTCGCGATCGCTCCCGGCCAATGAAAATGCTTCCTCCGCCATGTGATGTAAACACAGGCTGGAGGAAGTGATGTCATCTCCCTCGCCGCGGTCTTTTCGTTCCCGGCGCCGAGGAGAGAAGACAGAGGTTAGTGCTCCAACAGTCCACTGACACGTAGGTACACATAGGCACACAAATCACCCCCCAGTCACCCCCAGATCACCCCCCAGGTCACCCCAAAGCCCCCAATCACAGTGTCACTGATTGCAGTGATCATTTATTTTACTGATCACTGCATTTAGTGTCATCTGTGATTGTAAAAAGTTGCAGGGAAGTTAGGATTAGGCCCCTTTAGGTCCAGGGTAGCCCCCTAACCCCCCCTAATAAAGGTTTAACCCCTTGATCACCCCCCAGGTAACCCTTTCACCCCCTAACTTCAGCGTCACTAAGCGATTGTTTTTCCGATCGCTGTATTCGTGTCGCTGGTGTTTTAGATAGGCAGTTATTTTTTTTTAGGTTCGCCGCAGGTTTTTATTAGTGTCAGGTACCCCCATATATTATTTTAACCCCCTGATTGCCCCTAGAGTTAACCCTTTCACCAGTGATCGCCGTATAAGCGTCACTGGTGTCACTGGTTAGCCAGTAAGTTATTTAGTTATTTAGGTTACCCGTCAGGTTTTTATATAGCGTCGGGTACCCCCATATTTAACCTAATAAAGGTTTTAACCCCCTGATTGCCCCTAGTTAACCCTTTCACCAGTGATCACCATATAAAGGTTACGGGTGACGCTGGTTGATTAGTTTGCTTTTTATGCATCAGGGCACCCGCCGTATATAACCCAATAAAGGTTTAACCCCCCTGATCGCCCGGCGGGTGAGATCAATTAGGTTTTAGCGCCAGAGAGGGTCTGCGTCGCCCCAGGCAGTGTTAGGTTAGTGCCAGTAACGCTAACACCCACGCGCAAAGCATACACCCCCCTTAGTGGTATAGTATCTGATCAGATCTATACTAGCATCCCCAGCGGTTTAGGGTTCCCAAAAACGCACTGTTAGCGGGATCAGCCCAGATACCTGCTAGCGCCTGCGTTTAGCCCCTCCGCCCAGCCCAGCCCACCCAAGTGCAGTATCGATCGATCACTGTCACTTACCAAACACAACACACATAACTGCAGCGTTCGCAGAGACAGGCCTGATCCCTGCGATCGCTAACAGTTTTTTTGTAGCGTTTGATATATTTGCTGACGACAGTCAGGTGCTTTTTTTCCTGTGAATCTTACTAGTGTACCCCTAAATTTAGAGCCCAAAATGGCAAGACGATGGTACACTAGTAAAGAGGCCTACGAGATTCTGAGCATGACAGATAGTGAAGAGGAGGTCACGTATCTGTCAGATTCAGGCTCAGAATATCTTCCCGTAGAAGACAGTGACGTCAGCGGCCCCACGTCAGATAGCTCTGACGACGAAGTTGAGGTCCCTGCTAAGGTCAGGTGTACCCGATCCCGATCTTCTGAGGTTGTTGAGGAGCAAGAACCGCAGGTCTCTCGTATCATGGAGCAGAGTAGTACTAGCGCCGCTATTCCTTCTGGTGAACTGGCAAGCACCAGCGGCCTAGTACAGCCTGGACGTACATCCAGCACTGCAGTAACACTTGGTGACGTGGCGAGTCCCATAAGTGCAGTTCAAGCTGGCGAGGTGGCAAGCACAAGTAGTGTCCCGCTGCCACCAAGAAGACAAAGGCAGGCCCGTCGTGCCCATACTGCCCTTCCTGCAGAATTTGCCTATCCTGATTGGGTCCCCACCACTTCTGCAGAACCCGTACTTCCCCCATTCACTGCCCAACCCGGTATTCAGGTGGAAACAGCTGATTTTATTCCAATTGATTTTTATTCGCTGTTTTTCACGGAAGATCTCTATAGATCTATTGTGGACCAGAGTAATTTATATGCTGGTCAATTTATCGCCGCTAACCCCCAGTTGCCTAAAATTGCCAGAAATTGGAAACCAATTACGGTTTCCAAATTTAAGACCTTTCTGGGCCTTTCCCTCAACATGGGCACACATAAATTTCCGTCATTGCGTGCTTATTGGTCCACGCACCCAATTGACCACATGCCCGTGTTCTCTGCCTCCATGTCCAGGGCACGATATGAGCAGATTTTGCGGTTCATGCACTTCAACGACAATGAACTTTGTCGTCCACATGGGGACCCTGAATACGACCGGCTCTATAAAATTCGGCCCCTCATAAACCACTTCAACGAACGTTTTGCAGCCTTGTTTACTCCCGATCAAGTTGTCTGCGTTGATGAGTCCCTGATTAAATTTTCTGGCCGCTTGTCTTTCAAGCAGTACCTTCCCAGCAAGCGTGCCAGATACGGGGTCAAGCTCTACAAGTTCTGTGACAGGGCAACAGGCTATGTAGTGAACTTTACGGTTTATGAGGGAAAAGATAGTCAGATTGAGTCGGTCAACTGCCCGGATTACATAGGGAGCGCTGGCAAGATAGTGTGGAACTTGGTGTCACCCTTATTCGGAAAGGGGTACCACTTGTATGTGGACAATTATTACACGAGCGTGCCACTGTTTAGTCACTTGTTTGATCATCAGATTGGAGCATGTGGCACCGTGCGACCTAATCGCCGGGGCTTTCCCCAGCGGCTTGTAGATGCCCGTCTTAGGCTGGGGGAGAGAGCCTGCTTGAAGTGTAATAACTTGCTCGCTATGAAGTGGAGGGACAATAAGAATGTTTTCCTTCTTACCTCCCTTCATGCAGACACGACAGTCCAAATTCGTACGGCGACTGGTGTTGTGGAGAAACCCCTCTGTGTCCACGAATATAACCAAAATATGGGAGGGGTGGACCTCAACGACCAGTTGATGGCGCCGTATCTAATTGACCGTAAGGCGAGACGCTGGTACAAAAAAGTGTCTCTATCATTATTCCAATTGGCTTTGCTGAACGCTCATGTGCTATACAGAGCTTCAGGCGGGACGTTATCTCTTCTAAAATTCCAGAATGAGATAGTCACAGAACTCCTGTATCCAGGCGGTTCTGCACCTCACCATCCCCAACCAAATGCAGTAAGCCGGCTGCATGAGAGGCATTATTCGTATGTCCTCCCGAGTACCCCTACCCAAAGCCACCCCCAAAAAAGATGTCGTGTCTGTAGCAAGCGCGGATTTAGGCGTGACACCCGTAGTTTTTGTCCACGCTGTCCTGACAAGCCTGGTCTTTGCCAAGGTGAATGTTTTGAACGCTACCACTCAAAAGTGAAGTTTTAGCGTAGGGTACAGCATTTCACAGACAAGGACACACTTACACAGGGTCTCCCAAGATGCCATTACATTTTGAGAGACCCGAACCATTACAGTTGTAAAGTTACAAAAAAAAGTGTAAAAAAGAAAAAAAAAAAACGTAAAAAACAAAACACAAAAAAAATATAAAATAAAAAAACCAAAAATAGTTGTCGTTTTATTGTTCTCTCTCTCTCTATTTTCTCTCTATTGTTCTGCTCTTTTTTACTGTATTCTATTCTGCAATGTTTTATCATGCTTGCTTTTCAGGTATGTAATTTTTTGTTTTCAGGTGCGCCATTCAACTGCAGCGCGGAATTATTTATCTTGACAGCAACAGCATTTGCTCCCACGATACATAAAGCCGTGACTCCAGTGCTGTAGGAGGTGATTTCACCACCACAGTTAAAAAAAAGAGCATATATGCCGAAGCATGGGGGCAGCAGGGGCGGAGGAGCGATTTTGCTCCTAATGCCGCGTACATACGGTCGAAATTCCGACGGAGGCCTGCCCGTGGAAAATTCCGACCGTGTGTACGCGGCATAACTTTTTTGCGGGAGGATGCCCCCATGCTTCGGCATATATATATTTTAGGCACAGGTTGCGTTAAAACATTTTTTTATTTTTTACTAGGTTTTGTTTTGGTATTTGCTTTGCAGGTATGGCATGGTAAGGTCTTACTGTTGTACTGTAATGTTACTTTGTTTTAATGTTAACCACCATTTGCTTAGCAGGTACGCCATTCAGTTGCAGCGCGGATCTATTTATCTTGACAGCAACAGCGTTTGCTCCCACGATACATAAAGCCGTGACTCCAACGCTGTAGGAGGTGATTTCACCACCACAGTTAAAAAAAAGAGCATATATGCCGAAGCATGGGGGCAGCAGGGGCGGAGGAGCGATTTTGCTCCTAATGCCGCGTATATACGGTCGAAATTCCAACGGAGGCTTGCCCGTGGAAAAGTCCGACCGTGTGTACGCGGCATAACCTTTTATGCCGCGTACATACGGTCGAAATTCCGACGAAGGCTTGACCGTGTGTACGCGGCATAACTTTTTTGCGGGAGGATGCCCCCATGCTTCGGCATATATGCCCATCATTAGAAGTGGGTGGATGAAGGGAGGTATTCTAATGGTGGGCATACCCACCAATCAATCTCTTTTTTTCGTTCAGCCAATAGGCTGTATGAAAAAAAAGATTACAATACATGTCCAACAAGGACCAGCAACGTACTGGTATGTTGCTGGACTTTGAATGTTTATACCAGAATGATGCCTGCGGGTTTAGGTATCATCTTGGTATCATTCTTTTCAGCCAGCAGCCGGCTTTCATGTAAAAGCAATTCTAGCAGATAATTAGCCTCTAGACTGCTTTTACAAGCAGTGGGAGGGAATGTCCCCCCCCCGGATATAAAAAGCGCCATTGGGAAATTGGGAAAGCATTTTATCACACCGATCTTGGTGTGGTCAGATGCTTTGAGGGCAGAGGAAAGATCTAGGGTCTAACCCCCCAATTTTTTTTAAAAAAAGAGTACCTGTCACTACTTATTGCTATCATAGGGGATATTTACATTCCCTGAGATAACGATAAAAATGGTAAAAAAATAAAATATGGAAGGCACATTTAAAAATAAAATAAAAAAGCCAAATAAATAATAAAAAAAAAAAAAAGCACCGCTGTCCCCCCCTGCTCTTGCGCAAAGGCGAACGCAAGCGTCGGTCTAGCATCATATGTAAACAGCAATTGCATCATGCATGTGAGGTATCACCGCGAAGGTCAGATCGAGGGCAGTCATTTTAGCAGTAGACCTCCTCTGTAAATCTAACGTGGTAACCTGTAAAGGCTTTTAAATGCTTTTAAAAATGAATGTAGTTTGTCGCCGCTGCGCGTTTGTGCGCAATTTTAAAGCATGTCGTGTTTGGTATCCATGTACTCGGCCTATGATCATCTTTTTTATTTCATCAAACATTTGGGCAATATAGTGTTTTTTAGTGCATTAAAAATAAAAAAAGTGTGTTTTTCCCCCAAAAAATGTGTTTGAAAAATCGCTGCGCAAATACTGTGTGGAAAAAAAAAATGCAACACCCACTATTTTAATCTGTAGGGCCTTTGCTTTAAAAAAATATATAATGTTTGGGGGTTCAACATAATTTTCTTGCAAAAAAAAATTTTTTTTCATGTAAACAAAAAGTGTCAGAAAGGGCTTTGTCTTCAAGTGGTTAGAAGAGTGGATGATGTGTGACATAAGCTTCCTAATGTTGTGCATAAAATGCCAGGACAGTTCAAAACCCCCCCCCCCAAATGACCCCATTTTGTAAAGTAGACACCTCAAGCTATTTGCTGAGAGGCATGTTGAGCCCATTGAATATTTTTTTTTTTGTCCCAAGTGATTGAATAATGACCAAAAAAAAAAAAAATTTACAAAAAGTTGTCACTAAATTATATATTGCTCAAACATGCCATGGGCATATGTGGAATTACACCCCAAAATACATTCTGTTGCTTCTCCTGAGTACGGGGATACCACATGTGTGGGACTTTTTGGGAGCCTAGTCGCGTACGGGACCCCAAAAACCAATCACCGCCTTCAGGCTTTCTAAGGGTGTAAATTTTTGATTTCACTCCTCACTGCCTATCACAGTTTCGGAGGCCATGGAATGCCCAGATGGCACAAAACCCCCCCAAATGACCCCATTTTGGAAAGTAGACACCCCAAGCTATTTGCTGAGAGGTATGTTGAGTATTTTGCAGATCTCGCTTTTTGTCACAAAGTTTTGAAGAAAGAAAAAAAAAAAGAAAAAAAAATGTCTTTCTTAATTTTCAAAAACAAATGAGAGCTGTAAAATACTCACCATGCCTCTCAGCAAATAGCTTGGGGTGTCTACTTTCCAAAATGGGGTCATTTGGGGGGGTTTTGTGCCATCTTGGCATTTTATGGCCTTCAAAACTGTGATAGGTAGTGAGGAGCGAAATCAAAAATTTATGCCCTTAGAAACCTTGAAGGCGGTGCTTGGTTTTTGGGGTCCCGTACGCGGCTAGGCTCCCAAAAAGTCCCACACATGTGGTATCCCCGTACTCAGGAGAAGCAGCAGAATGTATTTTGGGGTGTAATTTCACATATAACCATGGCATGTGTGAGCAATATATCATTTAGTGACAACTTTTTGTACATTTTTTCTTTTTTTTTCTTTTTGTCATTATTCAATCATTTGGGACAAAAAAAAAATATTCAATGGGCTCAACATGCCTCTCAGCAAATAGCTTGGGGTGTCTACTTTCCAAAATGGGGTCATTTGGGGGGGTTTTGTGCCATCTTGGCATTTTATGGCCTTCAAAACTGTGATAGGTAGTGAGGAGTGAAATCAAAAATTTATGCCCTTAGAAACCTTGAAGGCGGTGCTTGGTTTTTGGGGTCCCGTACGCGGCTAGGCTCCCAAAAAGTCCCACACATGTGGTATCCCCGTACTCAGGAGAAGCAGCAGAATGTATTTTGGGGTGTAATTTCACATATGCCCATGGCATGTGTGAGCAATATATCATTTAGTGACAACTTTGTGCAAAAAAAAAAAAAGTTTGTCATATTCCCGCAACTTGTGGCAAAATATAAAATATTCCATGGACTGAACATGCCTCTCAGTAAATAGCTTGGGGTGTCTACTTTCCAAAATGGGGTCATTTGGGGGGGGGTTTTGTACTGCCCTGCCATTTTAGCACCTCAAGAAATGAGATAGGCAGTCATAAATTTAAAGCTGTGTAAATTTCAGAAAATGTACCCTAGTTTGTAAACACTATAACTTTTGCGCAAACCAATAAATATACGCTTATTGACATTTTTTTTACTAAAGACATGTGGCTGAATACATTTTGGCCTAAATGTATGACTAAAATTGAGTTTATTCGATTTTTCTTATAACAAAAAGTAGAAAATATCATTTTTTTTCAAAATTTTCGGTCTTTTTCTGTTTATATCGCAAAAAATAAAAATCGCAGAGGCAATCAAATACCATTAAAAGAAAGCTCTATTTGTGGGAAGAAAAGGATGCAAATTTCATTTGGGTACAACATTGCATGTCCGCACAATTTACAGTTAAAGCAGCGCAGTGCCGAATCCCAAAAACAGGCCTGGTCCTAATGGCCCGAAATGGTCCGGGGCTTAAGTGGTTAAAGTGGTATTAAACCTTCTTTTTTTTTTTTTTTAATAACAAACATGTTATACTTACCTGCTAAAGTATGACATGTTTGTTATTAAAAACTTGGCCTAAAAAAGAAAAGAAAACGAATGCAGCCACCACATCTAAAGCCTCGTACACACGGTCTGACTTTTTGCCAACAAACTTCAAAATGAGCAAGTTTGACAAAAAATCCGACCGTGTGTACGCTCCATCGGACAAACTTTTTCGGTTTTCATCGTACAAATGTTCGGTCTGCAAATGGACAATCTTTTCGCCAACAAAAGTCCGATGGAGCAAAGTCCGACCGTGTGTACAGAAATCCGATGGACAAATAAGCATGCCCAGAACCAATGTTAAAATCAACCAACAATAGCAGAAGTTGACCAAAGGGTGGCGGTAAAGAGCAGAAAAACGACGTGAAGTTGGAAAAGTTTTGGGAACGTTTTCAGAAAAGTCCTGCCGTGTGTATGCTATGGGTGTGCCCGGCCAACTGCCTTCGGACAAAAATCCACGGAAAAGTTTGTATGAAGTCTGACCGTGTGTACGAGGCTTTAGAATTGGTAAGCTACAATATAATAAATGTTTTCTTTTAGGTTTAATACTGTTTTACGGCTGAAGGTAAAATAATGAACTACCGGTAATAAAAATAAAATACAATATTTGTTCATACATTTAAATTCTTAAAGCAGAGGTTCACCGAAATTTTTATTTTTTTCAAAGCCAGCAGCTCCAAATACTGCAGCTGCTGACTTTTAAAAAAAAGGACACTTACCTGTCCAGGTCGCCCGCTCGGCTCTCGGCTTCCACCGCCGCCATCCTTGGTGAGGGAATCGAGAAGTGAAGCGCTTAGGTTCACTGCCCGGTTCCTTACGGCGCATGCGCGAGTCGCACTGCACCGTCCTCACTGGTCCCCGTTGTGTTCTGGGAGCCGAGTGTTTCCCAGAACACAACGGGGGGGGGGGGGGATGACGCTTAGGGGCGGGTCTGCTCCCGGAAGTGGTGAAAATACCTGTTTTATACAGGTATTTGCACCCCCTCCCCCCTGAAAGGTGCCAAATGTGACACCGGAGGGGGGGAGGGTTCCGAAAAGCGGAGGTTCACTTTTGGGTGAACCTCCGCTTTGAGAAAAATATGCACAGTGGTGTAGTGGTTTGCCCAGCAGCAAAAGAGTTACTGGTTCGAATCCCAACCACGACACTACCTGCCTGGCGTTTGCGTGTTCTCCCGGTGCCTGCGTGGGTTTCCTCCCACACACCAAAGACACGATGGTAGGTTAATTAGATCCTGTCTAAATTCTCCCTAGTATGTGTATGAATGTGAGATAGGAACCTTAGATTGTAAGCTCCTTGAGGGTAGGAAGGGACTGATGTGAATGTACATGTAAAGCGTTGCATAAATTGACGGCGCTATATAATTACCTAAAATAAATAAGCAATAATGAAATCATATATAATAAATACTAATGTATGGATCACTTAGTTTTGCAGAACCGTCTGATCAGGAGCAATGGGGCTGATTTAGGCTCCGTTCCCACTTGTACGACTCCAAAGTTGCGCTGACTTTGGAGTGCAACATTGACGCAACTTTGGATGAGTGCAACTTCGATAGGATAGGACTTTGGCTTTGGCCAGTGATAATGGACAACTGTTGCATTGTACAACATTCAGGAATGACTTTCATGCAACTTTTGAGGGTTAACACTGAAGTCTATGGCCCTCAAGTTGCATGAAAATTGGACCAAAGTAGTGCATGAGCTACTTTGAAGTTGTACATACCGTATTTATCAGGGGAAAATCGTGGGTGCGTGTTATACGCCGATACTCCGTCGATTCCCCTGCTGAAACGAGCGAGAGGAGCGAGCGGAGCCGAAGCCGAAGTACACTCTGCTTTACTCGGCTCCTCTCGCAGTCCCGCCCATCTCTGACTGCGCCGCTGACATAGAGAAAGCCGAGTGTACTTCGGCTAGTCTCGGCTCCTCTCGCAGTCCTGGCCCTGACTGTGAGCAGAGCCGAGTCTAGCCGAAGTACACTCGGCTATCTCTGTCAGCGGCGCAGTCAGTGGAGATGGGCGGGACTGCGAGAGGAGCCGAGTCTAGCCAAAGTACACTCGGCCCCGCTCGCTCCTGCAAAGGCACTGGGCAAGGCTGCAGATGGACAGATGGACACTGGGCAAGGCTGCAGATGGACAGATGGACACTGGGCAAGGCTGCAGATGGACAGATGGACACTGGGCAAGGCTGCAGATGGACACTGGGCAAGGCTGCATGCTGCATTTAAATGTAAGTTTTTTTTTCCTTGAATTTCCCTCCTAAAAGTTTTTTTCCTTAAAATTCCCTCCTATACTTGGGGCGCGTGTTATACGCCGATAAATACGGTATATGAATTGTTATCATTGGAAAACACGGGGAACAACTTTTCATGCAACTTTTGATGTCCAAAGTTGCATGACATGTCGCACAAGTGTGAATGGAACCCTGGAGAGTGCAAAATCCGGTGCAGCTGTGCATATAAACAAATCAGCTTCCAGGTTTTAGCCCGGATTCACATTGATGCGTGTTAAAAATCGTGCGAGTTCAGCCGAATTCAAACCGGCAATGCAGTCCGACTTCGGGAGGCGATTTGACAGACAGAGATGTCTATTCAAATCGCCCCCGAAGTCGCCAAAAGTAGTACAGGAACTACTTTTGAGAATGGGCGCAGCGCCACACCGATTCAGGCGGTGCCATTGCCGGCAATAGCCGCCGATTTGGCATGTCAAATTGCATACCGAATCGGCCCAATGTGAATGTGGGCTTGTTGTTAAAGCTTAATTGAACAAGCTGAAGTTAGAAGCAGATTGGTTACCATGCACAGCTGCAATAGATTTTTCACTCTCCAGTTTTAGTAAGTCAACCCCAATGCAACCACCAACCACCAGACAGGATGAGAAGGAGATATTTGGACTTGGATATTATGATTGTGATACTTCAGTTCTAAATTCACTTGTTCTCTTCCTTACTCCATAAACACGAAAAAAAATAAAGTTTTAGCTGGAACTCCAGCTTACTATTCTCCTTAAAACAAATGTTCACCTCCAGCGTCAACTATGCGGATGTCCTTGGTGTAAAAAGCCCCTCTAGTTCACTTCAGGTGTAACTCGGATGTAGATGGGGGTATCGGCCTCTGTGAATATCTCAGAATTCATGCACCTGCTTTAACTTATTAGCTCTTTAATCTTATCTTTTCAATGTACAATGACCTCTAGCCTTTTTTCCATACCAGAAATTTGGACTGTTCCTATTGGTCGCCATTATCGTACCTACTGCAGGTGGTCTCGGAGAACCAGCTAGTTTGTGTATATAAGGCGTTAGTAGAGTTATTCTACAGGTCACAGGCACAATGTTCCGGTTTGTTGTACTTGCAATCTGCCTTAGCTACGGTAAGTTAAAGACTTGTTCTTGTGCATTTTCGATAACTCAGTTATATAACACTTCTCTACTAGATACTATTAAAATAAGACACATTTGAAGTTGAAGGTTTAGCCAGACAGAGCCTGTAAATTTTGGTGGTGGGATTACCAATTGGCTACATTTTGGCGGTGGGATTACCAATTGGCTACATTTTGGCGGTGGGATTACCAATTGGCCACATTTTGGCGGTGGGATTACCAATTGGCCACATTTTGGCGGTGGGATAACCAACTGGCTAAATTGTGGCAGTGGGATAACCAATTGGCTAAATTTTGGAGGTGGGATTACTAATTGGTTCCCAGTTGTAGCAGTCCAGGTCTAGTAGTGAGGGCCTATAAACCCTTGTGTGCTTTCAGAAAAGAAGCACATAGTATCAATATAATCAACCCTATTGGTGCACCCAGTGTGTGTATATGTATATATATATATATATATATGTATTTTTTTGTAAATACAACTATTATTTTTTCTTTCTCTCTGTAGCCTACAGCTGTGGCGTGCCAGCTGTGCCGCCCAACGTTGCCAGGGTAGTTAATGGAGAGGATGCAGTACCACACAGCTGGCCATGGCAGGTATGCTCAATGAAGAATATTTCAAAAAGTTGCCAACTCACTTCCAGCAAAGTTTTCTCTTCTTTAACGCTTTGCGGAACTCCTTTTGTACAGAATGGTTGTTGAAGATAGGCAGTTGCACGGTAGTAAAATAGGGGAGGAGCTCAAACAATAACATTTTGCAGATAGTTATAAAGAGATGAAATGCACCAATTTCTGAATCAACAGAGAGAGACACGCACACATTTCCACTTAGTTGAACAAATCGTTTTAGTAATTTAAATATTCTTTAGCAGAAATTATTTTGTGCAAGTCACTCAAGACCAATAAACGCAGACTGCTGATTAGTTAAAGCTATACATACACAAATGATAACTAATCATGAGTCATCTTCTTAGAGTACTATGCATACGTAAATTTCAGATTAGAGAATAATTAATGGATAAATTGTTGGACATTTTTAGTTTGTTTATAGCCAGGCAAGGGCAATGCGTTGAGATGTTTACTGACAAATTTATATAGAAATAATGATGTGCAGATAGCTAAGAAAAAGGATTGCAAGAGACTTAATACTCTATAGTTTATATGTAATACTAATAAAAATAGCAAACTGCTCTCTTCTCTAGTGGTAGTCTTCTCTTCTCTGGCTGATTGTGTCCATGCCTTTTTTATATGTGTATGCTTTTAAAATATCCTCATAGTGTATCCAGGCACATCAAGTAAGTTTTTCAATATTATCTTTGACTTTCTTCCTTTCTCCTGCTGTCCTTTGAGGGCTGTCATGGGGTTAACAGTCACCCCAAGTTCTAATTTTCTCCTATTCTGTCCTTTGAGGGCTGTAATGGGGTCAACGGTCACCCCATGTTTCACTTTTTTCCTATTGTGTCCTTTAAGGGTTGTAATGGGCACAACAGTCACCCCGAGTTCCAGTTTTCTCCTTTTGTGTCCTTTGATAACTGTATTAGGGTCACCAGTCACCCCGAATTCCAATTGTTTCCTATTGTATCACAAAGCTGTCTGACCAAATGCTCTCTGCATATAGTTTTATGAAAGACGCGCATGCTTTAAAATGTTCCCTAGGGTATTTTACTTGTTCAAGGCTCGTCACTTTAGAGCCATGCTCTGGCCCAGCAAGTCATGAGATTCTGAAAAAAATAAAGTTTGTGGGGCATTCATTACCATGTAAAATTACATTTACCTTGAAGTCCCCTCTCTCCATTTTGGAGAGCATTATTTACATACATTTCTAGATTTACCTGAAAGCCTCCTGTTTAATGTCACTGAAGTCACCTTTGCATATCAGTACCAGACTGAATTGAGGATTTTGCACAATAATAATGAATTCAATCTTTCTTTAGATCTCCCTGCAATACCAAGGATCCAGCGGAAACTGGGGACACACCTGTGGTGGCACTCTGATCTCTGAAAACTGGGTCCTGACCGCTGCCCACTGCATCAGGTAACTTTTAGATGCTAAAAATAACCGTAATAATCCCAAAAACGAAAATTAACCTTTTCCATTTTTAGTACATATGATTAATTTTCTGTAACTGCTTCACTTCATTAGCAATAAAGAAGTGGAAAACTACAATGTGTTAAAAAAGGCAATTTATATTAGAACTGCTATGCAAATTGCCTCTTCGCATCCATGGCAATTTGGGGACCTGTGCCCTGGCTTGCACACTGCATTTGTTTTATTTTAACGGCATGTCATGGAAAATGCAGCTCAGAGCAACCTCAAATGCCAGCGCATTCATGTAATTAGGGAGAGTGTTCTGTTATGCTTATCGTAGTCCATGTAACACCTCCGTCTAAGGAAACTGTATCAGGAAATAAAAGATTAAACCTCAGGGGAGGGCTTAGGTTGGGTCACTCCAATGTACAGATTCACCTCCAAAGCACTCATCCAATTTCACTTGTGTTTTGTCCAGCTCTGCAAATACATACAGGGTTTATCTGGGAAAGTACAGCCTGCAGACTGAAGATGAAGCAGGTTCTATTGCCATTTCCGCTGAGAAGATCATTGTCCATGAAAGATGGAGCTCTTTTCTCATCCTGTGAGTATAACAAGTCTTCAGAATACACAATCTGTGATGGGCTGCATTTACGTTCTTCTCCCCTGTGCTCACTCTGGTGTGTCGAGGTGTTGATGGTCCTGGTCTTCAGTTTTAGCTAGACTTGTGACCTCAACACTTACCATTCCTGTAATCCTAATACTAACCTAATACTAATTTATCAACTAACCCTGATCTGTGATGGTCTGCATTTACGTTCTTCTCCCCTGTGCTCACTCTGCTGTGTCTAGGTGTTGATGGTCCTGGTCTTTAGTCCCAGCTAGACTTGTGACCTCAACACTAACCATTCCTGTTATCCTAATACTATTCTAACACTAACCTAATAAAAAAACTAATAATAACCTATCAAGTAACCCCAATCTGTGATCGGTTGCATTTACTTACTTCTCCCCTGTGCTCACTCTTGTATGTCTAGGTGTTGATGGTCCTGGTCTTCGGTTCCAACTAGACTTGTGACCTCAACACTAACCATTCCTGTAATCCTAATACTAACCTAATAATAATTCTAATACTAACCTATCAAGTAACCCCAATCTGTGATGGGCTGCATTTATGTATTTCTCCCCTGTGCTCACCATAAACATCAGATGCCCTACCACCAACCTTCCCAATAACACTAATGCTAACTAGCTGTACCCACAAACTACAATACCCTTTAAACTAGCCCTCTCTGTAATCGTAAAGCTGTCCCTCCCTGTAACCCTAGCAGTAACCATCCCTGTAATTTCAATACTAATGCCGCGTACACACAATCGGACATTCCGACAACAAAACCGTGGATTTTTTTCCGACGGATGTTGGCTCAAACTTGTCTTGCACACACACGGTCACACAAATGTTGTCGGAAATTGCGAAAGTCAAGAACGCAATGATGTACAACACTACAATAAGCCAAGAAAAATGAAGTTCAATAATTCCAAGCATGCGTCTAATTGATTCTGAGCGTAGAATTTTTGTGCGTTAAATCGTGTACACACGGTCGGAAGTTCCCACAACAACTTTTGTTGTCAGAAAATTTGAGAACCAGCTCTCAAATTTTTGTTGTCGGAAATTCCGACAGCAAATGTCCGATGGAGCATACACACGGTTGGATTTTCAGACAACAAGCTCACATCGAACATTTGTTGTCGGAAATTCCGACCGTGTGTACGCGGCATTACACTCCCTGTATCCTTAACACTAAAGCCGCGTACACACGATCGGTTTTACCGATTAAAACAGTCCGATGGATTTTTTTCATCGGACAAACCGATCGTGTATGGGCCCCATCGGTCTTTTTTCCATCAGTGTCAAAAAATAGAACATGTTTTAAATTTTTCCGATGGATAAAAAACCGATAGCAAATTCCGATCGTCTATGGAAAAGTCCATCGGTTAAAAAACCCACGCATGCTCAGAATCAAGTCGACGCATGCTCAGAAGCATTGAACTTCATTTTTCTCGGCTCATCGGAGTGTTTGGAACGGTCGGTTTTTTGACTGATGGTGTGTAGGCAAGGCTGATGGAGGTCAGCTTCATCGGTTTTCCGATGGAAAAATCCATCATTTTAAAAACCATAGGAAATCCGATTGTGTGTACAGGGCTTAACACTCCCTGTAAATCGAACCCTTCAAGTAACTTTCGCACAAATGCTCCTGGTAACCGTAACACTAAGCTTTCCTGTATCTCTAACAATTACCCTCCCTATAATTCCAAAATTAATATTCCCTGTATCCCTAACCCTAAATGTGACCCTCATACAAACCTTCCCTGTAACCCTAACACCAATCCAACTGTAACCATAACACTAACCCTGCCTGTAACCCTGTAAATATAACTCTAGCCCTCATACAAACCCTCCCTGTAACCCTAACACCAACCCACTCATAACCATAACCATAACATTAACCCTCCCTGTAACTCTCCTAGTAACCCTAACGCTAAGCCTCCCTGTATCTCTAACAATTACCCTCCCTATAATTCCAACACTTATACTCCCTGTATCCCCAACACTAACCCTCCATGTAACCCTCATACAAACCTTCCCTGTAATCCTAACACCAACCCACCCGTAACCATAACATTAACCCTCCCTGTAAATCTAACCCTCCATGTAACCCTTGCACCAACCTTCCTTGGAACTCTAACACCAACCCTTTCTTTAACCCTAACACTTACTCCTCTATGTAACCGTAGTGCTAATCCTTTCTCAAACCCTAACACTAAACCCACAATACCCATGTGACTGATGTATGTGTGTTCTTTCAGCAACGACATCGCTCTGATCAAACTGTCCCAACCCGCACCACTCAGTGACGACATTCAGCCATCCTGCCTGCCCCCTAGTGGTGTCCTCTTGGCCAATAATTCAGACAGCTATGTGACTGGATGGGGTCGTCTGTACAGTAAGCAATGTTTTTGCCTTTAAATAAGAATTCAAATTTATAGCGATCTTTCTGGTATTTAAAGTGAACCCGTCAGCCATTAAAAGTCCTTCCTAAGGAAGACAACACAAAGTGCTTGAGGCTACTTTTGTTCAAGCATATCCAAAAGGCACAATCTATCTTTTAGTTTTGAATGGAGTGTGGAAGAGTTAGAACCTCTGTCGGGTTTTTGTTATTGCTGTGTCCCCTCTGGGGAGATTCAACCCCTCTGTATAGCTTGGTATCCTTGTATCTGGTACAGAAAGTGATAGGAAATCCAAAATGTTACAGTTATCACTGAAGCAAAAATTTAAGAGGAAAACTTCCAATGAGGACACCTCTTCCAGTGACAACTATCTAATAGAGGGTTCCCGTCCACTTTGGAGAGAGTTCCTCTCACTTCCTGTTGTGGTTGCAGAACAGGAAATGAGGGTAAGTTCCCCCAAAGGAACGCTGACAGGAAATGTCTCCTTCTATTATAAAATAATTAAAAAAAGTTTAGGGTTTAGAGCTTCTTATGTGTAATATAAAAAATTGCGCAACCCAAAAAACATAAGGTGAAGAAAACAATAAATGCTTCTACAAATTGCTTCTAAAAAAGCAATGGTGAATACTCATAAAATATAAACAAACATGGTGTGTATATATCTGATATAAGTGAAGTTCAAACACATATGATCAAAAAACGGTGTAAAAAACGAAAAGGTGAACAACACATAAAATGTCCATGAAAGACTGGAAATGACACATAAAATGTCCAAAAAAGACTGGAAGCGAAGGTGCCAATCTTCCTCACTTTCTTCTTTCAAAGCAGGTAATAATGACTCACAATCAGGTAATAAAGATGTCTGCTTACCAAATCAGGTGGACCCCCATTACAGGGATCAAAGGGGCTTAGTAGACACGTACTCCGGACATCTAATGTAGGAAATCAGATACTCCTCAAGATCCTATACTCCACTGCTGCACTGTGTTCAAAAGATCCTCTCGGTATAAAAAATCAATCAAGGGCACCGCTTATGATTCGTAGTGTAACATGTTGGGGATAAGAACAGGAAACGTCATGGTGCAGAGAGGTTTGAAAATGAAATCCCCTTTATTATATAAAAAGTACTGACATCCACAAATGGAAAAAATGTATTAGATAGAGAGAGCGCACTGAATGCCGGCAATCTCCGACAACGATTTAAAAAAGCAGTCAGCTGTAGCTCGCGCCGATCAGCTGGTGCGTGATGACATCAAATTCCTTAGCTCCACCCGACGCTGCGTTTCTCCTTACAAGGCTTCCACTGGGCGTCCACCTGATTTGGTAAGCAGACATCTTTATTACCTGATTGTGAGTCATTATTACCTGCTTTGAAAGAAGAAAGTGAGGAAGATTGGCACCTTCGCTTCCAGTCTTTTTTGGACATTTTATGTGTCATTTCCAGTCTTTCATGGACATTTTATGTGTTGTTCACCTTTTTGTTTTTTACACCGTTTTTTGATCATATGTGTTTGAACTTCACTTATATCAGATATATACACACCATGTTTGTTTATATTTTATGAGTATTCACCATTGCTTTTTTTAGAAGCAATTTGTAGAAGCATTTATTGTTTTCTTCACCTTATGTTTTTTGGGTTGCGCAATTTTTTATATTACACACATTTTTAGTTTATTATTCTGAACTTTCATCATTGCAGCACCACTATCCATTTTTTGGATTTCAATATCCCTTTTATATGTGTATCTTCACGTTGCACGTTTTTCACATTTGTTTGGTTGAATATTGGCATTTTTGCTAATTTTTTCCGCCGAATAGGGATAGCGCGGATTGTCCTTCTTATACACTTAGAACTTCTTATAACTAGAATATCTTGTCTCTATGGCACTTTGAACCAATGGTTTAACTTCCTCAACTTCATATGATCCGCCCTTAACCCAAAACCAGTCCCTGTGCAGCAAGGCCCACCCTTTTTTTAGGTTCTTCCTTCCCTCCCTTCTTTTTCTTTCTTCGCTCTATTTCCTTCTTTTCTCGCCTTCCTTTATTCTTTCCTTTCTTACTTCCTTCTTTCCATTTTGTTTCTATTCATTTCCCTTTTCCCTCCATTTACTTTCTTTTCCTTTCTTTCATTTTATTTATATTCCTTATTTCTTCCTTCCATTTCCTTTGTTACTTCCTTCTATTTCTATTCTATTCTTCCCTTCTTTCGGTTTCCTTTCTATTCTTTCCTTCCTTTCGTTTTGCTTCCTTCTGTTTTTCTTCAATTCTTTTATTTCCTTTCTATTCTTTCCTTCCTTCCTGTCTTCCATTTCTCTCCTCTCCTCTTTCTTCCTATCTATTTTTTTCTTCCTTCCCTCCTCTTCCTCCATTTCCTTTCTTTCCTTTCCTTTAATTTCCTTTATATTCTTTTCTTCTTTCCCTCCATTTCATTTTTATTCTTCCCTCTCCCTTCTCTTCCCTTCCCTTCTCTTCCCTTTTATTCTTTTTTTTCTACCCTCCATTTCCTTTCTATTTATTCCTTCCTTCCTTTCTTTTATTTTCTTTCTTTTCTTTCCCTTTCTTCCATTTTATTTCTATTTCTTATTTATTCCTTCCATTTCCTTTCCTTACTTCCTTCCGTTTATCTTCTATTCTCTCTTTCATTTCATTTCCTTTTTATTCTTTCCTTCCTTCCGTTTTCCTACCTTTCTTTAATTTAATTTCTAATATTTTCTTCCTTCCCTTCATTTCCTTTCTATTTTTTCCTTCCTTCCGGTTTCCTTTTCCCTCCTCTCCTCCTCCTTACTTATTTTTTCTATCTATTTTTTTCTTCCTTGCCTCCATTTCCTTTCTTTTCTTTCCTTCCTTTCAGTATTACTTCCCTCCATTTCATTTGTATCTCTTCTCTTCGCCTCTCTCTTTCCTTCCTTCCTGTCTTCCATTTCTCTCCTCTGCAGTTCTTCTTCCTTCCTTCATTTCTATTCTCTTCTTCTTTCCCTCCATTTCATGTTTATTATTTTTTCCTCTTCTTTTCTCTTCTCTTCTCTCCTTTTCCCTTTCCTTTTCCTTTCTATATTTCCCTTCCTTCTCCTTTTCTATGTATTTTTTTTCTACCTTGCCTCCATTTCCTTTCTTTCCTTTCCTTCCTTTCAGTATTACTTCCCTTCATTTCAATTGTATCTCTTCTCTTCTCTTTCCTTCCTTCATGTCTTCCATTTCTCTCCTCTGCTCTCCTCCTTACTTCCTTCATTTCTATTATTTTCTTCTTTCCCTCCATTTCAGGTTTATTCTCTTCTCTCCTTTTCCTTTTCCCTTCTATTTTTTACTTCCTTCTCTTTTTCTACTATTTCCCTTTGCTTATTTTCATTTTTTTACCTCCATTTCCTTTCTGTTCTTTCTATCCTTTCTTACATGTTCTTCTTCTTTTGCTTCCTTTCTTTATCTTTCCCAGTTTAATAAAAAATTTGGATGAAGTTAGGCTTTAAATATCACCTTCTACAGAGACTGCTATGCTGGCCTTACACCCCCCCCCCCCCCCCCATAGTCCGTACAGTGAAACCTTGGATTACGAGCATAATCCGTTCCAGGAGAATGCTTGTAATCCAAAGCGAGTTTCCCCATAGAAGTCAATGGAAACAAAGATAATTTGTTCCGCATTGCAATACCGCATGTGGCCAGAGGTGGGGGGCACCAGTGAGCCTCGGAAATACTCGGGGATAGCTCGGCTGAAACCCTTGGAAAGGTTCGGAAACACTCGGAAACAGAGTACTTCCGAGTATTTCCGAGTGATTTAGAGTATTTCCGAATGGCTCCGAAACGTTCCGAGTTTCACCAGTGCCCCCGCACCTCTGGCCAAATGCGGTACTGCACACCCCATTAGCTTGAATTCTGCTTGTGTTGTGAGACAATACTTGCAAACCGAGTCAGAATTTTAAAAGAAAAGTTGCTCATTATTCAAAACGTTCGTTAACCGCGTTACTCGTAAACCAAGGTTCCGCTGTTGTTCCGCTGTTGTTCCTTTTGAGTTGATAGGTTGAATTTTGGTTGATCTTACTGTTATCAGTAGCGGTCCCCCACCCCGCACTCTCACCGGTCACTTATCATTGTGTGCTTTGTTTTTCAGCTGGCGGACCCATCGCTGATAACCTGCAACAGGCTCTCCTCCCAGTGGTGGATTACCCTACCTGCTCCAGGTCTGACTATTGGGGCTGGCAGGTCAGGGACACCATGGTCTGCGCTGGCGGTGATGGCATTGTCTCTGCATGCAACGTAAGTCGCGGTCCTCTTTAGTACTAATATAGATTGCCAAATTTGAGATTCAGGCATATGAGGTGTGCACCCCCCCAGGAGGGGAGAAGCATGTCCAGCCTACCTCGTTGGTCATGCATTTTTCCATTGGATAGCTGATCAGCCTATCTGAACTCTGATCCAGCAGAGATCACATGATCAAATGCCTAAGCTTTATTGATTGCATGAGCAACACTGGAGCGAAACCAAAGCAGCATTTTCTCCAGCAAAAACACAATTTAAACCCTTTTTTCATGTTTTAATAAACCTTATAAGAAAGATTTTTTGAGTATAGGGTTGTAGATTCCGTATCTTCGTATAGCTCATTATCAGGAAAGTGTCTTTTTAAATCCAGTGAATACAGTTGCCGCTTTTCAATCCCTGTATCTAATGAATGCATTGTACTTCGCAGGGTGATTCCGGTGGTCCCCTGAACGTTAAGGCTGAAAACGGATCCTGGCAAGTGCACGGCATTGTCAGCTTCGGCTCCGGCATCAGCTGCAACTACGAGAAGAAGCCAACCGTCTTCACCAGAGTCTCCGCCTACATCGACTGGATCAATGATGTAAGTCCAACTAGTAACAGTCAGCTCCTTGCACAAATGATTGCTTCCTCTTCTGCTTGCGTAAAAAAAAAGAAAAGGGAAAGGATTCAGTGCAAATTTGTGTGTATCTGACTGGAGTAAAAAAATAAATAAGAAAATACAATAAGGTCTTGTCCTCTAAAAAGGGGTCATACTCACAACGAAATGATTGTGCAGTGAGAAGGAAGACACGCTTACCCATTCTGATTGGATGTCTGGAGAAACATAAACATTGCTAAGTTGTAGACATGTGCACTGTCAAAAAAATAATACATTTTTCGTTTCATTTTTTTTTTCGTTTTTCGGGTCATTCGTTATGATCGAAATTCATTATTCATTATATCAAATACATTCGTAAATTCGAAAGTTTGGAAATGCGGAAATTCGAAAATAAGAACGAAAATCAGAAAATAAGAACGAAAATTATAAAATCCAAAATAATAACTATATAAAGGGGGGGGGGGATGAGCGGGTGAAAAAAAAAAGATGTAATAAAAAATAAAAATAAAAAATAAAAATGATATATATATATATTTTTTGTACTGTCACCAGCCGGTGTCCCTAGTCATCACCATACCAGTTATATGATGACACTGTATTTCACTGGTGACAGTATGAAAGAAAAAAAAAATGGGAAAAAATGTTTTAATCAATTTTCTAATATTACAAAAAAATCGAAAATAAGAAAGAAAATCCGAAAATAAGAATGAAAATTAGAAAATCCAAAACAATAACTATATAAAGTGGGGGGATGAGCGAGCGAAAAGTAAAAGATGTAATAAAAAATAAAAAAAATGATCATATATATATATATTTATACATAATTTTAATTTTAATTTTATTGTAAAAAAATAAATAAAACAAATTATATATATCTACAGTATATATATATATATATATATATATATATATATATATATATACACACACACACACATACACACTGTGTGTATATATATATATATATATATATATATATATATATATATATAATTTTATTTAAATTTTTTTGTACCGTCACCAGCCAGTGTCCCTGATCACCACCATACCAGTTATATGATGACACTGTACTTCACTGGTGACAGTATGAGAAAAAAAAAAGTGAAATTTTTTTTAATCAATTTCCTAATATTCCAAAAAATTTGAAAATAAGAACGAAAATCTGAAATTAAGAACGAAAATTAGAAAATCCAAAACAATAACTATATAAAGGGGGATGAGCGAGCGAAAAGAATGTAATAAAAAAATAAATAAAATAAAAAAATTATATATATATATATATATATATATATATATATATATATAGATATATCTATCTATATATATATATATCTATCTATATCTATATCTATATCTATATCTATATATATATATATATATATATATATATACACACACACACTGTGTATGTGTATATATATATAAAATTTTATTTGTATTTTTTTGTACTGTCACCAGCCAGTGTCCCTGATCATCACTATACCAGTTATATGATGACACTGTACTTCACTGGTGACAGTGTGAAAAAAAAAAAAAACGTGAATTTTTTTTTTCATCAATTTCCTTATATTCCCAAAAATTATGACAAAAAATTGCAAATTCAAAAAACTTTCCATGATTCTTGCTAAATACCTTGGACTGTCTACTTTCCAAAAGGGGGTCATTTGGGAGGGAATTTTTACTTTCCTGGCATTTTCAGGCCTCAAGTGCTTTACAATATAGAAGGGAGACGGTACAATTACAATTAGACAGGTCCACTGGCGAAAAATTAGTTAGTTTTCGTTTCATTCTTTTTTTGTTTATTTTTTCGGGTCATTCGTTATGATCGAAATTCGTAAATTCGAAAATCCGAAAATCTGAAAGAAAATCTGAACATTCGAAAGAATAACTAACTAACTAACTAATAATAACTAACTATTAAATGATAGGTATTGGAATTTTCTTTCAAATTTGTCTGTTAGTAAACGTAACCAATACGAATTTATCCGAAGTTACGAACTATGCGAAATAACGAATACCGCTTCTAAACAAATGGAACGGAACAAATTAATAATAAATAATAATAATAATAATAAAAGGTTTTCATTATTATTATTGTTATTTATTATTATTAATTTGTTACATTCCATTCCTTTAGATGCAGCATTCGTTTTTTCGGATAATTCTAAACTCCGGATAAATTTGCATTCTTTACGGTTACTAACAGCCAAATTTGAAAGGAAATACCAATACCTATCATTTAATAGTTAGTAATAGTTAAGTTATTATTATTAGTATCATTATTATCAGATTTTTCAATTTTCGGGTTTTCGGATTTTCAAATTTTGAATTTACGAATTTTCAAAATTTACGAATATTCGGAAAAAAATTGTTAAACGGGGTTTTGTTAATTCGGATATTTCCGAATTAATGAAATTGGCAGAGATTGGCAGAGAGGAGCAGCAGTCACGGATTGGTTAGTAATATAATATATTATGTAATATAATATTTAGAAAAATGATGTGATATAATATATTAGTAATATAATATGTTTCTGATATATATTCCCTTTTCTTGCAGAAAATCGCCAACAACTAAAAGTCCTCTCCCGTGACGGGACCGCGGCATTCCCCATCTGCTGTTTTATTACGTACACTTGTCTTGGAATTTATAATTCAATAAAGATGTGTGAGCAAAACGGATCCACCTTTGTCTCTGAATCATTTTCTCAGCTGATTTTGCTTCCATTGGATTGGATGCATTGCAGGCTGAGTTCAAAAAGTCTGGCGTTCTAAAGGTGCAGCAATCTAAAGCAGCCAATCAGATCGCATTTCACTGAGTTTGGATCATAGAAAGATCATTTCTGATTGGCTGCTGTGGTTACTGGAATGCCCCCTGGGGCACTGCACTCCTTACCTGGCCACTGGGGGAGGGGGCCTTTAAAGATCCTCTTTTTCCTCCAGTTTATAAAATTCTAACATGGGGAGGTATACTGTATATATGATAGACAGGGGCGCCGTCAATACATTTATTTTGTTTCGTTCCGTTCCGTATTAGCCGTTATTTCGTATTTCGGAATTCGTGTCCGAAATTCAATTTGGATTCGTACGAAATACAAATTTTCGTTGGATTCGTTAACTTTTCGTAAAATTACGAAAATTCGTTATGATGAATTTAAACAGCAAACCCAGGAAGTCAGCAGTGCTGCTGACTTCCTGGGTAGTGATGAGCCGAACACCCCCGGGTTCAGTTCGCACCAGAACCCGCGAACGGACCGAAAGTTCGTACGAACATTAGAACCCTATTAAATACAATGGATGCGAACGTTCGAAATCTAAAGTGCTAATTATAACGACTATTATGCATGTTATTGTCCTAAAAAGGGTTTGGGAACCCGGGTTCTGCACCAGGGGACATGTATCAATGCAAAAAGAAGTTTTAAAAACGGTCGTTTTTCGGGAGCAGTCATTTTAATGATGCATAAAGTGAAAAAAAAAAAGTCAAATATTCCTTTAAATATCGTACCTGGGGGGTGTCTAAAGTATGCCTGTGAAGTGCCACGTGTTTCCCGTGTTTAGAACTGTCCCTGCACAAAATGACATTTCTAAAGGAAAAAAAAGCCATTTAAAACTGCTTGCGGCTTTAATGTAATGTCTGGTCCCGGTAATATGGATGAAAATCTTTAAGAAAAATGGCATAGCTACCCCATCACCCCCCCCCCCCCCCTACCCCAGCCCATTACCAGCCCCTTTGGGTCTTGTATGGATATTAAGGGGAACCCCGCACACAAAATAAAAAAGGCCCTATATACTCTGAACAGCCGTATACAGGCGGTGCATACAAGACAGGGACTGTAGGTTTGTTCTTATGTAGAATCTGTTTGTAATTTTGAACAGGTACATTGTTTAAGTGTAGCTCCAGGCAAAAAATCTATTTTTAAGCTTTTTGGAAAACATAGGGAAGGGTTATCACCCCTGTAACATTTGTTTTGCTGTCTGTGCAGTGTGCACCTGTTCAGAACAGTTCACCTCACTTTCCGTCCTAATGACAATTGTTTTTTGAAAATTTGGGGTTTTTATTGAAACAAGAATTGGTGATAAAGCATCAGTGGAGAGGAGACACTTTTTTTCCCATATTAACTCTTACAGGAGAGAATTTGCCTTCCTAGGGGTAGATTTCCTCTCACTTCCTGTTGTATCCTTCCGTTTGCAAGGAGGAGTCGTTTGTAAAATTGGATGTTTGAAAGTAGGGACCTGCCGTATATACTCAGCTGAAATTTGCCCCTTACATGTTGGTGTTGCCACAACACTGTGAGCCCTCACAGTTACTCTTGGTGGGCGCATGAATGGGCCCTGCTGTGAATTATTAGATCAAGAATTGTAATTGCATGCCCCTGTTGAACAGGGGCTGAAAAATTGGGCCTTTGGTGGTGGTGGTGGTGTTGACACAACACTGTAAGGCCTCACAGTTAGTCTTGGTGGGCGCAGGAATGGGCCCTGCTGTGAATTATTAGATCAAGAATTGTAATTACATGCCACTGTTAAACAGGGGCATAAAAATTGGGCCTTAGGCACTGGTGCCACAACACTGCAACCCCTCACAGATACTGTACTTGGAGTGCAGGAATGAGCCCTGCTGCAAAGCATTGCATAAAAAATTGTAATTACATGCCCCTGTTAAACAGGGGCTGAAAAATTGGGCCTTAGCCACTGGTGCCACAACACTGCAACCCCTCACAGATACTGTACTTGGAGCACAGCAATGAGCCCTGTTGCAAAGTATTGCATCAAAAATTTTAATTACACGCCCCTGTTAAACAGGGGCTGAAAAATTGGGCCTTAGCCACTGGTGCTGGTGCCACGACACTGCAACCACTCCCAGATACTCTAGTTGGAGTGCAGGAATGAGCCCTGCTGCAAGGCATTGCATAAAAAATTGTAATAACACACCCCTGTTAAACAGGGGCTGAAAAATTGGGCCTTAGCCACTGGTGGCGGCACCCAGAAACAAAAATGTTCTTCCAAGCTATCATCGTCAATCGGATCATTGAGGAGGAGGAGGATAGTCAGTCAACATAACAGGACAGTCTGTCAGCATCAGCATCAGTCTTGAAGGGATGTGACATTTGAAAATAAATTAGTCTGTTATATCAACTTCAGGTGTTTGGTAGCTGGTGGTGATCCAAGACTGGTTCATCTTTATGAAGGTCAGTCGATCAACAGAGTCGGTGGACAGGCGCACCCTGTGATCCGTGACAAACCCTCCAGCAGCACTGAATGTGCGTTCTGAAAGAACGCTGGATGCAGGACAGGCCAGTAGCTCAATTGCATACTGTGCAAGCTCTGGCCAGTGATCCATCCTCAAGACCCAGTAAGCCAGAGGATTTTCAGTGGGGAAGGTGTCCAAGTCTGACCTTGCCCCTAGGTATTCCTGCACCATGTATATCAGACGCTGGCGATGGTTGCTGGAACCGATCATACCTTGGGGCTGCGGACTAAAGAATTGTCTGAACGCTTCGGTCAGGCGGCCACCTTCCCCACTGCTCCTTCTTTGACTGACCGAAGCCTCAGCAACTCGTTGTCCAGTAGACATGTGAATTCGTTTTCGTCCGAATGCATTTTCGTCCGAATTTCAGCTATTTTCGTTATCGTTTTAACAAACGAAAACGAAAGCACAGAATCCGAAAACCGAAAGATCCGACATAAACAAATGCTTTATTTTCGTTTTCGTTGCTACAACAGTTCGATATAGATAGGAGATTCGACGTGACGCTGACAATAACAATCTGTGTCTATCGAACCTGTGGTCGAATGTGCCTAACCTTAACTCTATTAGTCCAAGATTATTCTACATAGGAGAGAAAAGATTCGACATTATAGAGAGAAAAGATTCGACATAGGAGAGAAAGATTCGACATAGGAGAGAAAAGATTCGACATAGGAGAGAAAAGATTCGACATAGGAGAGAAAAGATTCGACATAGGAGAGAAAAGATTCGACATAGGAGAGAAAAGATTCGACATAGGAGAGAAAAGATTCGACATAGGAGAGAAAAGATTCGACATTATAGAGAGAAAATATTCGACATAGGAGAGAAAAGATTCGACATAGGAGAGAAAAGATTTGTTATTATAGAGAGAAAAGATTCGACATAGAGAGAAAAGATCACTGCTGGAATTGGGTGGGGGAAGTAAAATAAAAATAAAGTTGATGATGAATGTTATTGGCTGATTGTAACCAAAGAGGAGGAGCAGTAAAATAGCTAGAATGACGAAGATTCGACAAAGCATCGAAAGTTAGAAGATTCGACGGTGCAGCAAAACTGTACGACACTGCAATCGTACATTTCCGGTCAAATGCATCCGCCTCTAGGCTATAGAAGAATTCTAATGTTGGTTGACTAGTAATAGTAATGAATAAATATAATTATTACTAGTCATACAACATTAGAATTCTTCTATAGCTTGTGGGCGGAACATTCGACCGGAAATGTATGATTGCAGCGTCGTACAGTTTCACTGCTCCGTCGAATCTTCTTTGAACATTCGACAGACACCATAAGCCTTCAATGACAGATTCGACCTTAATTAATTCAGATTTTCGGACGAATGCAATTTCTAATGAAAAACAAAATGAATAAAAACGAATTTCGGGAGTAACTAAATAAATTTATTTTTCGGACGAAAACAAAATTCCGAAACGAAATATTTCAGTGTGCACATGTCTATTGTCCAGGACCAGGAGTTTGTAACCTCCCAGTCTCTGGGAACGCATTGCACAGACCTTTCTGCAAGGCCTCCCGGAGTTGTCTCATCCTCTGCTCCCTCTGCGACGGTAAGATAAGGTCCGCAACCTTACCCTTGTACCGTGGATCAAGGAGAGTGGCCAGCCAGTAATGGTCCCTCTCCTTGATCCGAAGAATACGAGGATCCTTCCGCAGACTTTGCAGGATCAGGGAGGCCATGCAGCGTAGGTTAGCTGAGGCATTCGGTCCGGAGTCCTCTGGGTCACTAAGGACGACATGATCCGCAACCACCTCCTCCCAGCCACGTACAAGTCCACTGGTTTCTTGGGACTGTAAATCATCCCTAAAAGACTGCTGCTGATGATGCTGAGTGCCAGGCTCCACCTCCATGCTGACACAATCCTCCTCCTCCTCCTCCTCCTCTTCTTCCTGTGCGATGGGTGGGACAGAAGGAACACTGTCTGGGTAAAGGGGGCCTTGAGAGGCAAAGGAAGTCCTCCTCTTCCTGCCTCTGTTCTGCCTCAAGTGCCCTGTCCATTATTCCATGCAGCGTATGTTCCAACAGGTGGACAAGAGGTACAGTGTCACTGATGCATGCACTGTCACTGCTCACCATCCTCGTGGCCTTCTCAAATGGTGCCAGGACAGTGCATGCATCCCTGATCATGCCCCACTGGCGTGGTGAAAAAAAACCGAGCTCCCCTGACCCTGTCCTGGTGCCGTAGTCGCACAGGTACTCATTGATGGCCCTCTGCTGCGTGTGCAGCCGCTGCAGCATGGCCAACGTTGAGTTCCACCTGGTGGGCATGTCACATATAAGGCGGTTCTTGGGCAGGTTCAACTCCTTTTGCAGCTCAGCCAGGCAAGCACTGGCATTATAAGATCTGCGGAAATGCACACAGACTTTCCTGGCCTGCCTTAGGACATCCTGTAAGCCCAGGTACCTGCCCAAGAACCGCTGCACCACCAGGTCAAGGACGTGAGCCACACAGGGCACATGGGTCAGTTGTCCCTGTCAGAGAGCGGAGAGGAGGTTGGTGCCATTGTCGCAAACTACCATTCCTGGCTTAAGCTGGCGTGGCGTCAACCACCTCTCGGCCTGCCCCTGCAGAGCAGACAGAACCTCTGCCCCAGTGTGACTCCTGTCCCCCAAACACACCAGCGCAAGCACGGCATGGCATCTTTTTGCCTGCGTACTTGCGTAGCCCCTTGAACGCCTACGGAGCACCGCTGGTTCCGAGGACAAAGCACAGGAAAGGCCACGGAGGAAGAAGAAGAGGAGGGGGTGGAGGACAGAGGTGTGTTACAACCAGTAGTAGCATTTTGGAGGCGTGGCGGTGGAACAACCTCCAACACTACTGCACCTTGTCCTGCATCCTTCCCAGCTGCCAAAAGAGTGACCCAATGGGCCGTGAAAGAAAGGTAACGTCCGTGTCCATGCCTGCTGGACCATGAGTCAGCGGTAATATGCACCTTACCGCTGACCGCCCTGTCCAGCGAGGCCAAGACATTGCCTTCCACATGCCGGTAGAGAGCCGGAATCGCCTTCCGTGAGAAAAAGTGGCGTTTGGGAACCTGCCACTGAGGAACCGCACATTGCACAAACTCACGGAAGGGGGCCAAGTCTACCAACTGAAAAGGCAGCAGTTGAAGCGTTAGCAATTTAGCCAAGCTAGCATTCAACCGCTGGGCATGTGGATGGCTGGGAGTGAACTTCTTTCGACGGTCCAGCAGCTGGGGCAGGGAAATTTGCCTGCAAGAATCGGATGTCGGTGTACTGCTAGCAGAGTGCCCGCAAGTACTTGGCTGTGACACACCTAATTCTACACCTTTATTCCTCTCAGAGCAGGTTTCAGAGAGGACTGAAGGTATAGTGGGGTTGGAGATCCCAGCTGATGCGGTGCAAGAAGAGGTCAGCTTTGTTCTTTGGTGTGGGTCTTTAAGGTAGGCTTGCCAACGAGCTGCATGGCAGGTCAACATATGTCTGGTCAAGCATGTGGTGCCCAAGCGGGTGATGTTTTGGCCACGCGATATACGCTTGAGACATATGTTGCAAACAGCAGCTGTGCGATCTGATGCACTCAACTCAAAAAAGGCCCACACCAAAGAACTTTTTGAATAACGGGCAGAGGCAGCGCCCTGCACAGGCGGAGCTCTGCGGTGTGATTCCGTCGGTGTGCTGCCCTTACGCTGGCCCCCTGAGGGCATCCTGCCTCGTTGGAGATGTGCCTCCTCCTCATCCTCCTCCTCCTCCTCTCTCCTATTAGGCACCCACGTGGAGTCAGTGACCTCATCATCCCCTCCCTCCTCATCACTGGAGCCAATCTGGCAGTATGCTGCAGCTGCTGGAACATGACTGCCAGATTGGTGTCCTTCTTGAGCATCCCCTCTCTCTGCTCTCACGCTACTGCCTTCCTCTAGCTGGGTATCATCATCAGACCCTTCGAAACGCTGGGCATCCTCCTGGAGCATGTACCCAACACTGTGCTCAAACAGTTCGGGGGACTCCTCAGGAGGACATGGTTGGTCTAGGGAAGGAGTGACTGATGATGACATTGATACCAGGGAAGAGGACGCTTTGGCAGCTGCTTTGCCAGTACCCTGAGCCTGGGTGAGAGAGGATGAGGAGGATGAGGAGGGCTTGGTCATCCACTCTACCAAGTCTTCGGCATGATGCGGCTCAACACGTCCAGCTGCCGAAAAGAAGGACAAGCGTGTCCCATGGCCACGTGCTAATGGCGATGCACCGCGTCCACGACCAGCACTGTTGTCTCTAGACACAGAGCCTGCTTTCCCTCTTTTATTGGCTCCTGACTGTCTGCCTCTCCTTGTTTGCCTTCCAGACATTCTAATGGCCTGCAGGGAAATGGGAAAAGCAGCAATACAGGCTAAGTTAAGGTGTAATATGGTCAGGAGGCACACTCCGCCCGCTGTAAGTGCCGCAAAATCCTGTTGGTGTAACACACCAGGAAAAAGCAGCAATACAGGCTAAGTTAAGGTGTAATATGGTCAGGAGGCACACTCCGCCCGCTGTAAGTGCCGCAAAATCCTGTTGGTGTAACACACCAGGAAAAAGCAGCAATACAGGCTAAGTTAAGGTGTAATATGGTCAGGAGGCACACTCCGCCCGCTGTAAGTGCCGCAAAATCCTGTTGGTGTAACACCAGGAAAAAGCAGCAATACAGGCTAAGTTCAGGTGTAATATGGTCAGGAGGCACACTCCGCCCGCTGTAAGTGCCGCAAAATCCTGTTGGTGTAACACACCAGGAAAAAGCAGCAATACAGGCTAAGTTAAGGTGTAATATGGTCAGGAGGTACACTCCGCCCGCTGTAAGTGCCGCAAAATCCTGTTGGTGTAACACACCAGGAAAAAGCAGCAATACAGGCTAAGTTAAGGTGTAATATGGTCAGGAGGCACACTCCGCCCGCTGTAAGTGCCGCAAAATCCTGTTGGTGTAACACACCAGGAAAAAGCAGCAATACAGGCTAAGTTAAGGTGTAATATGGTCAGGAGGTACACTCCGCCCGCTGTAAGTGCCGCAAAATCCTGTTGGTGTAACACACCAGGAAAAAGCAGCAATACAGGCTAAGTTAAGGTGTATAATGTGCAGGAGGCTTAGCAACAATGACACTGACACTGTCCCCTGCCTATCCTTCTCTCTCCCTGCACACAAGGTTTATCAAAGTATGTGACACTGACACTCTCCCTGCCTATCCTTCTCTCTCCCTGCACACAAGGTTTAGCAAAGAATATGACACTGACACTGTCCCCTGCCTATCCTTCTCTCTCCCTGCACACAAGGTTTATCAAAGTATATGACACTGACACTCTCCCTGCCTATCCTTTTCTGTCCCTACACACAAGGTTTAGCAAAGAATAGATTTGACAAGATTTGACACTGTCCCTGCCTATCCTTCACTTTCCCTGCTCCGGAACACACTACACAAGGCCGCCGCGCTGGCGGCCTTTTATAGTGTGGGGCGTGTACTAAACCCCCTCAGCTATAATTGGCCACAGGCATCCTGCCTGTGGCCAATCATTGCTCTCCTCGCTGCCGGCGCTGTGATTGGCCAAGCATGCAGGGTCACAGTGCATGCTTGGCCAATCACAGCGCCGGGATTACACTGCGATGGCGCAGTGTATTGTGGGCCATTCGCGTCACTCGAATTTGGCGCAAACGGCCCAAATCGTTCGTTGTTCGCCGAACGCACGAACAGCCGATGTTCGAGTCGAACCTATGTTCGACTCGAACACCGAGCTCATCCCTATTCCTGGGTTTGCTTTTTAAATTCATCATAACGAACGTTCGTAATTGGTACGAAAAGTTAACGAACGTAGCGAAAATTCGTATTCAATCCAAACTGAATTTCGGACACGAATTATGAATTACGAACTAACGGCCCGGGCTACAAACAAACCCAGGAACTCAGCACAGAACAGGGATTGTGGGAGCCCCTCATAATGAGCATAATGAGTCGACATATTGAGAAAGGTATTGTAGCCCGGGCCGTTAGTTCGTATTTCGTAATTCTTTTTGGATTGAATACGACTTTTCGTGAGGTTCGTTAACTTTTCGGAACAATTACGAACATTCGTTATGATGAATTTAAAAAGCAAAAAATACCTTTTTCAACTTCGGATTTGAAATCCGTCAACGAAATTTCGTAAAATTCGGAAGCATATAAATTCGCATTTCGGATGCTTCCGAATGTACGAATTTTCGGAAAATCATACGAATTTTAGATTCGTACGAAACGAATCACACATGTCTAATATATGATGGCGCCAAATCTATCTACAGAATATCTATAATATTATATACAGTTGTGCTCATAAGTTTACACACCCTGGCAGAATTTGTGATTTCTTGGCCATTTTTCAGGGAACATGAATCATAACACAAAATCTTTTCTTTCACTCATGGTTAGTGTTTGGCTGAAGCCATTTATTATCAATCTGTGTTTACTCTTTTTAAATCATAATCACAACAGAAACTACCCAAATGACCCTGATCAAAAGTTTACATACCCTGGTGATTTTGGCCTGATAACATGCACACAAGTTGACACAAAGGGGGTTGAATGGCTATTAAAGGTAATCATCCTCACCTTGGGTTGCTTGTAATTAGTGTGTGTGTATAAAAGGGCAATGAGTTTCTGGACTCCTGACAGACCCTTGCACCTTTCATCCAGTGCTGCGCTGACGTTTCTGGATTCTGAGTCATGGGGGAAAGCAAAAGAATTGTCAAAGGATCTGCGGGAAAAGGTAGTTGAACTGTATAAAAAAACAGAAAAGGGATATAAAAAGATATCCAAGGAATTGAGAATGCCAATCGGCAGTGTTCAAACTCTAATCAAGAAGTGGAAAATGAGGGGTTCTGATGAAACCAAACCACGGTCAGGTAGACCAACTAAAATTTTAGCCACAACTGCCAGGAAAATTGTTCGGGATGCAAAGAAATCTCCAATCCAACGTACACCAAACCTCCCAACCTTTTGAGATGGGAACGAGGGACACCTATTGACAAAAGTATGTAGGCATAGGACACCCCCCTCTGCCACGCCTCTTTAACAACTTGTCCACTGGAAGACCCTCTTGTTCTGGGCGGACGTCATATGACATTGCGCCTTTCCAAGCCACCTGGGGGAGCGCGCTGGGGACCCAATGCGCGTGCCCAGCGGCCGCGATGGCCGCCGGGCACCCGCGATTGCCCAGTAACTGAGCAGGACCGTGGATCTGTGTGTGTAAACACACAGATCCACGTCCTGTCAGGGAGAGGAGACCGATGGCGTGCAGTGGCGGCCCGTCCATAGGGGGCGCCCGGGCGCCACCCCCCTCCTGTGGTCACCAAAAAAAAACGAAAAAATAAAAAAACGGGCCCTTTAAGAGTTTTTTTTTTTTTAAATGTCCTTTTTTTCACACAATGAGTGGCGGTGCATCCATAGTGGGCGCAGAAGCGCCGCCGCCGCTCGCTTCTGCACCCGGCCGTCACTCACAACAATACATAGGTTCGTGCATTGCATGAACCTATGCAGGCCCAGACTGGGACAAAAAATAGGCCCGGGCATTTTAGACTGAGCAGCCCGGGGGGGGGGGGGGGGGGTGGTGCTTTGCGGCGGCGGTTAATAATGGGATGTGGGGTTCCAGCACCTTGTACCTCTGGACCCCTTTACATTACACAGCACCCTGCACCTCTGGGCCCCTTTACATTACACAGCACTCTGGACCCCTTTTACATTACACAGCACCTTGCACCTCTGGACCCCTTTACATTACACAGCACCTTGCACCTCTGGACCCTTTTACATTACACAGCACCTTGCACCTCTGGACCCCTTTACATTACACAGCACCCTGCACCTCTGGACCCCTTTACATTACACAGCACCCTACACCCCTTTACATTACACAGCACCCTGCACCTCTGGACCCTTTTACATTACACAGCACCCTGCACCTCTGGACCCCTTTACATTACATAGCACCGCACCTCTGGACCCCTTTACATTACACACCCCCCCACAGTTTGTTACACAGACACCCCCTAACAGTTCTGGACCCCCTGCATGTTACACAGACCCCCTACAATACAGAACCCCCTACAATACAGAAACCCCCCTACATTACAGAACCCACCTACATTACAGAACCCACCTACATTTCAAACCCCCCTACAATACAGAACCCCCCTACAATACAGAACCCCCCTACAATACAGACCCCCCCTCATTTCGAACCTCCCTACATTACAGAACCCCCCTATATTACAGAACCCCCCCTATGTAGTGACATGTGCAGCAGTAACTTACAGCATGCCTGGAGATGAAGACACTCTGGCTGCTGTGTCCTCCTTTCTTTCTCCTTCAGCTGAGTGAACGAGTCTGTGGGAGGAGTGAAGGGGGCAGCCACACCCCCAGCTCCGCCCACCAACCCTGGCTGCCTCCAGAGACATTGGAGATGATGGGGAGCAGGGGAGGGCTGGCAGCCTTAGGCCTGGGGGGCAAGTCCAGTCAAGTGGCACTTTGAAACACCGAATAAGCTCACCATCCCCAGTGCCCATCAGCGCAGCCTCACCAGTGCCCATCAGCGTAGCCTCACTAGTGCCCATCAGCACAGTCTGTTCAGTGCATGGGGATTAGAGAGGAGAGTAGCCGGATTACACAGAGCGGAGATCTCCCACTTGCCCAGCGTGGCCATGATGGAAGTCATCAGTGTGCTGTCTATCATAAGAGCCAGTCCAGGAGGCGGGACTTTGTATGACAGTGGCCGCCAGGTAAGTGGGAGATCCCCGCTCTGTGAAATCTGGTGGCGCTCCCCCTCCGAGGCAGCCCAATGGGCACAGACCCTGGGCGCCCTCTCACTGCCCCATCTCGCAGTGCACCCGCTCCCAATTGGCCATACTTGGTCCAGGGACAGTGTCTCAGTCCGGGGATGTCTGGTCACCCTAGGCTAGTGGCCAGCAGGACCCACAGGTCAGTGGTCAGCAGGACCCACAGGTCAATGGCTAGCAGGACCCCCAGGTCAGTGGCCAGCAGGACCCCCAGGTCAGTGGCCAGCAGGACCCCCAGGTCAGTGGCCAGCAGGACCCCCAGGTCCGTGGCCAGCTCCCAGCAGGACCCAGACATGTGGGTCTTGCTGGGATCTGCCTGTGCACCTGGGGGTCCTGCTGGCTGCGGAACTGTGGGTCCTGCTGGCTATGGCCTGTGGGTCCTGCTGGCCATGGCCAGCTCCCAGCAGGACCCACAGTGTTGAGGGCGATTTTTAAGTTACTGGGTGGGCACTTGCCTGGGGCAGGGTAAATAGGGTGTATGGGGGGGGGTAGATGGGATGTGGGGTTCAGCTGTGGGTGTCAGGGTCTCTCACCTCAGTGATGGCAGCTGCCCTTACCAGTACCAGCTCAGCAGGTCCTTGCATGGCCTCCTCCGATCCTGGGGGTGTGAAGTGATGCTCCTGTCCTGGGGTCAAGTAAACTTGCAGCCCAAGCCAGTCATGTGGGTCCCAACTCCCTTGCTGCCCAGGGGTAGACTGACAACACCCAGAACCCCCAGACCAAATAAAGCAAGGGCCCCCTGTCAGGCCCTGCCCATGACCCATTCCTGGCCCTATCATGACCCACCCCTGGCCCCGCTCCTTCAATTTGTACAAAGTACTACCTTTTAAAAAAAAAACACTGTTTAACAACAGAGTCTAATGGGACCTGGAGGGGGGTCTTTTTCTAACAGTGTCCCATGGACAGTCTGTTAGAAAGTGTCCCCTCCAGGCCCCATTAGGGACTAGAACAGAGTCTAATGGGACCCCCTCTTTGTGCCATGACTCTAACCCCTGCCCCAACCTCTCACAAAGTAGAAATAAAATTGTAGCACTACTCTTACCTTAACTATGGGTGCTGTAGCTGTGGCTGGCTCCTGCATCCCCTGAGGCTGGTTCCTGTGGGTGGCTAGCTGGCACCTGTTGGTGGCTGGCCGGCACCCTGCTGTGGCTGGCTGGATCCCTGGTGTGGGTGGCTGGCTGGCATCCTGCTGTGGATAGTCACCGTGGCTGGTTTGCTTCTGTGGGTGGCTGGCTGGCTCCCTGCTGTGGGTGGGTCACCGTGGCTGGCTGGCTGGCTCCTGTGGGTGGTTGGCTGGTTTGCTGGTGTGGGTGGGTCACCGTGGATGGCTGGCTGGCACCCTGGCCCTGCTGTGGATGAGTCACCATGGGTGGCTGGCACCCTGGCCCTGCTCTGGGTGGGTCACTGTGGGTGGCTGACTTCTGTGGGTGGCTGCCTGGCACCCTGCTGTTGGTGGCTGGCCTGGCTCTCTGCCGTGGGTCAGTGGGTGGGTCGGTGGCTGGCTGGCACGGTGCAGCATGCTGTGGGTGACTGGCCTGGCTCCCTGCTGTGGGTGGCTTGCACTGTGCAACCTGCTGTGGGTGACAGGCCTGGCTCCCTGCTGTGGGTCAGTGGGTGGGTGGGTGGCTGGTTGGCACAGTGCACTCTGCTGCTGGTGGCTGGCCTGGCTCCCTGCTGTGGGTCAGTGGCTGGCTTGCACGGTGCACCCTGCTGTGGGTCAGTGGCTGGCTTGCACGGTGCACCCTGCTGTGGGTCAGTGGCTGGCTTGCACGGTGCACCCTGCTGTGGGTCAGTGGCTGGCTTGCACGGTGCACCCTGCTGTGGGTCAGTGGCTGGCTTGTACGGTGCACCCTGCTGTGGGTGGGTGGGTGCTGGCCTGGCACCCTGCTGTGGGTCAGTGGCTGGCTTGCACGGTGCACCCTGCTGTGGGTCAGTGGCTGGCTTGTACGGTGCACTCTGCTGTGGGTGGGTGGGTGCTGGCCTGGCTCCCTGCTGTGGGTCAGTGGGTGGCTGGCTGGCTGGCTGGCACAGTGCACCCTGCTGCAGGTGGCTGGCCTGGCTCCCTGCTGTGGCTGACAGAGGGGGGAGTGAGCTGACAGAGGGGGGGGTGGACTGACAGGGGGGAGCTGATAGAGGAGGGGTGGGCTGAGAGTGGGGATGGGCTGACAGAGCAGGGCTGACGGGGGTGGGCTGAGATGGGAGGGTGGACTGACAGAGGGGGGGCTGACAGAGGGGGGGGGTGGGCTGACAGAGGGGAGCTGATAGAGGAGGGGTGGGCTGACAGAGCAGGGCTGTTGGGGTGGGCTGAGATAGGGGGTGGGCTGACAAAGGGGGGGTGGGCTGACAGAGAGGAGGTGGGTTAACAGTGAGGAGGCTAGGGGAGGGGCGCTGACAGAGAGGGGGGGTAGATGAGACTTAGAGACCTCAGAAACATGCAGAGAGGCAGGACTCCAGCAAGTGGTCACGACCAGCCCCGCTTGGCCGCATCCACACGTGACCAGCTCCGCCGATCCATTTGCAGGGCGCGCGCAACACAAACGCCCTGTGATTGGCCGAACAGGGTCATGTGCGGCCGCACGCTGTGGAATTCTGGGACTTGTAGTCATGATGCGAGGCTCGCATCATGACTTATGATGCGAGGCTCGCATCATGACTACAAGTCCCAGAATTCCACAGCGTGCGGCCGCACATGACCCTGTTCGGCCAATCACAGGGCGTTTGTGTAGCTTGCCGCCTACAAGTCCCAGAATGCCACAGCATGCGGCCGTGCATCTGGCCGACTTCATTAAAAAAAAAATGGCAGCGAGGGCCCCTTGCATCCCGGCCCAGCCCGCCCCTGATGGGGAGACGTGACATGCTGTCCGGCGGCCTGAGGGCCGCCGCGGGCCACTGGCGGCCCGCGGACCGAAGTGGCCCGCCGGCGGCCCGCGGGCCGCCGCGGCCCACCGGGCATTTGCCCGGTATGCCCTATGGCCAGTCCGGGCCTGAACCTATGTATTGCTGCCGCCCACTATTCAGATGGCCGGCCCCTTGAGCGCCGGCCATCTGAATAACAGTGTCTGATTGGCCTTTAGAAGTGCCTATCAGAGCCAGCGGCTCTGATAGGCTCCCCGACTACAGCCTGAGGGCTGTAATCGGCTTCTAAATATCTAATGAGAGGACGCACAGGGGTGCGTTCCCTGGCCAATCAGGTTCACCGGGTCTGGTTACCGGTAACCTGATTGGCTGAAGTGACATCGAGGGCGGGAGAAGACATCGAGGACGGAAGAAGGACGGCGCTGACTCGAGGAAGGTAAGTGCAGGGCTGGGGGGGACAAACTGGCTGTATTATGAGGACAAACTGGCTGTATTTGGGGAACAAACTTGCTGCATATTGGGGACAAACTGGCTGTATATTGGGGGGGAAACTGGCTGCATACAGGGGACAAACTGGCTGTATATTGGGGGGCAACTGGCTGTATATTGGGGGCAACTGGCTGTATTATGGGGGACAAACTGGCTGTATTATGGGGGACAAACTGGCTGTATTATGGGGGACAAACTGGCTGTATTATGGGGGACAAACTGGCTGTATTATGGGGGACAAACTGGCTGTATTATGGGGGACAAACTGGCTGCATACGGGGGACAAACTGGCTGTATATTGGGGGGCAACTGGCTGTATATTGGGGGGCAACTGGCTGTATATTGGGGGGCAACTGGCTGCATATTGGGGGACAAACTGGCTGCATATTGGGGACAAACTGGCTGCATATGGGGGACAAACTGGCTGCATATTGGGGACAAACTGGCTGTATTATGGGGGACAAACTGGCTGTATTATGGGGGACAAACTGGCTGTATTATGGGGGACAAACTGGCTGTATTATGGGGGACAAACTGGCTGCATATGGGGGACAAACTGGCTGTATATTTGGGGACAAACTGGCTGTGTATGGGGGACAAACTGGCTGTATATTGGGGGGCAACTGGCTGTATTATTTGGGGGGACAAACTGGCTGTATTATTTGGGGGGACAAACTGGCTGTATTATTGGGGGGGACAAACTGGCTGTATTATTGGGGGGGACAAACTGGCTGTATTATTGGGGGGGACAAACTGGCTGTATTATTGGGGGGACAAACTGGCTGTATATGGGGGACAAATTGGCTGTATATGGGGGACAAACTGGCTGTATTATTTGGGGGGACAAACTGGCTGTATTATTTGGGGGGACAAACTGGCTGTATTATTTGGGGGGACAAACTGGCTGTATATGGGGGACAAACTGGCTGTATATTGGGGACAAACTGGCTGTATTATTGGGGACAAACTGGCTGTATTATTGGGGACAAACTGGCTGTATATGGGGGACAAACTGGCTGTATATGGGGGACAAACTGGCTGTATATGGGGGGAAACTAGTGGCGTTTGGGCACAGTGGCTGCGTTTAATGGGCACAGTGGCGGCAATTGATGTTTTTTTCAGTTTGTTTGCACCCCCCCAAAAAATTGGAGCACCAGCCGCCACTGATGGTGTGTCCCTTGTACATAGGGACAACCATCGGTCTCCTCCCCCTACAGTAAGAATCACTCCCAGGGAACACATTTAACCCCTTCCTCGCCCCCTAGTGTTAACCCCTTCCCTGCCAGTCATGTTTATACAGTAATCAGTGCATATTTATAGCACTGTTCGCTGTATAAATGTCACTGGTCCCAAAAATGTGTCAAAAGTGTCCGCCGCAATATCGCAGTCACGATAAAAATCGCTGATCGCCGCCATTACTAGTAAAATAAAATAAATAATAAAAATGCTATAAATCTATCCCCTTTTTTGTAGCTGATGTTACTTTTGCGCAAACAATTAATATACGCTTATCGCGATTTTTTTTTTACCAAAAATATGTAGAAGAATACGTATCGGCCTAAACTGTGAAAATTTTTTGATTTTTTGGGGATATTTATTATAGCAAAAAGTAAAAAATATTGCATTTTTTTCAAAATTGTCGCTCTATTTTTGTTTATAGCGCAAGAAATAAGTTTAGCTCTGGGAAACACTTTTTGAAAGATAAAAAGTGAATTTTATATGTGTAGCGGGTATATACTTTTAAAACTGGTGAAGACACCAGTGAGGCATAGTTCCTTGCGGCCCAGCAGGTGGCGCTGTCACTTTGGGCCGGGGTTGAACCATCACTGCAGTGCCGTACCCTTTGTGACCTCTCGCAGCGGTTGTACGGCGGGGCGGGGAACCCGCCGTGCTTGCTGGGAGACAAGGTTGGAGTCCCAGGCACCTTCAGCCTGAGGGCTTCTGTTCGCGGTCGGTGTCCAGGCGGCCTAGGCCTGAACACCTGGAGTTCGTGCAGTGGCGTCACTAGGGTTGGTGTCACCTGGTGCGGTAAAATTTGGTGTCACCCCCCCCCCCCTGGTCACTGTTCAATCTGGGGCACTGAGCAGGCTAGAGCATAAGCACAGCTCTCCCCCTAATGGAACCCCCCCGTGTAACCCCCCTAATGGAACCCCCCTGCAATCCCCCTAATGTAACCCCTGTGCAATCTCCCCAATGTATCCCCCCGTGCAATCCCCCCAATGTAACACCCCCTTTGTGCAATCCCCCTAATGTAACCCCCCCATTCTGTATAATCCCCCAAATGTAACTCCCCTGATGTACCCCCCATTCTGTACAATCCCCCAGATGTAACCCCCCTCTATGCAATCCCCCTAATGTAACCCTCCTCTGTGCAATCCCCCTAATGTAACCCCCCCATTCTGTACAATCCCCGAGATGTAACCCCCCCTCTGTGCAATCTCCCTAATGTACCCCCCATTCTGTACAATCCCCCAGATGTAACCCCCCCTCTGTGCAATCCCCCTAATGTAACCCCCCCTCTCTGTAAAATCCCCCAGATGTAACCCCCCCCTCTGTGCAATCCCCCTAATGTAACCCCCCCATCCTGTACAATCCCCCAGATGTATGTAAAATCCCCCAGATGTAACCCCCCCTCTCTGTGCAATCCCCCTAATGTAACCCCCCCATCCTGTACAATCCCCCAGATGTAACCCCCCCTCTGTGCAATCCCCCTAATGTAACCCCCCCCCTCTCTGTAAAATCCCCCAGATGTATGTAAAATCCCCCAGATGTAACCCCCCCTCTGTGCAATCCCCCTAATGTAACCCCCCCATCCTGTACAATCCCCCAGATGTAACCCCCCCCCTCTGTGCAATCCCCCTAATGTAACCCCCCCCTCTGTAAAATCCCCCTAATGTAACCCCCCCTCTCTGTAAAATCCCCCAGATGTAACCCCCCCTCTCTGTAAAATCCCCCTAATGTAACCCCCCCCTCTCTGTACAATCCCTCTAATGTAGCCCTCCCCTCCCTACAGTCACAGACCTCAGATCAGCGCGCTCTGTCCACATGGATGTTCCTCCTCCTCCTCCTAGGCTCCTCCTCCTTATATGTACTGTCAGTGTGGAGGAGGAGCCTAGGCTCCGTTGTTCTGTGGGGTTTAATGGTTGTGATAGGCAGCCAGCACCGGCGATTACAGTGCCGGTTCCCGGAGGACATGCGGGCGCCGTGCACTATGGCACTCCAGGGCTGTCTACCTCACAACACAATTTTTACTCCTCCCTCCCCGAACATCGCGGGGAGGAAGGAGATACAGGAGCGGGAGTGCACAGGGGAAGGAGGAAGAGGAGAGAGCCGCGGCGCCTCTCTCGATCAAGCGCCATGACGGGTCAGGTGTCACCCCTCTGGCGGGTGTCACCCGGGTGCGACCCGCACCCGCCGCTCCCCCCTGGCAACGCCTCTGAGTTCGTGTTCTATCCCAGACACCTTCAGTCTGGGGTGAGGTACTCAGCTGGAGGCCTGGGGCCCAGTACCTTCCGCTGGGTCCTGTGAGGGAGGGATTGTCCTAGGGGGCCCCGGGAGTGGGGCACCCGAATCCAGAGGCGTAAGGGACCGAAGGAGGGACTCATCCGAAGACCTGGTGCAGCAGATTGGCAGTGCCGGGTGAACCTCTGGAGACCGCCCGGAGGGATATCTTTCCCGAACAGGGGCCAAGTTCAAAGAGGAAGGTGGTACATGTTCAATGACCGGTGGAAGCGGTCCAACTATTCAACCCAGGTCAGTGGCAGAGACCTGCTATTAGGCCTGTGGCAGGGGCCTCAACGGTTCATCCGGTCGGTGGCAGCGACCAAAACTCACGGTCGGTGGCAGAGACCGTGCGCCAGGCCTATTCGCTAGCAAAGGAATAGGAGAGTTCAGTTGTGCCTGGGCCTACTCGTACCCACACCCCTGTCTGTCTGTTACTGAAAGTTCAACTGATTGTGTTCACCCTGAAAGTAGAGAAATAAAGGAGTGTTGGACTTTCGATTGGTGTGGGGCTCTATGGTATTGGCAGACACATCTCCACAGAACAGCTGGAGGCTTTGCATGCAGTGAACAGACCCGGAGGTCAACCCTCATACACATACGAGGGGAGAGCTTGGCGTAGTGTTCCTGCACTCTCCTCTCCCAGGTACCCCTAGACACAAGCCAATCAAACGAGAAAACCCGAGAGGGAGAGTGAGGCTCCGCTACAAATACAATTACTGTATTTATTGGCGTATAACACTCACTTTTTTTACCCTGAAAATAGAGGGTAAACTGTGCCTGCGTGTTATACACAGGGGGCTGTGGAAAGTTTTTTTTCCCTAAAACTTCCCTCTTAGGCCTCATGCCCACGGACGTTTTTACAGCCGCGGTTTTGAGCGTTTTTTACAGCTTAAAAACGCCTGTCCATGTTAGTCTATGGCTTCATGCCCACCTAGACGTTTTTTGAGCTGCAAATAGCATAGGCGTTTTTGAGCTGTAAAAAAAAAAACCAGGACCAGTGCGTTCTTTGGCGTCGGCGTTAGGCATAAAAAAACGCAAAGCGTTAACAAACGCGCAAAAACGTGCAAAAAAAAAAGGAAACAATAACATGGCGTTTTTAAGCTGCAAAAAACGCAGCTGTAAAAACGTCCGTGGGCATGAGGCCTTAAAGTTAAGGTGCGTGTTATACGCCGATAAATACGGTATATAGATCGGACCAAACTGAGGAACAAATGAGAAGGAAAGAGGGACAGAGGGACATTGCTCGAAATCAGGGACAGTTGGGAGCTATGCGTACACTATATTACCAAAAGTATTGGGGCGCCTCCCTTAACACGCACATGAACTTTAATGGCATCCCAATCTTAGTCTGTAGGGTTCTGTCATGGATGTATGCCTCTTGGACCCACAACAAGGCTCAGACGCATCCCCGCTAGTAGGCTTCCAACTGTAAACAGTCGTGTGCCATTGCGAATGCCTTGGTGCCCAGTGGCCTTTAAAAGGCGCTTCTTCTGTCCAGACTCTTGCTGTCTGATATGCAGCTTATCCTGTGACTTGACCCTGAACCTGCACCTGTTGTTACTCTGACTTGGCTTCCTGACCTTGCTGCTGTCTCCAGTCCTGAGCTTTGGCTTCCTTGACCTAGTACTGCTCATCTCTCTGCCTGATCCTCCGTTGCCTGATCCAGCCTGAACTCTGACCATCTGCTGCCTGACGCTTCTGCCTGCATCTGATCCGCTGTGCATTACCTGGCTCGTCTGACCCATCTCCTGCCTGCTGTTTGCATCCGCATGTACCTGCATCCCCAGCTACCTGCACCCGCTGACCTGCATCATCTGACCTGCATCTTCAGCCATCTACAGCGGTCTCCTCATCCAGTCCAGGAGAACCCAACAGGCACTCATACCCCACTGTGCTCCTTTGGCCACTGTCCCAACTCCAGTGACCTGGGAACCAGGGCTGTACGAGAGGTCTCCCTCTGCAAGTCAGGCTCACCTCCAAGGTACGTGTCAGGTTCAATATTGAGTTGGCCCACCCTTTGCAGCTATAACAGCTTCAAAGTTCTGAGAAGGCCATCCACAAGGTTTAGGAGTGTGTCTATAGGAATGTTCCCTACTTTGTGGGATCAGTTTGGGGATGGTCCCATTCTGTTCCAACAACAGGAAGCTGCCCTCTCATTGCTAAGCAGGGAGTGAAAACAACTAGATTCCCAGTAAAAACAGCACACACATAAACACTGGCTAGGCACACATTTAACCTCTTGATCGCCCCTGATGTTAACCCATTCCCAGCCAGCTTTACCCAGACACTGATAGAAGTCACAAGACTGCTATATACTGATCATGAGAAAAGGTATTTAGCATTTCTATGTTCTGTGTACTGTGAGAGACCAGATATAGTAACTGCAGGCTCCTGGGGAGATCAGATATAGTGAATGCAGGCTCCTGGGGAGACCATATGTAGTGATTGCAGGCTCCTGGGGAGACCATATGTAGTGATTGCAGGCTCCTGGGGAGACCATATGTAGTGATTGCAGGCTCCTGGGGAGACCATATGTAGTGATTGCAGGCTCCTGGGGAGACCATATGTAGTGATTGTAGGCTCCTGGGGAGACCATATGTAGTGAATGCAGGCTCCTGGGGAGACCAGATATAGTGAATGCAGGCTCCTGGGGAGACCAGATATAGTGACTGCAGGCTCCTGGGGAGATCAGATATAGTGAATGCAGGCTCCTGGGGAGACCATATGTAGTGATTGCAGGCTCCTGGGGAGACCATATGTAGTGATTGCAGGCTCCTGGGGAGACCATATGTAGTGATTGCAGGCTCCTGGGGAGACCATATGTAGTGATTGCAGGCTCCTGGGGAGACCATATGTAGTGATTGTAGGCTCCTGGGGAGACCATATGTAGTGAATGCAGGCTCCTGGGGAGACCGGATATAGTGACTGCAGGCTCCTGGGGAGACCAGATATAGTGACTGCAGGCTCCTGGGGTAAGGTGACCAGATTTTTAAAATGAATTTTTTTTTTTTTTACTAGTAATGGCGGCAATCAGCAACTCTCTGTCCATCGCCGCCGCCGCCTCACAGCCTGTCAAGTCTTACTCTCCGGGCCTCGGATACTACTGGGTGGGGAGCGGAGGAAGATGAGCAACAGGCAGCTGGCCGGGACTTAAGCCAAGGCAGAAGAACATGTGAGCGGAGCTGAATGGGCATGCACCTGAAACTGAAGAAATATTCCCTCTGCTCCGACCAGCACATGATCATCAGAAAGGGGCACAGATAATGGAAAAAATACACCCCCTAAGCTAGTAGGAGCGGCGGAGCGGGGGTGTGTAATTCTCTTCTTTTTTATTTTTTTTATTCTGCACTGACTGCCTGTCTTTGAAATTGCCCCTGCCCCTGTTCAAATTCAATCCGGGGACAAAACCGGAGCCAGACTTTGTCCGGGGACAGTGTACTCAATCCAGGGACTGTCCCCTGAAACCGGGGATGTCTGGTCACCCTATCCTGGGGAGACCAGATATAGTGAATGCAGGCTCCTGGGGAGACCAGATATAGTGACTGCAGGCTCATGGGGAGACCAGATATAGTGAATGCAGGCTCCTGGGGAAACCAGATATAGTGACTGCAGGCTCCTGGGGAGACCAGATATAGTGACTGCAGGCTCCTGGGGAGACCAGATTTAGTGAATGCAGGCTCCTGGGGAGATCAGATATAGTGAATTCAGGCTCCTGGGGAGACCAGATATAGTGACTGCAGGCTCCTGGGGAGACCAGATATAGTGACTGCAGGCTCCTGGGGAGACTAGATATAGTGAATGCAGGCTCCTGGGGAGACCAGATATAGTGAATGCAGGCTCCGGGGGGATCAGATATAGTGAATGCAGGCTCCTGGGGAGACCAGATATAGTGAATGCAGGCTCCTGGGGAGATCAGATATAGTGACTGCAGGCTCCTGGGGAGACCAGATTTAGTGAATGCAGGCTCCTGGGGAGATCAGATATAGTGAATTCAGGCTCCTGGGGAGACCAGATATAGTGACTGCAGGCTCCTGGGGAGACCAGATATAGTGACTGCAGGCTCCTGGGGAGACTAGATATAGTGACTGCAGGCTCCTGGGGAGACTAGATATAGTGAATGTAGGGTCCTGGGGAGACCAGATATAGTGAATGCAGGCTCCGGGGGGATCAGATATAGTGAATGCAGGCTCCTGGGGAGACCAGATATAGTGAATGCAGGCTCCTGGGGAGACCAGATATAATGAATGCAGGCTCATGAGGAGACCAGATATAATGAATGCAGGCTCCTGGGGAGACCAGACATAGTGAATGCAGGCAGTGGCGTATCCAGGGTATGGCAAGACATGGCAAGTGCCATGGGCGCTAAATGAAGGGGGCACTGGTGAGTGGCTGGCAGTCTACACACTGCTCAGAGATGACCCCAAGCAAAGCACACAGTCGGTGCTCTCCTCTCCATGAAGGTCTGGGAAAGTGTTTAGTGTGTGGGTCAGGTGACTCCCCCCCTCGGCACATCCCAGCAATGTTCTCCCTGCAGGGTGGGCGCTCACTCTCCGTGTATACGGGTGGGCAGTGGGAGGAAGTTGCTGCACATGAGAAGAGCGGAGTTGTTGCACATCTGTGCCCATCCCCCCCTCCCTCCCCAATTACAACGAGAGTCACGGCAATTGCAGAGCGATTCTCTGTGTGTGTGTGTGTGTGTGTGTGTCTCCCTTCCCCTCCTGTAAGCTCTCAGCTGCTGGAGGGATAGACAGAGAATCGCTCTGTACTGTGTGAAGTGCTCACATGATGATATTTGAGTGTCCCGACTCCCGACCATCACAGGGAGGGGGGATATTTGCATCTCATCTCATCAGCCAATAAAACGTTGCTCATGTTGCAGCCCCTCCCACCCGCCACATTTTGACTTCACTTCCAGGAAGAAGCCAGAATCAGTCCTCAGTGTGCCAGCAGCCATGTGAGTTTTTTTCTTTATGTTTACTTAAGTTCAGGGAGGGGGAGAAGAAGGTTCTGCAGCAGATTTGTGCTTTTAATGCAGGTGATGGAGGAAGAGGGGATCAGGATCAGTATTCTTTTATCTAAGCATGTTGTCATATATTTACTTTGACACTCTACCACCCTAACCAGGCACTCTACCACCCTAACCAGGCACTCTACCACCCTAACCAGGCACACTACCACCCTAACCAGGCACACTACCACCCTAACCAGGCACACTACCACCCTAACCAGGCACTCTACCACCCTAATCAGGCACTATACCACCCTAACGCTACCATCCTAGCCTGGCACTCTACCACTCTAGCCTGGCACTACTGTATATCACCTAACCTGGCACTTTGTGTTGGTCTATTACATAAAATCCCAATAAAATACATTTTTGGTTGTAACATGACAAAAGGTGGAAAATTTCAAGAGTTATGAATACTTTTTCAAGGCACTGTGTGTGTGTGTATATATGTATATATATATAGTTGGGCCCCCTACTTTTGTTCCTGTCCCTCCCATGTGCCCCCCCTAAATATGAATGCCAGCGATACCACTGTTGCACAGAAGACAGAGTGACAGCGCAGCAACAGGAGATTCAGGGGCTACTTGTGCAGCAATCGGAGGCACAGCGCTGTCCCGGAGTGATCGGTGGGGACAGATGGTGCGGGGTGCCGGGCACTGATCGCACCGTTGCTCGAGTATCGCTATGTCCTGTGGCTCGGGATCATGCAGAAGAGTGTGTGCTATAACGAGGGTTACACTCTGTACCTAGCTCTCCTGGCCTGCAAAGAGGGCACCAAGAGGGGGCAACTCACCAAGACCAACAGTTAGCATGACAAGTGGTTCTCCCTCTTCTGCTTCGAGGGAGAGCAGAGCACCTGACCCTCCAGGCTCTACATGCTGGAGGGTGCCAGCTGTGAGAGGATCCCACCCCACCCATAGTGGGCAGCGAGGGCAAGAAGAGCATGGAGAAGCAGGTATCCACCTACCAACGTCTACCTATATATACTGGGCTCCATTCCTGCGCAGGACACTAGCTACATGGAGTTAGCATGTTCTCCCTGTGTGGTTCCTCTCCTACTCCAAACACATGCAGGTAGGTGAATTGTACCCAGCAGTGTACATGGCTGATCACATTAAAAACTGACCCTACAATCATAGAGGACTCTACACATATCTATGTATACTTCCATTCAGTCCTGTCCAGCTCTTGGCAGATTTTAGGCCATTGCTCATCTTGGATCATTTTTCGGACATGGGGTGATCACCCATGTAGATTGCCACTTTATACAGACAGGGGACCATCACCTACCAACATGGCTTTGGAGTGTGCCCACACCAAGAGAACATGCAAACTACATGCAGATAGCTTCCTGGCCCAGATTCAAACCAAGTGAGGCAAGTCCCAACCACTAACCTACTGTTCTCACTATATACCTGTATATACTGACAGTATTATCTGAAAGACGGGTTTCAAATGTTTTGACAGGGGCGCAGTTTCAGTGTTTGCCATAGGCGCCATTTTTCACTAGATACGCCTCTGAATGCAGGCTCCTGGAGAGATCAGATATAGTGACTGCAGGGTCCTTGGAGATCAGATATAGTGAATGCAGGGTCCTGCGGAGACTAGATATAGTGAATGCAGGGTCTTGGGAGAGCTGGCTGAGTTCCCAGCACAGCCAGAAAACTGACCACGCTGTGCTCTCATGCCTAGTGTGGTGAGTTTTTAACAGGAAAGCAGGAACACCATGGAGTTCACACAAAGGAAGCAATACAAAGAGAACAGAACACTTTCTCATTTAAGTACATGGTACAGCAGCTACATATCAGGAATAGGGATGAGCCGAACACCCCCCTGTTCGGTTCGCCCCAGAACCTGCGAACAGCCAGAATGTTCACGCGAACTTTAGAACCCTATTAAATACAATGGACTTGAACGTTCGAAATCAAAAGTGCTAATTATAAAGGCTAATATGCAAGTTATTGTCCTAAAAAGTGTTTAAAAACTGCAGTTTTTTCAGGAGCAGTGATTTTAATAATGCTTAATGTGAAACAATAAAAGTGAAATATTCCTTTAAATTTCGTACCTAGGGGGTGTGTATGATATGCATGTAAAGTCACGCTTGTTTCCCGTGCTTAGAACTGTCCCTGCACAAAGTGTAATTTCTGAAGAAAAAAAGTCATTTAAAACCACTCGCGGCTATTAATGAATTGTCGGCTCCCGGCAATACAGAGAAAAATCATTGGTAAAAAAAAAAAAAATGCGTTGGGGTCCCCCCAAATTCAATTACCAGGCCATTCAGGTAGATTTTAAGGGGAACTCCACCCCAAATTTTTAAAAAAAAATGGCGTGGAGTTCCCCCAAAAATCCAGACCAGACCCTTTATCCGAGCACGCAACCTGGCCGGCCGTAGGAAAAGAGGAGGGGACGAGAGAGCGGCTCCCCCCTCCTGAACCGTACCAGGCCACATGCCCTCAACATGGGGTGGATGTCCCCATGTTGATGGGGACAAGGGCCTCATCCCCACAACCCTTGCCCGGTGGTTGTGGGGGTCTGCGGGCAGGGGTCTTATCGGAATCTGGAAGACCCCTTTAACAAAGGGGACCCCCAGAACCCACCCCCCCTATGTGAATTGGTAAGGGGTACCCCTACCATTGTACCCCTACCATTTCACGAATAAAGTGTAAAAAAAAATGTAAAAAAACACACACACCTTGGAAAAGTCCTTTATTAAAAATAAAAAAAATAAAAATAAAAAACCCATTCCAGCGATAAAATCCAGTGTCCCGTGGCGATCCGATGTCCAGCGCTGTCCACACGAAACGTCATTGGCTGAGCCTGAGCGGACCTGATGGGGAACTTCCTCTGCAGTGTTTTAAATGAATAGACCCGCCCCTTCTAAAGTTCCCCATCAGGTCCGCTCAGCCAATGACGTAGGTGTAAGGCTAAGCGGACCAGATGCGGAACGTGAGAAGGGGCGGGTCTATTCATTTATTGCACTGCAGAGCAAGTTCCCCATCAGGTCTGACATACGAGGGGGCGGACCTGATGGGGAACTTCCTCCACAGTGTAATAAATGAATAGACCCGCCCCTTCTCACGTTCCGCATCTGGTCCGCCTTACACCTAGTCATTGGCTGAGCGGACCTGATGGGGAACTTTAGAAGGGGCGGGTCTATACATGCAATAGACTGCGGAGGAAGTTCCCCATCAGGTCCGCTCAGGCTCAGCCAATGACATTTCTTGTGGACAGCGCTGGACATCGGGATCGCCGCGGGATACTGGATTTCATCGCTGGAATGGGTTTTTTATTTTTTATCTTTTTATTTTTAATAAAGGACTTTTCCAAGGTGTCTGTGTGTGTTTTTTTACCTTTTTTTTACACTTTTTTTGTGAAATTGTAGGGGTACAATGTACCCCTTACCAATTCACATGGGGGGGCCCAGGATCTGGGGGTCCCCTTTGTTAAAGGGGTCTACCAGATTCCGATAAGCCCCCCACCCACAGACCCCCACAACCACTGGGCAAGGGTTGTGGGGATGAGGCCCTTGTCCCCATCAACATGGGGACATCCTCCCCATGTTGAGGGCATGTGGCCTGGTACGGTTCAGGAGGGAGGGGGGGAGCTCTCTCTTCCCCCCTCTTTTTCTGCGGCCTGCCAGGTTGCGTGCTCGGATAAAGGATCTGGTTTGGATTTTTGGGGGAACTCCACGCCATTTTTTTTTAAAATTTGGGGTGGAGTTCCCCTTCAAATCCATACCAAACCTGAAGGGCCTGGTATGGATATTTGGGGGAACCCCACGCATTTTTTTTTTAAATTTGCCGCAGGGTTCCCCTTAATATCCACACCAGACCTGAAGGGCCTGGTAATTAAATTTGGGGGGACCCCCACACATTTTTTTATCAATGACTTTTCTATGTATTGCCGGGAGCCGACAATTCATTAATAGCCGCGAGTCAGTTTTAAATGACTTTTTTTCCTTCAGAAATGACACTTTGTGCAGGGACAGTTCTAAGCACGGGAAACATGCGCCACTTTGCAGGCATATCATACACACCCCCCAGGTACGAAATTTAAAGGAATATTTCACTTTTATTGTTTCACTTTAAGCATTATTAAAATCAATGCGCCCGAAAAAACTGCTGTTTTTAAAACTTCTTTTTGCATTGATACATGTCCCCTGGGGCAGGACCCGGGTCCCCAAACACTTTTTATGACAATAACTTGCATATAAGCCTTTATAATTAGGACTTTAGATTTCTCTCATAGACTTTTCGAATTTGCCGCAAACACCCCAAATTGTTCGCTGTTCGAACTCGAAGCTCATCCCTAATCAGGAATATGAAATGTTGGGGTAACATATTCTTTAAAGTGGTTGTAAACCCTTACAGACCCCTTAGACCTACAGGTAAGCCTACTACATTAAGGCTTACCTGAAGGTGCAAGAAATGTCTCCTTAACCTACACGGTTAAGGAGATATTTGCAAGGAAGGCGGCACCGATGCCTACGGTGCATGCGCACTGAGCGTGCCGTTTCTCAATGGGATCGTGCCGTCCCTGGCGGCTCCCGCGCACATGCGCGGAATTGACGTCATTGTGGCTCCGGCCAGTCACAGTGGCGGAGACGCGATACAAGGAAGTGAGGTGGCGGCGGTGGAGGAGAGGAACGTGGGCCGCTGCGGGGGCTTAGATCTCAGGTAAGTAATTCATAATGAGCTAGTATGCTATGCATACTAGCTCATTATGCCTTTGTCTTTCAGGTTGTATTTTTTATTTATTTTTTGTTTTGGTTTTACTTCCTCTTTAAACTGGAACACAGGCAAGGATGGTTGTCAGTGGTTGGATGCAGCATTACCCCCCCCCCCTTCCCTGGCATTGGTGGTCAGTGGCTGGATGCAGCATTACCCCCCTTCCCTGGCATTGGTGGTCAGTGGCTGGATGCAGCATTACCCCCCTTCCCTGGCATTGGTGGTCAGTGGCTGGATGCAGCATTACCCCCCTTCCCTGGCTTTAGTGGTCAGTGGCTGGATGCAGCATTACCCCCCTTCCCTGGCATTGGTGGTCAGTGGCTGCATTGGCTGTAGATAAACATGTTTTTCTATCATTTGTCCCATTTTAATATGACACTAAAAAGTATGATTGTGGTATAAACCATTGATTTCTTCTCTCCTCCTATCATCAGTCTGAGCTCTGCTGTACAAACATTGCAAGAGGCTGATACCAAGTTACATTCAGGTACCTTCCTTAAAAAAAAAATACATGTAAAGGTGTATTAACCTCTTCCCGTTCACGTTATAGCCAAAAGACGGCCACAGAGCGGGCTTCCAGTTCTAGGAGGACGTCCTATCAGAACCCTGCCTCTCGCATCCCTCTTAGGGCAGGCATTCAGCGTACTATGTGACACAGCTGATCACAGATCGCGATAAAGGGCCAATCACATGTGATCCAATCACAGCTGATCACATGTAAACAGACTTTCTGGTTATCAGCAGTCTGCCAGTACATTGTTGGCACTGATAATCAGTGCAGCCCCATCAGTGCCTCCTCATCAGTGTAGCTTATCAATTGTAATTAAGGGTGTAACGGATCAAAAAACTCACGGATCGGATCGATCCTCGGATCAGAGCCATGGATCGAAACATTTTCGGATCGGCAAAAAAAAAAAAAAGAAAAAAAAAATTATGTTACACCCACCGGAATTTTCGATTTCACAGTTATTTTCAACACAAAACGGAGCTTATAAGCTTAAATACAGTATTTGTAAATCCAACGGACTCCACAGGACCCCACAGGAGTGTGGGGTGGAGCAAGATGGCGGCGAAACGTCATTACAGCGGCCTCCGCCGGGTGTACCAAGATGGCCGCCGCTCCGGAGCTAGGCCGAAGCCGCGGCCTTTCCTACGGTCGAGGCTCCGGAGCGCTCCGCGGATCGCGTGGTGATCCGATCCGAACAGGGTGACCCGTTCGGATCACAGATCAACACCGATCCGTTGCACCACTAATGGTAATCAGTGCCTCCTCATCAGTGTAACTTATCAGTGCCCATCAGTGCCTCCTCATCAGTGTAGCTTATTAATGGTAATCAGTGCCTCCTCATTAATGTAGCTTATCAGTGCCTCCTCATCAGTGTAACTTATCAGTGCCCATCAGTGCCTCCTCATCAGTGTAACTTATCAGTGCCCATCAGTGCCTCATCATCAGTGTAACTTATCAGTGTCTTCTCATCTTCTCATTAGTGTAGCTTATCAGTGCTAATCAGTGCCTCCTCATTAATGTAGCTTATCTGTGACTCCTCATTAGTGTAACTTATCAGTGCCCATCAGTGACTCCTCATTAGTGTATCAGTGCCTCCTCATTAATGTAGCTTGTCAGTGCCCATCAGTGCCTCCTCATCAGTGTAGCTTATCAGTGCTAATTAGTGCCTCCTCGTTAATACAACTTATCATTGCCCATCAGTGACTCCTCATTAATATAACTTATCATTGCCCATCAGTGACTCCTCATTATGCCTTGTACACACGATCGGATTTCCGATGGAATAAAATCCGATGGACTTGTTTAATCAGAAATTCCAATCGGTTTGTATGCCCCATCAGACTTTTTTTCATCGGAGTAAAAAAATTGATCATGTTTTACATTTTTCCGATGGAAAAAAATCCGATGGGAAATTCCGATCGTCTGTGTGGAATTCCATCGGAGAAAAATCCACGCATGCTCAGAATCAAGTCAACGCATGCTCGGAAGCATTGAACTTCATTTTTCTTGGCTCGTCTGAGTGTTTTACGTCACCGCGTTTTGGACGGTCGGAATTTAGTCTGACAGTGTGTATGCAAGACTGATGGAAGTCAGCTTCATCGGAATTCCGGTGGAAAATTCCATCGGATTTTATTCCATCGGAAATCCGATCGTGTGTACAAGGCAAAAGTGTAGCTTATCAGTGCTAATCAGTGCCTCCTCATTAATGTAGCTTATCAGTGCCTCCTCATTAGTGTAGCTTATCAGTGCCCATCAGTGCCTCCTCATAAATGTAGCTTATCAGCGCCCATCAGTGCCTCCTCATTAGTGTAGCTTATCAGTTTCTCCTCATTAATGTAGCTTATCAGTGCCTCCTCATTAATGTAGCTTATCAGTGCCTCCTCATTAATGTAGCTTATCAGTGCCTCCTCATTAATGTAGCTTATCAGTGCCTCCTCATTAATGTAGCTTATCAGTGCCTCCTCATTAATGTAGCTTATCAGTGCCTCCTCATTAATGTAGCTTATCAGTGCCTCCTCATCAATGTAGCTTATCAGTGCCTCCTCATTAATGTAGCTTATCAGTGCCTCCTCATCAATGTAGCTTATTAGTGTCTCCTCATTAATGTAGCTTATCAGTGCCCATCAGTGCCTCCTCATTAGTCTAGCTTATCAGTGCCTCCTCATCGGTGTAGCTTATCAGTGGCAATGATAAAAAATGCCACATACGTACATTTTATGTTGTATGACCGTGTAATTGTCATTCAAAGGAAGGGGGGGGAGAGGTGCCTGTATTGAAGGGGTTAATGTTCAGCGTTTCTGTCCACCTGGACCTCCAGGCTGGATCCACAGTTTTGTAAAGTAACGCATGCAAGTAAAATGCGTTAGTGCTCTGCAGTGCCCCCCGACCAAAGCGTTGTAGCGCGCTGCATGCAGTACACGCCGGTGCGATGAGCCGAGATGTATTACAGAAGAGGGTCATGTGAGATTGTGAGGAGGGGGCTCGGGTGTGTCGGCAGACAATTCATTTCGATTGAACCGCCTTCAATGCAATTCACATTAATGACGAGCGACATAAGACCACCAAGATGTGAAGGGGCCCCTAAACAAGTCAATAATATGCTTTACAATCCCCGGAACGTTCTCTCTCTGCGGAATCTCACGTAGCGAGTTGTTTTCCTGCAAGGTCTCCTAATCTGTTCTGTAAATAATAATGTGAGAAAAGGAGCAGCTATGGCGTCCGGCCCTGAGGACTTATCGCTGTATACACAAAAAATAAAGGTGATAAGACCCCCACATCCATAAATAGGACTCCCGCAGAACGTGCACACACCCCGCACAACCATGATCTCCCTTCTAGGACTTGCACTGTTGGTCGCTGGAGGTAAGTGATGATAGAAGACCCCCGTGTATTGTGTCAGGGATTTCCTCTCACTTCCTGTTTTGTCTATGGGACAGGAAGTGAAGGAAATCTCCCGATGGGACAGGGGTTATAATCCTCCCTTCCAAAATGAAAAAAAAAAAAAAAAAAGGTTGACCTATAGTTCTACTTTAAAACGGAAAGTGTAATCTGCTTATATTTTGTCATTTCTCCCCTCCCCATCAACATGCTAATATAACACTATGAAATAAAACTGTTCATTTTCATTATATACCTGATATAGACCCAGTGATGTCATCACTCTGTGCTTCTCTATGCAATGCCAGCAGATTGTCAGGAGGCACTGACAGGCATCACTGATGGGCACTGGTAGGCACTGGTGAGGAGGCACTAATATGCAGCACTTATAGGCGGCACTGATGTACACTAATAGGTGGCACTGATAGGCGGCACTGATAGGCAGCACTAATGGGCACTGATGGGCATCACTAATGGGCACTGATAGATGGCACTGATAGGCAGCACTGATGGGCATCACTAATGTGCACTGATGGGCGGCACTGATAGGCAGCACTGATAGGCAGCAGTGATGTGCACTTATAAGCGGCAATGATAGGTGGCACTGATGGGCACTGATGTGTACTTATAGGTGGCACTGATGGGCAGCACTGATGGGCACTGATAGGCAGCACTAACTGGCACTGATAGGTGGCACTGATGGGCACTGATAGGCATCACTAATGGGCACTGATAGATGGCACTGATAAGCGGCACTGATGGGCACCGATAGGCAGCACTAATGGGCACTTATAGGCGGCACTGATAGGCATCACTAATGGGCACTGATAATTGGCACTGATGGGCATCACTAATGTGCACTGATAGGTGGCACTTATAGGCAGCACTGATGGGTGGCACTGATGTGCACTTATAAGCGGCAATGATAGATGGGCACTGACAGGCAGCACTGATAGGCGGCACTGACGTGTACTTATGGGTGGCACTGATGGGCACTGATAGGCAGCACTGATAGGCAGCACTGATGTGTACTTATGGGTGGCACTGATGGGCACTGATAGGCAGCACTGATAGGCAGCACTGATGTGTACTTATGGGTGGCACTGATGGGCACTGATAGGCAGCACTGATGTTCACTAGTGGGACTGCACTCATAATCACTGCACTGACTATCAGCACAGACCCCCCCGCCAGGAGAGCCGCTTATTCCCCTTATATCTAATAGGAGCAACGCATTCAAAAACTTTGTTTCATTTATTTATTTATTTTGTTCTGACAGTAAAGTTCATATTTTGTCTTCAAGCTTCCAGCTGTGGCGTTTCCACGTACCCACCGGCTGTAGCGAGGGTGGTGAATGGAGAGGAGGTGGTACCACACAGCTGGCCATGGCAGGTGAGTCGCCAAAGAATTGGTGTTCTTCTTCTCAAATCGAAACTTTCTTTGTCTTTAGTTTTGGATAAAAGTAAGGGAGGGTTAGAGACTCTGTCAGCTTTTTCTTGCTAATATAAGAAAAGGCGAATGTTGGGCGAATGTTGGGCACTGGACTTGATTCTTTTATCGATCTGTCGGGGAGCATTTGTTGAACTTGATAACTGAACCTCAGCAGCCCTACCACAAAGCTCAGTCTCCAGTGGCGGTCCGTCCATAGAGGGCGCTCGGGCGCCGCCTCCCCTTATCAATGCGTCTGGCCCCTGATCTACATATCAGGGCCCCCCGAACTATGGATTCCAATGCGAAGGGGGGGGGGGGATTTTTGAAGCACCTGATTAGAGGCTCTAATAGGCTTCAAAAAAAGGGTAGCCTTGGAGAGCAGAGCATTGCACTCCGAGACCACCCAGTTGTGTGACCACAGTGAATACATTTTTGATGGGTGCAGCTACAGGCATCATTCAGATATCAGCATTTTCAGCCGGCGATTCCCTACACCATAGGAATGATCATAGCGGCTGTTCCGCCGCTTGATCGTTCCTACGGGCGGCGAAAGGGGACGACCCCCCCTCCGCCGCCCAAAGAGGGCCAGATTTAATGAAGTGAACATGCGTGAGGGCCGACCATTTTGCCTGACATTCTTTGAACCATTAAAATTCAGTCTGTGTTCGTCCGAGCAACTAATTCACTGCCCAACAAGAATTCTCTTGCCTTTGTGGCTGTGTGTGGTGAAGACATAGGTGTGCGCAGCCTGTTGCATTAGGGTGTGCACCTGAAAGCTCAAAAACACAGTACCGATCTCTCACTGTGTTCATTAAGAAAGAGAAGGGGCCGGTAAATGACATTACCCCTTCCCCCACTTATCCTGAAATATCATCTATGTGTGCCCACTGCAGTAGCCAATGGGAGAGGAGGAAAGCCAGCTATGCTGTGGGAGGGGACACCGGGCAGCAGGGGGAATCTGCACTGCACGGAGTGATTAGGGTGTGCCTGGGCACACCCTGTGCGCACGCCTATGGGTGAAGAGATGTGCTTGGGTGTGTTATTTGTATATATATATATATATATATATATATATATATATATATATATATATATATATATATACATATATATCTTTTGTGGCCCCAACGAATCCCTGAGCGCCGCTCAGGACTAAGGATGAGCTTGGGCGTTTTTTTTGGATATACCGTATTTATCGGCGTATAACACGCACCTTCACTTAAATAAAGAACTGTGAAGCAAAAATAAGGGTCAGTGCCCATCAATGCAGCCTAATCAGTGCCCATCTGCAGCATCACCATTGCCACGAATGCAGCCTCACCATTGCCATGAAAGCAGCTTTACCATTGCCATGAATGCAGCCTCACCATTGCCATGAATGCAGCCTCACCATTGCCATGAATGCAGCCTCACCATTGCCATGAATGCAGCCTCACCATTGCCATGAATGCAGCCTCACCATTGCCATAAGTGCAGCCTCACCATTGCCATAAGTGCAGCCTGATCCATGCCCATCTGCAGCCTCAGAGGGGACAGAGAGGGGGACGGGACGAGCGCCAACAGATTACATACAGGAGAATCTCCTGTTTAAATCGGCGGCCTCTTTACTACAAAGTCCCACCTCCTATGATAGACAGAACAGTCGTCAAAGGGCTGCCCAGGAGAATTCCTATTACAGACGCCGCGGAGTAAACAGGAGATTTACTCGGCCTGCTGACTTCCTGGGTTTGCTTTTTAAATTCATCATAACGAACGTTCGTAATTTTACGAAAAGTTAACGAATCTAACGAAAATTCGTATTTCGTACGAATCCAAATTGAATTTCGGACACGAATTAAGAAATAACGGCTAATACGGAACGGAACGAAATGAAACAAATTTATTGACAGCGCCCATGTCTAGTTACTATGCTACAGAACCTTGGAACCACCAAGCGCTTCTTCACCCGCTGGAAAGTCTTTATAGAATACTCTTTCTCACCGACGGAAATACAACAACTCATGGTCACCTTTCAATACAACACTTGGTATGCCAAGGCTAACCTTACCAACTCATTGGGCAAAATAACACTACCTGACTCTGAACCCAACCTTGGCAGTGAACCCCCCTCACCCTTGCGGAGTGCTGTCTGCACCCATCCTTTAACGGGCTTGTCATCAATCCTTACATTTTTCTTGAAACGTTAGTCATATACTCACTAGTTATGAGCCCTTATTGGGTGTATATAGATAGATATGTATAGCGCTAACGTACAATGGTTTTTATTGAACCACTTAAGCCCCGCCGCACGACTATATATGTCCTCTTTTTGAAGAGGGATATCTTGGTAACGGCAGCAGCTACTGCCACAACCGAGATGGACTCTTCAGGCGGCGGTGCTGTAAATGATAATGGTGGCCTCTGCGGCGGATTTGGCGCGAGATCACCGTTATCGGTGGCAGGAGAGGGCCCCCCTCTCGCGCCGTTCTCCCGCACCTTCCGCTGCTTACCGGAGCCGTCGGGAGCCGCGGAGGCAATCAGGTCCTTCTCGTGGCTGGGTATGGATACAAGTGAGTATATCTGGACAGCCGCACTCCAATCCAACGTGGCTTTTATTGGAAAAATGTGATAAAATAAAATAGGCACTACATGTCACAGCAATGAAATAACAGGGACAGCTAACGCGTTTCACACTTACATGAGCTATGAGTAAGCACTTCTCGGTTCCTGGAGAGGTTTTTTCCCTATAGGGGTGAGTCTGTTTGGAGCGGCAATCCCTGCCTTGTATGGATACAAGTGAGGGCAAGATGGCCCCCACCCATACCCATACCATTGTAGGGCGGAAGCGACGTCAAAACGTCACTTCCGCCCATACGTCTTAAAGGGCCAATTTATTTTTGTCATTTTTTTCAAATGACAACTTTTTTTATAATTTTTTTTATTTCATTTTAGTCTAAATATGAGATCTGAGGTATTTTTGACACCAGATCTCATATTTAAGAGTACCTGTTATTATTTTTTCTATTACAAGGGATGTTTACATTCCTTGTAGGGTTGAGCGTACCGAACTTTAGCTTTTTCCCGAACCCGAACCCGGACTTTGAGCGAAAGTCCGGGTTCGGGAATCTAATGGCGCAGTTAGAAATGCTTCAGGGGCCAGCCAATCACCTTTTGATTAGCTGGTGTGCCCTTAGAAGCCATCATAGCCATGCCTACTAATGGCATGGCTGTGATTGGTCAGTGCAACATGTGACCCAGCTTCTATATAAGCTAGAGGCACACAGCACACACGTCACTCTGCTTCAGAATAGAGATCTTGTCTGCTGCTGCTTTTAGGGAGAGATTGTAAAATACATGAGGTAGTCCTGATTCTGCAATCTGAGGGAAAAGATAGAGAGACAGTGTAGTGTAGGGCCAGGTTCCTGTTGGTGCTTTCAGGGAGAGAGATTTATTATATAGGAATAGGAGTCCAGATTCAGAGATATAACTCAGCGATCTGCATAGGTTTACCTGTTTGTGTTGCAGTGCAGTCTTTTTACACTGCCATGAGCCCAGTGTCAGAGAAAATCTACCTTTTATCTGCAAGCTCAGTGCACCAGCACTGCATATATTACGTTGAGAGATACACCGTTTCCATACTGTGGGTGTATTCTGCTCTTGGAAAAAGATCCATTTAGGGCAAAAAAAAAAAGGCACTTTATTGTGCTCTTTTCCAAAAGACCCATTAAGGGCAAAAAAAATAAAAAATTTGCATTTTATTTTGCTCGTGCAAAAAAAAGACCCGTTTAGGGCAAAAAAAACAAAAAATTGCACTTTAATGTACGCTTGCAAAAAGACCCATTGAGGGCCACAAAAAATATTTTGCAGTGTGTTATACATATGTGGAGGCGTGTGAAATAAACCATTTCTATATATTTGTCTTCTACTGTGCTATACTAAAAAAACAACATTTTTTTTGAATAGCATTTTCTGCAGTTCTGTAGCTGTGCGATTCAGCGGTTACATACTGTGGGTGTGTTGTGGTCTTCCAAAAAAGGCCATTTAGGGCCACAAAAAATATTTTGCAGTGTGTTATACATATGTGGAGGTGTGTGAAATAAACAATTTCTATATAGTTTTCTTCTACTGTGCTATACTAAAAAAAAACATTTTTTTTGAATAGCATTTTCTGCAGTTCTGTAGCTGTGCGATTCAGCGGTTACGTACTGTGGGTGTGTTGTGGTCTTCCAAAAAACGCCATTTAGGGCCACAAAAAATATTTTGCAGACGATGCACCTCCCACAGAGGACAGCTTTTCTTTGCCTCTGGGCAGCCTGGCACACATGAGCGATTACATGCTGCAGTGTTTCCGCAATGACCGCCGAGTTGCCCACATTTTAACTGGTGCTGATTACTGGGTGGCCACCCTGCTGGATCCCCGTTACAAGGACAACGTACCGTCCTTAATTCCCTCACTGGAACGGGATCGTAAGATGCGCGAGTACAAGCGCACGCTGGTAGACGCGCTGCTGGTGGCATTCCCACCTGACAGCGGGCGTACGGTGGAAGCACAAGGCGAAGGCAGAGGAGAAGGAAGAGGTCGCCAACGCAGCCGGGGCACCGGCAGCACCTCAGAAGGCAGGGTTAGCATGGCTGAAATGTGGAAAAGCTTTGTCAGCACGCCACAACAACCAGCACCACCAGCTGAGATGGAACGTCTTAGCAGGAGGCAGCATTTCACCAACATGGTTGAGCAGTATGTGTCCACAGGCCTACACGTACTGGATGACGGATCTGCCCCCTTTAACTTCTGGGTCTCCAAATTGGGCACATGGCCTGAGCTTGCCCTTTATGCCTTGGAGGTGCCCCACCATCCAAGTGGACATACGGTAGCACATAGTAACAGGGCCCCTCACGGGCTCGGTTCGATCGCCACGCTTCGGGCACGGCCTCACTTGGCTCGGCTTGAACCACGGATGGTGTGGCCTTCACCTGAACTCATCACGCAGGCGCCGTTCGTCTTGGGAGATTTTCGAAATCCCCTTGTCCTACATACTGAGCAAGCGCAGTACAGGGTGGACACTATTTAACGGGGGACAGAATTCGACACATCACCGGCCTTACCCAGCCATTGTTGTATTTTTGAACCAGTGTTGGCTACCTCGTCCTCCTCCACCGCCGCTTCCACCTACACAGCCACATCCACCGCCACCTCAACCTCCTACTCCATATGGACCTCGTCCTCCTAGGTCAAGATTATAATTTTTATTTTATTTTTTTGTAGCGCACAGATCCTTTCCCCCTTACCTGCCTTTATGTTGTTGGCTCCTCGCAGGAGGGAGAAAGGCACACCGCACTACCAGCCCGTACCCTCCTATACAGTATAAAGAGGTTGAGCGGTGTACTTGACGGGCCGTGTCCACAGCCGGAGTCAAAACTCCTCCAGAGGATGATTCTCACCTCTACTGTAGGTAGAGGCAAGTCCTTTAATTCCCAGTAAAGTCAATGTCCACACCAGCTGAAATTACAACTCTTATTCTCTCATGGCAAAACTCTACTCGGATAGAAAAGGTTAGAGCAAAGAAACAGGACAGCTTAAGGTGTGGAGGAGGTCCAGGCACAAACGTAGCACATTCACTTCACTGCTTAGGTTTCTCAAACAGTTTTAGGTTCACGGTCTCTGCCACAGACCTTGAGGTTGGTCTCTGCCACAGACCGGGTGTACAAGGCCCCTGCCACGGACCTGGAGAACTTTGGTCTCTGCCACAGACCAGGGTGTATAAGGCCCCTGCCATGGGCCGGGTGAATAAGGCCTCTGATACAGTCAAGATGACCTTGAGCTTCTCCTTCTACGAACCTAGCCCATATCAAGGGGAAGACATCTCTCCAGGGAGTCAACAGACCCTTCCTTCACCGTGACTCCCGCATCGGTCCATCAGAATGATCCTCCCTTCCCTGGAACATGGTCCCCTACACGAGGCGGCACCCTAAGACTCCTTGACCCTTAGCGGACTCCAGACGAAGGCTCTGGACTCCAGGCTTTACTCCTGCACCTAGGCCTCCATACCCAGGGCAGCAGGAACTCCAGGATAGTACCTCACCCCGGGCTAAAGGTACCCGAGATGGAACAGGAACACATGCACCCAGGCCGAAGGCACCTGGGCGTGGACCCCACTGGACATCAGCCCCCAGGCCAAAGGTCTGCCCCTTTTATATGCTCTCCCGGCATGCACAGCAGGTTCCCCGCCCCGCTGTACTACTGCCAAGAGGGGACACAAAAGGCACAGCACTGTATCGGCGGTTCAACCCTAGCCTACCATGGCAGCGCCACCTGTAGGCCGCAGGGTACTGCACACCAATACTGTCCCCCGAGGACAAAATGGTCCATGAATCCTACAGAATTAGGGTGTTTGAGCCTATTTACCACTCAAACACTTCCCTTAAATTTAGCACCCCGCTACATTTTTATTTCAAAGTATTTTATTTTCCCACTAGCTTATCCATTAAATTGAATAATTTATTCCAGAAAGGGCGTATTCTGGGGCATTCCCACCATATGTGTGCCATCGTGCCGTTGAGTTTCTGAGGTTCTTAATGACTTCCCGTACCTCTGAAAAGGGGGCCTCCAGCATATATTTGTATTTTTTTATTTTTTTTATGTTATTTTAAGTTATTTCCCTATCCACATTTGTTTGCAGAGCACTTGCCATGCTCTTAACAACATTTTGCTGCCATTTGCAGCCCTCTAGCCCTTTCCATTACTTTTTTAGAGCCTTTTTAGTCCTTAGAAGTCCGGGTCCCCATTGACTTCAATGGGGTTCGGGTTCGGGTTAAATTTCGGTCCCGAACCCGAACTTTTTTCCGAAGTTCGGCCGAACCCGTCGAACCCGAACATCCAGGTGTCCGCTCAACTCTAATTCCTTGTAATAGGAATAAAAGTGACTTAATTTTTATTTTATTTTTAAAAACAGTGTAAAAAATAAAAATGTAGTAAAATAAATAATAAAATAATAAAAAAAAAAAAAATGTTTAAAGCGCCCCATCCCGACGAGCTCGCGCGCAGAAGCAAACGCATAAGTGAGTAGAGCCTGCATATGAAAACGGTGTTCAAACCACACATGTGTGGTATCACGGCGATCGTTAGAGCGAGTGCAATAATTCTAGCACTAGACCTCCTCTGTAACTCAAAAAATGAAACCTGTAGAATCTTTTAAACGTTGCCTATGGAGATTTTTAAGGGTAAAAGTTTGACGCCATTCCACGAGCGGCGCGCAATTTTGAAGCATGACATGTTGGGTATCAATTTACTCGGCGTAACATTATCTTCCACAATATAAAAAAATTGGGTTAACTTTACTGTTGTCTTACTTTTTAATTAAAAAAAAGACCGTAAGACCGCTGCGCTAATACGGTGTGACAAAAAGTATTGCAATGACCGCCATATTATTCTCTAGGGTGTTAGAAAAGAAAATGTATAATGTTTGGGGGTTCTAAGTAATTTTCTAGCAAAAAATAGTTTTTAACTTGTAAACACAGAGTCTGAAAAAAGTGGTGAAGTTACCCCTTTCCCCTAAGTCTGTACTTTATTTGGTTTTGTATCTATTCTAGTCTGTTATACCATATTTCTTTTGAACACTGATGTACTAGAATAAACCCGAATAAAATTTATTAAAAAAAAAAAAAAAATTCAATAAAAAAATAGAATTATACGTGGAAGACAGATGTGTTGAATGCCTCCAACCCTGTTCAAGAATGACTGTTCCAGTTTGACGTAGCAATCCAGTTGATGTCTTTTTTTCTCTATGGATACATATTTTTATATAATAAGCGTTGGATCAACATTTCAGGTTCATCATAACAGTGATAATAGTCAGAATTTTTTCTTTTCTTCCTGTCAGATGTTATTGCAATAATGAGATTAGTAATAATCAAATATTATTTGTCTTCTGGAACCCAGGTGTCATTGCAGTACATCTATGATGGTGATGGATATTGGTACCACACCTGTGGTGCGAGCCTCCTCAATGAGAACTGGGTACTGACCGCCGCTCACTGCATCAGGTAGGTGGATGATTAATTAGTGTCCTATGCCAGTCATTCTTTTCATCTGATTAAGATAGTATTACACCTCAAGTGTATATACACTACATTACCAATGAGGTCCTTCGAAACACGTTCTTTTGTCTTTAATCTTTATATACAGTATATTATTTATACAGACTTGTAATAGTGAATTAAATAGGAACTATGCAATTATAATGCAACACAGTTGCATTTGCACAACTATGCAATTATAATGGCACAGATCTCTCCATGCAGAGATCTGTGCCATTTTGTGCAATAGAAAAGATCGCTCTAAACAAATGTAGATTTTTTTAAAACCATAAACAACACAAAATGTCAACCTGTCTTTGTTTCCCACCAGTTCTTACAATACCTACAGAGTGATGTTGGGAAAACACGACTTTACCCAGCGGGAACCCGGTCAAAAAACCATCAGTGTTGTCAAACTCATTAATCATCCAAACTGGAACCCTGATTGGCTTTCAGGCGGGTAAGTCACACTGAAATTGCATTGTCCTTATCAGGGATTTTTTCTCAGAGAATAGGTGCAGGAACTCCCCTTTCTGAGTCTCCGCCCCTACCCACCTCCGATCACCGTTCCTTGATTCCACCCCCTACCTACCTCCTATCACCGTTCCTTGGTTCCACCCCCTGCCCACCTCCGGTCATCGTTCCTTGATTGCACCCCCTACCCACCTCCGATCACCGTTCCTTGATTCCACCCCCTACCCACCTCCGATCACCGTTCCTTGATTCCACCCCCTATCCACCTCCGATCACCGTTCCTTGATTCCACCCCCTACCCACCTCCGATCACCGTTCCTTGGTTCCACCCCCTACCCACCTCCGATCACCGTTCCTTGATTCCACCCCCTACCCACCTCCGATCACCGTTCCTTGATTCCACCCCCTACCCACCTCCGATCACCGTTCCTTGATTCCACCTCCCATCACCGTTCCTTGATTCTACCCCCTACCAAACTCCTATCACCATTCCTTGGTTCTACCTCCCATCACCGTTCCTTGGTTCCACCTCCAATCACCGTTCCTTGGTTCCACCTCCAATCACCGTTCCTTGGTTCCACCCCCTATCCACCTCCCATTACTGCTCTTTTAGATAACATAGAACTAAGTGTAATTTTGTAGTGATAAGTAATTTGTATGGAATTTGTTAATAACAAAAACTCCCCTTTCTGAGTCTCCGCCCCTACCCACCTCCGATCACCGTTCCTTGGTTCCACCCCCTACCCACCTCTGATCACCGTTCCTTGGTTCCACCTCCGATCACCGTTCCTTGGTTCCAACCCCTACCCACCTCCTATTACTGCTCTTTTAGAGAATATAGAACCAAGTATAATTTTGTAGTGATAAGTAATTTGTATGAAATTTGTTATTGATAACAAAAACTCCCCTTTCTGAGTCTACCCTACACACCTCCGATCACCGTTTCTTGGTTCTACCCCCTACCCACCTCCAATCACTGTTCCTTGGTTCCACCTTTGATCACCGTTCCTTGATTCCACCCCCTACCCACCTCCAATTACTGTTCCTTGGTTCCACCTTTGATCACCGTTCCATGGTTTCCACCCCCTACCCACCTCCGATCACTGTTCCTTGGTTCCACCCCCTACCCACCTCCAATCACTGTTCCTTGGTTCCACCCCCTACCCACCTCCAATCACTGTTCCTTGGTTCCACCTCTGATCACCGTTCTTTGGTTCCACCCCCTACCCATCTCCAATCACTGTTCCTTGGTTCCACCTCTGATCACCGTTCCTTGGTTCCACTCCCTACCCACCTCCGATCACCATTCCTTGGTTCCACCTCCGATCACCGTTCCTTGGTTCCACCCCCTACCCACCTCCTATTTGCTGCTCTTTTAGATAATACAGAACCAAGTATCATTTTGTATGGAATATGTTAATGATAACAAGAAAAGCAGCAAAATCGATACAGTGTAGCCAGTAACAATAGAGCCACCTCCACCAACAATAGATCCCCCCCAACAACAATGGACCACCCAAAACAAACTCCCCCAGCAGCAACAATAGACCCCCGGCAGCAACAAAAGACCTCACCCCAGCCAGCATCAATAGACTCTCCAGCAGTCAGCAACAATAGACCCCACCCTCAACAGTAGATATTTCCTAGCAATAACTGACCCCCCAGCAATATAAGACCCACCCCCAGCAACGATAGGTTCCCTCACCAGCAACATTAGACCCCCCCGCAAGAATAGATCCCCAACAACTAGAATAGATCCCCTAGCAGCCAGCATCAATAGATCCTGTAGCACACTCCAGCACCCCTTACCATTACATACAGTCAGGGCTGGAGGTGCTGAAACTGTGTTATCCGCTGAAAAAAAGCCCTGGTCCTTATAATAACATAAGACATTTATTAACAACTTATTAATAAGAAATATATTAAGAAATTTTTGCCCTATGCTGCTTATAACATGCTGCAAATAAAATGTGACGTTCAAGAGAAAGAACTAATATTTTCTATATGGAATCATTTTTTTTTTCAACTGTTCTGTTTCATATATATTTTTAACTGTATGTTACTGCTTATGTTTTAGATGTTTTTATTTTAATACTGACAACTGTGAGTTTAAGGGAGCTGTAATGGGCACGTCCTACTAGCCAAATGCCTAGTATACCAGACATAAATTATTTGTTAAGATGTTAACAGGCTGAAATACATTAAAATGCCTTTTATGTCATGTAATAATATCTCACATTACCTGTCTATTGTTTCTTTATAAGACATGACATTTCTCTGCTGAAGTTGGCTGAACCTGTAGAATTCAGTGACACCATCCAGCCTGTCTGTCTGCCTGCTCCTGGCCAAATTCTAGAACAGGACACCGCCTGCTATGTGACAGGATGGGGTAACCTGCAAAGTAAGTGAGAGGTTTTATTGTTTATGAATCATTTTGCCTGCTGCGCTTAAAGTGCAAGTAAATCCTAAATCTCTTTTAATTATATTTTACTGAATGCCTAAATCTGTTGCAAACTTTCTTACCCCGAGATCCTTCCTGTAACAGCACTTCCTGTTGTAGGATGACAACATTAAGTCCCTACCTTGCAATTAACAGCAGCATTGTAAGCCTGTCATGTGCACTCCTCAGTTAGACAGCCCAATTGACAACTGACCAGGGTCGTCTTTAATGTTGATTGGACCCTGGGCAATAAAATTCATGGGGCCCCCCCCATGCAATTTTGCTCTCCGCCTGCTCTGAGACTTACAATAAATATCAGCTAGACTTAAATTCAGTTTATTGTATCAGATCAGGCAGTGATTGCGATTGGTTGCCAGAGGTTACAGCATATCATTACCACTTACTGACTGGTTGCTAGAGGTTACAGCACACATTACGGCTCACTGATTAGTTGCCAGAGGTTACAGCACATGATTTCTTCTTGTTGATTGGTTGCTAGAGATTACTATACAGTAATTCTGTTCACTGATTGGTTGCTAGAGGTTACAGCACATAATCTCTTCACTGCAGAGGGGCATGTGGCGCCCTGCTCCTATTGAGTAGGCGCTAGATGTAAATTTAAGTTTATCTGAGCTGTAGTTTAGCTCAGAGTATTATGTTAAATTGCTGGTTTTTGTTCCAGTTCAGCTGTGTTGTGCGTTTTCCACTTGGCCGTGGGTGTCGCTGTCACCCCTAGTCAGTGTTGGAAATACAGCAGGCTGGATGCATTGAGTACCTCTTTACCCAGAAACAGCCCAGTGGGAGTGGTTCACCCGCTGTGCATTCTGGGAGAGGGTACTTAAGGGACAGACACCGTTTTCGTGGTCTCTCTGACCTGATGGCCCTCCTGGCTTGGGGTGTGTCGTAGCAGTTCTTCTGCCTCGGGGCCTCGTTACTGAAAGTAGGCCCAGGAGTTTCTGGGCCTACTGATCCAGGGGTGGTCCTGAGCTGTCTTGCCTGCGGTGAGAAGCAGAGCAATTGGAGACTCAATTGGAGGACGCATCCCAGCCAAATCTACCTCGCAGTATCGCCGGATGGCTGAAAAATACTGGTACTGTGAGTTTGTACTTTGACTTTTCAAAAGTTCTTGGTTATACAATCCTGTGGCAGAGGATTGTATAACGACTCAAGTTATATTCATCAAGTCTGTGGCAGAGACTATGACCGAGCACCGCACCGGCTGCTAGGTCAGTGAGAGAGGCCTATCCGGTGGTTGCTAGATCCAGTTGTGGAGCTGTTTGTCCTCTGGATCAAAAAAGTACCTGTGATCCGCAAAATAAGGTACCTGAATCTCCCCTAACCCTTCATCCCTCTATCTGACGTTTGTTAATAAAAGCATTGGAAAAAGAGACTAAGTGTTGGTGCGAACATCTGTGAACAACTCTCCAATGGGACCCCTATGGCGGATACGGTGAACAGTGAGGTAACGGCAGACCCAAAATTAAACCAGCAGCTCATGCGGGGGTAGTGCTACATACATATGAATGCTGCCTTTATTTACATATGAATGCCGCTGGCCTCAGCTATTTACATATGAATGCCCCCGTTATTTACATATGAATGACGGTTATTTACATGTAAACATAGGGTCTGCAGGTGAGTCATCTGTAGCAGCACTTCACACTGAGATATCAGGACACAGCACATGACTAAAACTTCAAGGGACAAGGGAATTTAAACTGGGATAGTTGACAAGTATGAGGTAGCTGCTTTGGGCCCCACAGCAATGACAGGGCCCAGGGAAGCTGCACCTTTTGCCCTGCCTTAAAGGCGGTGCTGCAACTGACAGCAATTAATAACAACAATATGTCTATGACTAAGCCTGATTGGCTGAAATGCGTTAGCAGGGAAGGCCTCCAAGGTGGGGATTCTGATGTACATTGTTTTGACCATTAAAGGTTTTTTAAGGAAGTGAGTGAGGCATGTGGCCTCTGTCTCTTTGCACAGTGTCTGCATGAAGTAGGAATAGGCTCCAGGGATCAACAACCAGCATGCTCACAATGGAGGACAGTATCCAGAGCTTGGGAGCAGCGAGGTCCTTGAAGGTCTTCTAATGACAACAATAGTTAGATCCTAAGTTCCAATTGCTGGAAAGTCCACAATATTGTAGAGTACAAAACGGACAAGGCTTGAAACATTCAGGGTGCATATGGATATTTACTCTTTTGTTAGGGTAGATGAACAATCCAACGGGGTGGCCTAATTTGTGAGTGTCATAGGTTTTGATATGCATGTCACTTACTAGAAGAATGAACAAGTCTTTTTGTGGTGCGTCTCTGTGTGGTGTGTCTGCACAGGGGTGTATATTGAGTGTATTATTATTATTATGCACGATTTATATAGCGCCAACAGTTTGCGCAGCACTTTACAATGTAGAGGGGGGACAGCACAATTACAATACAGTTCAATACAGAAGGGACAGGGGGGCCCTGCTTGTAGAGCTTACATTCTAAAGGGAGGGGGGGTGATGGTACAAAAGGTAATAGCTGCGGGGGATGATTTGATGGGGGTGGCTCAGGTACAGTTCTTAGGTGGGTGGGTGGGATAGGCTTCCCTGAATAAAGGAGTTTTCAGGAATCTCCTAAAGGTGGGCAGGGTAGGGGCTGATCAGACATACTGGGGCAGGGAGTTCCAGAGGATGGGAAAGGCTCTAGTGAAATCTTGTAGGCGAGCAGGGGAGGAGGTAACAAGGGAGCTAGAGAGCAGGAGGTCCTGGGAGGAGCGGAGAGGACGATTTGGGCCATATCTGCAGATGAGGTTGGTGATGTAGATGGGGGCGATGTTGTTGATGGCCTTGTATGTTGTGGTTAGTATTTTGAATTTTACATGATGGGGTAGTGGAAGCCAGTGAAGGCAGAGAGGGGCAGCAGTCACGGATCGGTTAGTGAGGTGTAATAGTCTAGCAGCAGCATTCATAATAGACTGAAGGGGGGATAGCCTGTGTAAGGGTAGGCCGATGAGGAGAGGGTTGCAGTAGTCGAGGCAGGAAATAACCAAGGAGTGGGTGTCGTTAGTCAGGAAGGGTCGAATTCTGGAGATGTTACGGAGGTTAAGGAGGCAAGATTTAGCCGGTGATTGGATGTGGGGGCTGAAGGAGAGGTCAGAGTCAAGGATTACACCCAGCACCCTGGCATGTGTGGAGGGACCAATGGTTGTGCTGTTTATCTTAATGGTAAAGTCATGGGGGAGGGGACCGGTAAGGGGGAAATATAACAAGCTCGGTTTTAGAAAGATTGAGTTTGAGATTGAGTGGTGTGACATCCATACCGATATGTCATTCAGTAAGTTTGTGATCTGTGAGGAGATCGAGGGGGTGAGTTGAGGAGTAGAATGATAGATCTGGGTGTCATCGGCATAAAGGTGATATTGGAAGCCATGGGAGGTTATCAACTGGCCCAGGGAAGAGGTATAGAGAGACAATAGGAGGGGCCCAAGGACAGAGCCTTGGGGTACCCCAACAGAAAGAGGAAGGGGAGTGGAGGAGATGGAGTTGTAAGTGACACTGAAAGTGCGCTGAGATAGGTAGGAGGAGAACCAGGATAAAGCAGAATCACGGAGGCCAAAGGAGTGAAGTTTGCTGAGGAGGAGCAGGTGGTCAACTGTGTCAAAGGCAGCAGAGAGGTCTAATGCCCTGTACACGCGATCGGATTTCCGATGGAATAAAATCAGATGGAATTTTCCATCGGAATTCTGATGAAGCTGACTTTCATCAGTCTTGCCTACACACCATCAGACAAAATTCCAACCTTCCAAAACACTGTGACGTAAAACACTCAGACGAGCCAAGAAAAATTAAGTTCAATGCTTCTGAGCATGTGTCGACTTGATTCTGAGCATGCGTGGCTTTTTTCTCCGTTGGAGTTCCACACAGACGATCGGAATTTCCTATTGTTTTTTTTTCATTGGAAAAATGTAAAACCGTGTGTACAGGGCATTAGAGTATGAGTATGGAGTAATGGTCATTGGTTTTACCAGTTAGTAGGTCATTGGTGAGTTTTAGTAGGGCAGTTTCAGTGGAATGTTGTGGGCAGAAGCCGGACTGTAGAGGGTCGAGAAGGTTGTTGTCAGTGAGGCAGCAACTCATTCGGTCATGGACAAAGCGTTCGATGAGCTTGGAGGCAAATGGGAGCAGGGAGATGGGTCTCAAGTTATTCAAACAGCTGGGGTCAAGTGAGGGCTTTTTTAAGTATGGGGGTAACCAGTGCATCTGTATCTGTATAGGTGTGTTTTTTTTATGGGGTGTATCTACATGGGGGTGTGTCTTTATGCAATGTACTTGCATGGGGGTTTGTCTATATTGGTGGAAATCTTTGTGGTGGTACACAGCCCCCGAAACTCATCACAAACCTTATTCTCCTCTAGCTAATGGCCCTGCTCCAAACACGCTCCAGCAAGGTCTTCTGCTGGTGGTTGACTACAAAACCTGCACTAAGCATGACTGGTGGGGAACACTTGTGAACACCAACATGGTCTGTGCTGGGGGAGACGGCATTGTCTCCAGCTGTATGGTATGTTATTTATTCATTATATTACCCACTATCAATTTCTTTAAATTCTCTTTGGAGTGGAGGGGATTGAAGCCGTATTAGTGAACTTGAGACAGAAACAATTGAGTACTGCCCGTGATACTTAACCACTTGCCGTCTGCCTCACGTACATATACGTCGGCAGAATGACACGGGCAGGCAAAGCAACCTACAGGTACGTTGCTTTGAATCTGCCGCCTAGTGGCTGTGACCGTGCCTGCAGGACCCGCGGACTCGATGTCCGCCGGTGTCCCACGATCGTGTCACAGGACGGCAGAACGGAGAGATGACTATGTAAACAAGGCATTTCCTTGTTCTGCCTAGTGACAGCACACTGATCTACTGCTCCCTGTGTCATGTCACTTGTAACCCACCCCCCCTCCCACAGTTAGAATCACTCCCTAGGACACACTTAACCGCTTCCTCGCCCCCCTAGTGGTTAACCTCTTCCCTGCCAGTGTCATTTACACAGTAATCAGTGCATTTTTATAGCACTGATCGCAATATAAATGACAATGGTTCCAAAATAGTGTCAAAAGTGTCTGATGTGTCCGCCGCAATATCGCAGTCAAGATAAAAATCACTAATCGCCGCCATTACTGGTAAAAAAAAAATAATAATAAAAATGCCATAAACTATCCCCTATTTTGTAGAAGCTATAACTTTTGTGCAAACCAATCAATATACACTTATTGAAAAAATTTTTAACCAAAAATATGTAGAAGAATACGTATCGGCCTAAACTGAGGAAAAAAATAGTTTTTTTTATATATTTTTGGTGGATAATATAATCACCCTAATCACCCTGTGCAGAACAGATTCCCCCTACTGACCTGGCTCCCCATCCTCCCCCCCCCCCACAGCACTGCCGGCTTCCCTCCTCTCCCACCGGTTGTTGCTGTGGATGTTTTAGGATGAGTGGGGGAAGGGGCCGGTAAATATGCCATTTACCGGCCCCTTCCCTTTCTGAATGAACATCGTGAGTGATCGGTAGAGTGTGTTTGATCTTTGGGGTGCATACCCTAATGCACAAAGGCTGCGCACACCTATGGAAATAAAGCAATGTAATGCATTTGATATATTTACTGATGAAAAGACATGCATGGACATGCCCTTTAAGGAGATCTGTATCTTGCAGGGTGACTCTGGAGGACCCCTGAACTGTCAGAATGCACAAGGTGCCTGGGAGGTCCATGGTGTGGTCAGTTTTGGATCTTCTCTTGGATGTAACTACTACAAGAAGCCCTCTGTCTTTACCCGCGTCTCTGACTTCAACGACTGGATCAGCACGGTGAGCACCTGATATCACAGTGTGATACATTCATAAGGCAAAAAATACTTCTCAGGGTTATTTTAAAAAAAAACTCCCTAACCAGTCTGCAACCAACCAAATTATCTTGTCTAACTTTGGGCTAACTTTGCTGTTTTTTTTTTTATTTATTCATTAAAATTAATTTTTCCCCAAAAATTGCGTTTTGCAAGACCGCTGCGCAAATACAGTGTGACATAAAATATTGCAATGACTGCCATTTTATTTTCTAGGGTCTCTGCAAAATATATATATATATTGTGAGGGGGTTAACTCGGCAGCGGGTGTGTGTGACCCCCTGGTTGGGCTCCCCACACAAAAACAGGGCCAGCAGACGGAGGTTGTGGTTTTCAAAATCAAAAGGTGCGGTTTATTTCTCTATGTACAGTGACAAAACACAGCAAAGCCAAAAAGAAACAAACAAAATAAATCCTGGTCAGCTTGACCTCTGACTAAACATGCAGGTTTCCTAAACTAACAACTGGGATCAGCCTGGTGCTGTCCTAGTCCCTAAGTCCCTGGTTTAGTAAAAGTCCAAACAAATAGCCACACAGGCTTTGCCTCACCGCACAGGGGTTCACTCTCCCTAGACAGTCCACACAGGTCTGGTTCCAGGCATGAGCTAACACCTAATGAATCTGGGAGTTCTTATAGAGGCCTAAATGAGCTGACAAGCTTCAGCTGGTCTCATCAACTCCCTGCCTCACGACGCCCAGCACTCTCCCTAGAGGTATGAGTCATTCATGAGCCCACTAGCCTCAGCTGGGCTTCATCAACTCCCTAGTTGTATAAGTCGGCATAAAGCCTGAATCTGGGAGAAATATATCTACCCCCCTGGATGCAACCAGGTGACTTTACCTTCCTGCTGTCACATACCCCCCCCTCTTGTTTTAACCTTGGGGTTGGAACACCAGCAATCAGGCATTCATGTACTCGAGACAAAGCATCCACATTCCCCATTTGAACGCCAGGGCGATGCTTTACTGTGAAGTTGAATTCCTGTAGGGCCAGGAACCACCTATTCACTCTTCTATTTGTCTCCTTGTTTTGAGCCATCCACTTTAACGGAGCGTGATCCGTAACCATGTCAAAGTGCCTACCTAGCAGATAGTACCGAAGGGAATCTAGAGCCCACTTCACCGCTAAACATTCCTTTTCAACCGTGGCGTAATTTACCTCATGGGACTTCAACTTCCTGCTGAGGTAAATGACTGGGTGCTCTTCCCCGTTCCAGACCTGGGACAATACTGCTCCTAACCCCACATCTGACGCATCACTTTGTACGACAAAGTCTTTAGAGAAGTCGGGTGAGTACAACACTGGCTGGCTACATAAGGCTTGTTTCAAGAATTGGAATGCTGCCTCAGCCTCGGGGGTCCATTTAATCATGACCGACCCTTTCCCTTTCGTCAGGTTGGTTAGGGGCACAGCCTTAGAAGCAAAGTGGGGAATGAAGCGCCGATAATAACCCGCGATTCCCAGAAAGGCTCGTACCTGCTTCTTGCTGTTGGGACGTGGCCAACTCTGGATGGCCTCGACTTTGTTGAGTTGGGGTTTTATTACTCCCCTGCCAATGGTGTACCCAAGATATTTGGCCTCCTCCTGCCCAATGGTACACTTCTTGGGGTTAGCCGTAAACCCCGCTTCCCGAACAGAGTCCAGGACTGCTTGCACTTTTGGCAGATGTGAGGCCCAATCTGTGCTATGGACAATTACGTCATCCAGGTAAGCCGCAGCATACTTCCGATGGGGCCTCAGCATCTGGTCCATTTTCCGCTGGAATGTGGCCGGCGCATTCTGTAACCCGAACGGCATTCTCTTATATTGGAACGCCCCGTCTGGGGTTACAAATGCGGTTTTCTCTTTGGCCGACTTGGCCAGGGGAATTTGCCAATACCCTTTTGTGAGGTCAAGAGTCGTCATGTATCGGGCTGTTCCCAGCCGGTCGATCAACTCATCTATACGTGGCATGGGGTAGGTGTCAAATTTTGTAACTTTGTTCAACTGACGAAAATCGTTACAAAATCGCCAGCTCCCATCCGGTTTAGGCACCAACACAATGGGACTAGACCAATCACTTTGGGACTCCTCTATCACCCCTAAGTTCAGCATTTTCTGTACTTCCTCCCGTATTGCCTCCCGTCGGGCCTCTGGGATCCGATAGGGTTTTAACTTCACCCTTTCACCGGGCGGGGTAATAATATCATGCTCTACCCCAGATGTTTGTCCCGGCAGCTCAGAGAACACCTCCTTGTTGCGAAGCACAAACTCCTTAACCTCCTGTTGTTGGGGTTGTGACAAGGTGGCTGCTATTCCAACCTCCGGAATCACGCAACCAGTTTGAGCTGGTGACCAAGTTTCTGCGACTAGGGACTCTCTATCCCTCCAGGCTTTCAACAGATTAACGTGATATATCTGTTCGGGCTTTCGCCTTCCTGGTTGTCTGACCTTGTAATTCACTTCGCTCACTTTTTCCATTATCTCGTAGGGGCCTTGCCATTTGGCAAGGAATTTACTTTCAACCGTAGGGACAAGTACCAATATCCTATCCCCCGGGGAAAAGGTACGGGTCTTTGCTCCACGGTTGTACACTCTCTGCTGTGCCAACTGCGCTTGGGCCAAATGTTCCTTCACGATGGGCATTACCTGTGCAATTCGATCTTGCATCAGGGCGACATGCTCAATCACACTCCTGTGGGGAGAACTCTCACTTTCCCAAGTTTCCTTGGCAATATCCAACAGCCCTCTTGGGTGTCTCCCATACAGTAACTCAAAGGGGGAGAATCCCGTAGAGGATTGGGGCACCTCCCTAATAGCAAACATCAAATAAGGAAGTAGACAGTCCCAATCCTTTCCATCTCTATCCACCACTTTCTTCAACATTTGTTTTAGGGTTTTGTTGAATCTTTCAACCAGCCCATCGGTTTGGGGGTGATACACAGATGTACGCAATTGCGTCACTTTGAACAATTTACACAGCTCTTTCATAACCCGGGACATAAAGGGTGTACCTTGGTCCGTAAGCAGTTCTTTACAAATACCCACCCGGCTAAAAACAAGAGATAGCTCTTTGGCTATGGTTTTGGCCGAGGTATTTCTGAGAGGGATCGCTTCTGGATAACGGGTGGCATAGTCCATTATAACCAATATGTACTGGTGCCCCCTAGCGGACTTGATTATAGGACCTACCAAATCCATTGCGATTCTCTCAAACGGGACCTCAATGATGGGTAGAGGGACCAGCGGGCTACGGAAATGTGGCATCGGGGCCGACCTCTGACACACAGGGCAGGAGGAACAATAATTTTCTATGTCCTTCATCACCCCAGGCCAATAGAATCTCTGTAATACCCTCTCTCGGGTTTTCTCTGTCCCCAGATGACCTCCAAGAATGTGCCCATGGGCCAACTCCAACACCAACTTCCTGTAAGGTTTGGGCACCACCAGCTGCTCAACGGTTTCTTCTGCCCTTTTAGCCACCCGATACAGTAGGTCCTTCTCTACGCTGAAGTATGGGTAAGTGCAGGTATTATCTGGGTTCACTAACTCGCCATCTATTTCCACTACGTTTTCCCGTGCCTTTATTAGGGCGGGGTCTTTTAACTGTTCTGTGGCAAAATTTTCCCTGTGAACCTCCAGATCAGAAAACTCCACAGACGGTAGGTTTTCGTCTGAGGAGGTGGGCTCCTCTCCAGTTTCTTGAGTCTCCCCTGCCAATACTGACAAGGGAAATTCTGGAGAGTCCTCACCACTCTCAGAGGAGTTCTGGCTATCACATTCCTGGTACATAGGGGCACCAGTGGGGGGCTCAGGATCATCCCACAGTTCCCAGAACTTCGGAAAATCCCTTCCCACAATGGCGTCATGCGGTAACTGAGATACTAAGCCCACTGGATGAGAGAGGGTACCTTTGGGGGTCTCGAAACACACTGTAGTCACTGGATACTCTCGGGTGTCCCCATGCACACAAATAACAGCTACCTTGCTATTCCCAGAGACCTCTGTTTTAACTAACTCAGCCTTTATCAGGGTCACAAGGCTACCTGAATCCAACAATACCACAACATTTCTACCATTAACACACATTTTGCATAAATGTTTCTCAGTTCCTCGAATGGCAGTGCATGCGACTGTCGCACACAGCGACTGACGTCTGCCCGTCAGAAAGTCACACTGCATGGGTTCCTCCACAACCGGGCAATTGGCTGCAATATGTCCCGCTTGCCGGCAGCGGTAGCAAACGATCCTTCTTGCGGCCTCTTGAGCCGCTGATTTCCCAGGCTGTTCTCGCCAAACTTGGGGTAGAGCTCCCACCCTCTCACTCTCTCCACCCTCACCCCTTGGAATCCTCTTATCCGCCCCTGGGGATGGTCTGGTCTTAGGGTGGAAAGTCCGAGAGTCTCTGGAAGAGGCCGTCAGGTTCTCTGTAGCCAAGTATCTCTCTACACGATCCACAAGTTTACCGGCCGTTTCTGGGTCTCCATGGCTTACCCACTTTTGAATGGCGGTAGGAAGAGCTCTCAAGAAACGATCCATCACAACACGTTCCACAATCTCCGGTGCGGACAAAGTCTCTGGCTGTAGCCACTTCCTGCTCAGGTGAATGAGATCATACATTTGAGACCTGGGGGGTTTTCCAAGCTGGAAAGTCCAGTTATGCACACGCTGAGCCCGGACAGCCAGGGTGACACCCAGCCTTGCCAATATTTCAGCTTTTAGCATCACATAGTCTTTTGCTTGGTCAGGCTCTAGGTCATAGTAAGCCTTCTGCGATTCACCAGTTAACAGAGGAGCCACCAGTCCAGCCCACTGCTCCTCAGGCCACTTTTCTCTTTCAGCAGTCCTTTCAAATGTGGTCAAAAATACCTCTGGATCATCCTCTCCAGTCATTTTTGTCAATAAACGACTCACCCCAAAGGACGCGGTATTAGTGGGACGGCTTTCCTCACTGGTCTGCGGACGTTGCTGCATTACTGCTTCCATTTGTTGTAGTCTCTGCTCTTGCTTCTGTAACAGGTCTATGAAGCGGGCCTCAGATTGCTGCTGGGCTTGTTGATGAGCTTGCTGCTGGGCTGCAAGGCTCCTTTGCAAACCTGCATTTGTCTGCTGTTGATTGGCATTTGCTAGAGCCAGCTGTTTCAGTATCTCCTCCATGCTGGCTTAAAAAAAACTGCCACTGGTTCTCCACCAACTGTGAGGGGGTTAACTCGGCAGCGGGTGTGTGTGACCCCCTGGTTGGGCTCCCCACACAAAAACAGGGCCAGCAGACGGAGGTTGTGGTTTTCAAAATCAAAAGGTGCGGTTTATTTCTCTATGTACAGTGACAAAACACAGCAAAGCCAAAAAGAAACAAACAAAATAAATCCTGGTCAGCTTGACCTCTGACTAAACATGCAGGTTTCCTAAACTAACAACTGGGATCAGCCTGGTGCTGTCCTAGTCCCTAAGTCCCTGGTTTAGTAAAAGTCCAAACAAATAGCCACACAGGCTTTGCCTCACCGCACAGGGGTTCACTCTCCCTAGACAGTCCACACAGGTCTGGTTCCAGGCATGAGCTAACACCTAATGAATCTGGGAGTTCTTATAGAGGCCTAAATGAGCTGACAAGCTTCAGCTGGTCTCATCAACTCCCTGCCTCACGACGCCCAGCACTCTCCCTAGAGGTATGAGTCATTCATGAGCCCACTAGCCTCAGCTGGGCTTCATCAACTCCCTAGTTGTATAAGTCGGCATAAAGCCTGAATCTGGGAGAAATATATCTACCCCCCTGGATGCAACCAGGTGACTTTACCTTCCTGCTGTCACAATATATATATATATATATATATATATATATATATATATAAATAAAATGTTTGGGGGTTCTAAGTAATTTTCTTAGCAAAAAATACTGATTTTATTTTGTAAACAACAAATGTCAAAAATAGGCCTGAAGTGGTTAACATGCTTTAAAGGTTAACCACTTAAGGACCGCCTAACGCCGATATACGTCGGCAGAATGGCACGGCTGGGCACATCAACGTACAGGTACGTCCCCTTTAAGATGCCCAGCCGTAGGTCGCGTGCGACCCGGTCCTGAGCTCCGTGACCGCGCCCGCGGGACCCGCGGACCCGATCGCCACCGGTGTCCCGCGATCGGGTCACAGAGCTGAAGAACGGGGAGAGGTAAGTGTAAACAAACATCTTCCCGTGCTTCCTAATGAGACTGTCACTGATCGTCTGTTCCCTGTCATAGGGAACGACGATCAGTGACGTCACACACCAAGCTACGCCCCCACACAGTAAGAATCACTCATTAGGTCACACTTAACCCCTTCAGCGCCCCCTACAGGTTAACCCCTTCACAGCCAGTGTAATTTTCACAGTAATCAGTGCATTTTTATAGCACTGATCGCTGTAAAAATGACAATGGTCCCAAAATAGTGTCAAAAGTGTCCGATGTGTCCACCATAATGTCGCAATCACGATAAAAATCGCTGATTGCCGCCATAACTAGTAAAAAAATGATTATTAATAAAAATGCCGTAAAACTATCCCCTATTTTGTAGAAGCTATAACTTTTGCGCAAACCAATCAATAAACGCTTATTGTGATTTTTTTTTACCAAAAATATGTAGAAGAATACGTATCGGCCTAAACTGAGGAAAAAAAATGTTTATTTTTTTTTGGGGGGGATATTTATTATAGCAAAAAGTTAAAAATATTGAATTTTTTTCAAAATTGTCGCTTTATTTTTGTTTATAGCGCAAAAAATAAAAACCGCAGAGGTGATCAAATACCACCAAAAGAAAGCTCTATTTGTGGGAAAAAAAGGACGTCAATTTTGTTTGGGAGCCACGTCGCACGACCGCGCAATTGTCAGTTAAAATGACGCAGTGCCGAATCGCAAAAAGGGGCCTGGTCTTTAACCAGCCAAAATGGTCCGGGGCTGAAGCGGCTAAAGGAACAAGATCTTTTTTTTTTTTTTTTTTAGGATTACAAACGCTTACATTTTTTTAAGTGTTTTAAAAAAAAGAGCAAAATTTAAATGAAAAAAAAAAGCCTTTCTTTCATTGGTACATAACTTTGCAATCCTGTGTACGAGAACCATCATTTTAATGTCATTTTAGACAGGATAAACTATAAAATAAGATATATACTTTATATCCAAAGTAACAATATTTTTTTAACTATTTATGATCAAAAGTAGGAAAATAAAAGTGCATTTTTTTTTTTTTTAGTTTTGTTAAATATTGTAGTCTATGGATTGCATAAAAAAATAAGATAATTTATTTCCCCAAATGCGGGAAACTCGACTGCATAATTTGTGGTAGTGGGGGACTGCGTTCACGCTTTCCCCTGAAAAAATAAATAAAACAAAATAAGATAATTTTTGCAAGACATCTCCAAAATAAATAAAAAAAATGGCATTGGTCCTAAAAACAGTGTACCGGTACATATTACGCTGTTAGCTTAAGTAATGACAACGTTTAAGGCAATAATAAACCCCTTGTGCAAAATATATTGTTAAAGGTGCAAAACTACGATTTCAATATTAATAAATGATATTAAACAAAGCAAAAAAAAATATGTGAAAAAGAGCTTCAAGCTTTAAAGGGATTGTAAACCTTCATGTTTTTTTTACCTCAATGCATCCTATGCATTAGGGGGAAAAAACACCTTGCAGTGTCTGGCCCCCCCCCCCCCCCGTTTTCCTTACCTGAGCCCCGAATTTTCGTGGGTGTGTCCCTGCCGTCGCTCTCTCCACGGGTTCTCTGCTCTTCATTGGATAGATTGATAGCAGCGCAGCCATAGGCTCCCGCTGCTGTCAATGAAATCCAATGATGCGTGCGCCGGGGGGCGGGGCCAAGTTGAGACCCCAGAAGAGGAGGATCGTTGCCACTCTGTGCAAAACGAAATGCACAGTGGAGGTAAGTATGACATGTTTGTTATTTAAAAAATTCAAACCTATAGTATCACTTTAAAAAGCTAAGAATGTCTTCAAAAAATATATAGGAAGACTGATCGGCGCTCATGCAGACTCCATAAATCCCCAAAAATACATGCGTTTTATACTTCATAAAATTCCCAATAAAGTGCTTGCTGCAATGCGGCCTCAGCTTTCGGGGGTTATACCGGGATGATGCCGACGTCACGTCCGGGTTGCTCGGCTGCCATTGGCGCCGGATTTTAAAAAATACACGGTATTCAGAATCACCGTTTTCTGCAATTTGAATACTTTGAAGTGTAGAGGAGGGATTAGGGGTCTTTTAGACTCCCGATCCCTCCATAAAGAGTACCTGTCACCACTTATTACTGTCACAAGGGATGTTTACATTCCTTGTGACAGCAATAAAAGTGATCAAAATTTTTTTTTTTTTTAAAACACAATTTTATATTATAAAAATAAATAAAACAAATAAGATTTTTTTTTTTTAAAGCCCCCCTGTCCCCGCGAGCTTGCGCAGCAAAGAAAACGCATACGGAAGTCGCGCCCGCATATGTAAACTGTGTTCAAATCACACATGTGAGGTATCGCCGCGATCGTCAGAGCGAGAGCAATAATTCTAGCCATAGACCTCCTCTGTAACTCTAACCTGGTAACCGCAAAAAAAATTCAAGCGTCGCCTGTGGAGATTTTTAGGTACCGTAGTTTGTCACCATTCCACGAGTGCGTGCAATTATAAAGCATGACATGTATCTATTTACTCGAAGTAACATCATCTTTCACATTATACAAAAAAATTAGGCTAACTTAACTTTTTCATTTTTTTAAAAATTCATTAAAGTAAATTTTTCCCAAAAAGTTGCGTTTAAAACACCAATGCACAATTACCGTGTGACATAAAATATTGCAACAATCGCCATTTTATTCTCTAGATTCTCTGCTAAAAAAATTATATATATATATATATATATATATATATATATAATGTTTGGGGTTTCTAAGTAATTTTCTAGCAAAAAATAAGGATTTTAACTTGTAAACACCAAATGTCAGAAATGGGCTTGGTCATGAACGGGTTAAAATATCCAAAAGTGATTAAAGTGTTAGAAAATCGTGTTGAAATAAAGAACTCATTCTATATTGTATTTTTTTTTTCAGACTATTGCATCTAATTAAGAGCAGTGCAAGAAGTCCTTGGCCTGAACTACGGACTATAAAATGCCTATAAAAATGTTTAATAAAAAAGACAAAACACACCAACTCATGTGTCCTGATTGTTTGGAGATGATGGCATAGCATATGTACTATAAGTATAGGAAAATGGCGGACTTTGACTTTTGAGAGGCTGTCATTTAGTTAGATCCATAAAGGGGCTAATTTACTAAAGGTGATGATCCAATTTGCCCCTTTTGACCTAATTATGCTTTTTGGGCCTACTTACTACAACATAAGGGCTCTCACGCCTCCCTCTTTTTTTTCCCCAATGGACACCCTGAGCTACCTCAGAGACCGATGATCATTCCTTTTGAACAAACCCCCCCCAGACCTTTGTTTTACCACCACATCCAAAATTTCAGTATTTTTGCTTGCACATTATTGGATGATAGAGGTCAGTAGATCTTCTCCTCATTCTCTGAGGCCCCATGCACACGAGACGCCGGTGCAAACTCTGCTGAACACACGTTTTTAAAGGCTAAAACCGGCGTTTAAAAACGCCCGTTTTGCCGCGATTTTAGCGGCGTTTTACCGCGTTTTACCGCGTTTGCGTCTATAGGCGTTTAGTTAAGAAACATCATAAGACCCTCCCTAAGCTCAAAAAACATTATTATTTAACCATTTCAGCCATTTTGGGAGACCAGCAGCTGAGAGAGCAGCAGTGTACTTGTATTTAGCGTATCACTTGCCACATCATCTGCCACAAGCTGTGGATTGTCCACTTGCCACGTCACCTGATACGTCACCTGGCCACGTCACCTGCCACAAGTTGTGAATTGTCCACTTGCCACGTCACCTGCCACGTCACCTGGCCACAAGTTGTGGATTGTCCACTTGCCACGTCACCTGGCCACGTCACCTGGCCATGTCACCTGCCACGTCACCTGCCACAAGTTGTGGAATGTTCACTTGCCACGTCACCTGGCCACGTCACCTGGCCACGTCACCTGCCACAAGTTGTGCATTGTCCACTTGCCACGTCACCTGGCCACGTCACCTGCCACAAGTTGTGAATTGTCCACTTGCCACGTCACCTGCCACGTCACCTGGCCACAAGTTGTGGATTGTCCACTTACCACATCACCTGGCCACGTCACTTGGCCACGTCACCTGGCCATGTCACCTGCCACGTCACCTGCCACAAGTTGTGCATTGTCCACTGGCCACGTCACCTGGCCACGTCACCTGCCACGTCACCTGCCACAAGTTGTGGATTGTCCACTTGCCACGTCACCTGCCACGTCACCTGGACACGTCACCTGGCCACGTCACCTGCCACAATTTGTGGATTGTCCACCTGCCACGTCACCTGGCCACGTCATCTGGCCACGTCACCTGCCACACTTTGTGGATTGTCCACTTGCCACGTCACCTGGCCACGTCATCTGGCCACGTCACCTGCCACAATTTGTGGATTGTCCACTTGCCACGTCACCTGCCACGTCACCTGGCCACGTCACCTGCCACAAGTTGTGGAATGTTCACTTGCTACGTCACCTGCCACGTCACCTGCCACAAGTTGTGCATTGTCCACTTGCCACGTCACCTGGCCACGTCACCTGCCACGTCATCTGCCACAAGTTGTGGATTGTCCACTTGCCACGTCACCTGCCACGTCACCTGCCACGTCACCTGCCACAATTTGTGGATTGTCCACCTGCCACCTCACCTGCCATGTCACCTGGCCACGTCACCTGGCCACGTTACCTGCCACAAGTTGTGGATTGTCCACTTGCCACATCACCTGGCCACATCACCTGCCACGTCACCTGCCACAATTTGTGGATTGTCCACCTGCCACCTCACCTGCCATGTCACCTGCCACGTCACCTGCCACAAGTTGTGGATTGTCCACTTGCCACGTCACCTGCCATGTCACCTGCCACGTCACCTGCCACAATTTGTGGATTGTCCACCTGCCACCTCACCTGCCATGTCACCTGGCCACGTCACCTGGCCACGTTACCTGCCACAAGTTGTGGATTGTCCACTTGCCACGTCACCTGGCCACATCACCTGCCACAATTTGTGGATTTCCACCTGCCACGTCACCTGGCCACAAGTTGTGGATTGTCTACTTGCCACGTCACCTGCCACGTCACCTGGCCACAATTTGTGGATTGTCCACCTGCCACGTCACCTGCCATGTCACCTGGCCACGTCACCTGGCCACGTTACCTGCCACAAGTTGTGGATTGTCCACTTGCCACGTCACCTGGCCACGTCACCTGCCACAATTTGTGGATTTCCACCTGCCACGTCACCTGGCAACATCACCTGCCACAAGTTGTGGAATGTCCACTTGCCACGTCACCTGCCACAAGTTGTGGATTGTCTACAGTGCAATGCAAGCAATTACAGTTTTTTTCATATTTTTTTGATGGTTTTTCATCATTTGCCATCATTTTTGAGATTTCTAATGTAAAAAAATAGGTCACCTTTAAAAACGCTAATAAACGAAATCGTGGCAAAACGCCGGTACCGCGTTTTGCCGCGTTTAGCGGCGTTTAGCCGCGTTTTGCGTCTGAAACGTGGAAAACTTTTGCGTCTGAACCCATTTTTTTGCTTCTGGAAAAACGAGGTTAAACGCAACTGCCTAAAAACGGCAATAAACGAGACTGTGTGCATGGACACATAGGATAACATTGAATGGGTTCAGGAGCAGTTGAAAAAAGTGTCCAACTGCCTCTGAACGCGCGTTTAACAGCAAATAACAGCGTCTCGTGTGCATGGGGCCTAAGCAAGCCATTCTCGACCAGAGTTTCATGGAACCCTAGGGTTCCTTCAGAGGTTGCTATGGGTTCCTGGAGCTGTGGCTGATTGACCCCCCAGCTTATGGTGCCTCCATAGGCATTCTGAACACCATGGTAAGGGGAGCATTCTTCCCAATGACCACCGATGTAAGGAACATTCTTCCCACTGACCACCAATGTAAGGAACATTCTTCCCACTGATCACCAATGTAAGGAACATTCTTCTCACTGACCACCAATGTAAGGAGCATTCTTCTCACTGATCACCAATGTAAGGAACATTCTTCCCACTGATCACCAATGTAGGGGACATTCTTCCCACTGATCACCAATGTAAGGAACATTCTTCCCACTGATCACCAATGTAAGGAGCATTCTTCCCACTGATCACCAATGTAAGGAACATTCTTCCCACTGATCATCAATGTAAGGAACATTCTTCCCACTGATCACCAATGTAAGGAACATTCTTCCCACTGATCATCAATGTAAGGAACATTCTTTCCACTGATCACCAATGTAAGGAGCATTCTCCCCACTGATCACCAATGTAAGGAACATTCTTCCCAATGATCACCAATGTAAGTGTAGCGGGGGTCTAAATCTAGGGGGAGCACCTGGGTGGTAGTATGATCCAGGTTGCACTAATTGTGAGAAGATTTGGACCATTTAAGTCGTGGAGGACTTTGGGGGCGCTGTTGTCCCAGGTCGAGTTTGAGCCACCGTCACAGTGCTGCACCTTTTTGTCCTGCTCTGGCAGTGGTACAGCGGGGCGGGGAGACCTGCTGTGCCTGCTGGGGGTAGGGCATAAAAGGGGTAGACGCCCTCGCCACAAGGTCTTTCTGTTCCATCCCGCGCCCAGGCACCTTCGGCCTGGGTGCTGGCGGTCTGGAGTTCCGGCCCAGGTGCCCATGGCCTGGCCGGAGCCGTGTCGGAGTCCATCTCAGGCACCTTGAGCCTGGGGTGAGGTACTACACCGGAGGCCTGGGGTCCAGTGGCTTCGACTGGGCTCCGCGAGGGTGGATGGGTCCGAGGGCCCCTGAGGTGGATGGGGCCCGTATCTGAGGCGAGGAGGCCGGAGAGGTTACCCTTCTGAGGAGCACAGAGCAGCATCAACTCGGTGACAGAGGGGCCTCTGGTAACTCTCTTGGAGGGACGCTTTCCCCCTGACAGGGGCCGCAACGCAGCGAAGGTACTCCAGTTCCTGTTCTCTAGAGTCGCTGGCAGAGACTCTGAAGATTTAAGTTCTCTCAAGCCGATGGGCTTTAGCAGCCGCTGGTGAAACCACAGTGGTTTAGTTTGATTGTTAGGACTGTGCCTCGACCTGCTCACCCCACCACGTTGAACTGTTTATTGGGTCCCAACCAGTCGGCTGACAAAGGACTGTTTATTCGTGTGCTATAATAAACAAGTGTTGGACCCTTATCGGTGTGTGGTACTCTGGTTAATGGGAGCAAAAGGGAGGTATCAGCACAACAGACTTGGCTCTTAAAGAAACACACAGGCCAGAGAAAAAAACAACAGGTACTGGCCTTCACCTCCCCTGAGGCATGGGGAGGACATGGGCCGTGGCGCATCTCACTCTCGCAGTCAAGATACCCCTAGACAAGAGCTATCGGACAACCGATAAACAAGTGAAGGGGTGAGACCATTACATAAGGAACATTCTTCCCACTGATCACCAATGTAAGGAACATTCTTCTCACTGATCACCAATGTAAGGAACATTCTTCCCACTGACCACCAATGTAAGGAACATTCTTCTCACTGATCACCAATGTAAGGAACAGTCTTCCCACTGATCACCAATGTAAGGGGCATTCTTCTCACTGATCACCAATGTAAGGAACATTCTTCCCACTGATCACCAATGTAAGAAACATTCTTCCCACTGATCACCAATGTAAGGAACATTCTTCCCACTGATCACCAATGTAAGGAACATTCTTCCCACTGGCCACCAATGTAAGGGACATTCTTCCCACTGATCACCAATGTAAGGAACATTCTTCCCAATGATCACCAATGTAAGGAACATTCTTCCCACTGATCACCAATGTAAGGAACATTCTTCTCACTGATCACCAATGTAAGGAACATTCTTCTCACTGATCACCAATGTAAGGAACATTCTTCCCACTGACCACCAATGTAAGGAACATTCTTTCCACTGTCCACCAATGTAAGGAACATTGTTCTCACTGATCACCAATGTAAGGAACATTCTTCCCAATGATCACCAATGTAAGGAACATTCTTCCCAATGATCACCAATGTAAGGAACATTCTTCCCACTGATCACCAATGTAAGAAACATTCTTCTCACTGATCACCAATGTAAGGAACATTCTTCTCACTGATCACCAATGTAAGGAACATTCTTCCCACTGATCACCAATGTAATGAACATTCTTCTCACTGATCACCAATGTAAGGAACATTCTTCTCACTGATCACCAATGTAAGGAACATTCTTCCCACTGACCACCAATGTAAGGAACATTCTTCCCACTGACCACCAATGTAAGGAACATTCTTTCCACTGTCCACCAATGTAAGGAACAGTCTTCCCACTGATCACCAATAGTGATGAGCCGAACACCCCCGGGTTCGGTTCGCACCAGAACCCGCGAACGGACCGAAAGTTCGAACGAACATTAGAACCCTATTAAATACAATGGATGCGAACGTTCGAATTCTAAAGTGCTAATTATAACAACTATTATGCATGTTATTGTCATAAATAGGGTTTGGGAACCCGGGTTGTGCACCAGGGGACATGTATCAATGCAAAAAGAAGTTTTAAAAACGGTCGTTTTTCAGGAGCAGTCATTTTAATGATGCATAAAGTGAAAAAAAAAAAGTCAAATATTCCTTTAAATATCGTACCTGGGGGGTGTCTAAAGTATGCCTGTGAAGTGCCACGTGTTTCCCGTGTTTAGAACTGTCCCTGCACAAAATGACACTTCTAAAGGAAAAAAAAGCCATTTAAAACTGCTTGCGGCTTTAATGTAATGTCTGGTCCCGGTAATATGGATGAAATTCTTTAAGAAAAATGGCATAGCTACCCCATGACCCCCCCCCTACCCCAGCCCATTACCAGCCCCTTTGGGTCTTGTATGGATATTAAGGGGAACCCCGCACATAAAATAAAAAAGGCCCTATATACTCTGAACAGCCGTATACAGGCGGTGCATACAAGACAGGGACTGTAGGTTTGTTCTTATGTAGAATCTGTTTGTAATTTTGAACAGGTACATTGTTGAAGTGTAGCTCCAGCCCAAAAATCTATTTTTAAACTTTTTGGGAAACATAGGTAAGGGTTATCACCCCTGTAACATTTGTTTTGCTGTCTGTGCCCCTGTTCAGAACATTTCACCTCACTTTCCGTCCCAATGACAACTGTTTTTGAAATGTGGTGTTTTTCTTGAAACAAGGATTGCTGATAAAGCATCAGTACAGATGAGACCCCTTTCTCCCATATTTATTCTTACAGGAGAGAATTTTCCTTTCTAGGGGTAGATTTCCTCTCACTTCCTGTTGTCTTCTTTCGTTTGCAAGTAGGAGTCGTTTGTAAGTTGGATGTTTGAAAGTAGGGACCTGCCGTATATACTCTGCAGAAATAGGCCCCTTAGTTGTTGGTGTTGGCACAACACTGTAAGCACTCAGTTACTCTTGGTTGGTGCTGGAACGCCCTGCTGTCAACTATTATATCAGGAATTTTAATTACATATAATTGTTGAACAGTGGTAGTAAAAATTGGGGCTTTGATGGTGGTGCTGGTGCCACAACACTGTAAGCCCTGACAGTTACTCTTGGTGGGTGCAGCAATGGGCCCTGCTGTGAATTATTAGATCAAGAATTGTAATTACATGCCCCTTTTGAACAGGGGCTGAAAAATTGGGCCTTTCGTGGTGGTGGTGGTGGTGGCGTTGCCACAAGACTGTAAGCCCTCAGAGTTACTCTTGGTGGGTGCAGCAATGGACCCTGCTGTGAATTATTAGATCAAGAATTGTAATTGCATGCCCCTGTTGAACAGGGGCTGAAAAATTGGGCCTTAGGCACTGGTGGCACAACACTACAACCCCTCACAGATACTGTACTTGGAGCACAGCAATGAGCCCTGTTGCAAAGTATTGCTTCAAAAATTGTAATGACACGCCCCTGTTAAACAGGGGCTGAAAAATTGGGCCTTAGGCACTGGTGCCACAACACTCCAACCCCTCACAGATACTGTACTTGGAGCACAGCAATGAGCCCTATGGCAAATTATTGCTAAAAAAATTGTAATTACACGCCCCTGTAAAACAGGGGCTGAAAAATTGGGCCTTAGCCACTGGTGGCGGCACCCATAAACAAAAATGATCTTCCAAGCTATCATCATCAATCGTATCATTGAGGACTCGGAGGAGGAGGATAGCCAGTCAACATAACAGCACAGGCACTCAGCATCAGCATCAGTCTTGAAGAGATGTGACATGTTAAAATCAATTAGTCTGTTATATCAGCATCAGGTGTGTGGTAGCTGGTGGTGATCCAAGACTGGTTCATCTTGATGAAAGTCAGTCGATCAACCGAGTCGGTGGACAGGCGCACCCTGTGATCCGTGACAAATCCTCCAGCAGCACTGAATGTGCGTTCCGAAAGAACGCTGGATGCAGGACAGGCCAGTAGCTCAATTGCATACTGTGCAAGCTCTGGCCAGTGATCCATCCTCAAGACCCAGTAAGCCAGAGGATTTTCGGTGGGGAAGGTGTCCAAGTCTGACCTTGCCCCTAGATATTCCTGCACCATGTTTATCAGACGCTGGCGATGGTTGCTGGAACCGATCATACTTTGGGGCTGCGGACTAAAGAATTGTCTGAACGCATCGGTCAGACGGCCACCTTCCCCACCGCTCCTTCTTTGACTGGCCGAAGCCTCAGCAACTCGTTGTCCAGGACCAGGAGTTTGTAACCTCCCAGTCTCTGGGAACGCGTTGCACAGACCTTTCTGCAAGGCCTCCCGGAGTTGTCTCATCCTCTGCTCCCTCTGCGACGGTAACATAAGGTCCGCAACCTTACCCTTGTACCGTGGATCAAGGAGAGTGGCCAGCCAGTAATGGTCCCTCTCCTTGATCCGAAGAATACGAGGATCCTTCCGCAGACTTTGCAGGATCAGGGAGGCCATGCAGCGTAGGTTTGCTGAGGCATTCGCTCCGGAGTCCTCTGGGTCACTAAGGACGACATGATCCGCAGCCACCTCCTCCCAGCCACGTACAAGTCCACTGGTTTCTTGGGACTGTAAATCATCCCTAAAAGACTGCTGCTGATGATGCTGAGTGCCAGCCTCCACCTCCATGCTGACACAATCCTCCTCCTCCTCCTCCTCCTCCTCCTCTTCCTGTGCGATGGGTGGGACAGAAGGAACACTGTCTGGGTAAAGGGGGCCTTGAGAAGTCCTCCTCTTCCTGCCTCTGTTCTGCCTCAAGTGCCCTGTCCATTATTCCACGCAGTGTGTGCTCCAACAGGTGGACAAGAGGTACAGTGTCACTGATGCATGCACTGTCACTGCTCACCATCCTCGTGGCCTCCTCAAATGGTGCCAGGACAGTGCATGCATCCCTGATCATGCCCCACTGGCGTGGAGAAAAAAAACCAAGCTCCCCTGACCCTGTCCTGGTGCCGTAGTCGCACAGGTACTCATTGATGGCCCTCTGCTGCGTGTGCAGCCGCTGCAGCATGGCCAACGTTGAGTTCCACCTGGTGGGCATGTCACATATAAGGCGGTTCTTGGGCAGGTTCAACTCCTTTTGCAGCTCAGCCAGGCGAGCACTGGCATTATAAGATCTGCGGAAATGCACACAGACTTTCCTGGCCTGCCTCAGGACATCCTGTAAGCCCGGGTACCTGCCCAAGAACCGCTGCACCACCAGGTTAAGGACGTGAGCCACACAGGGCACATGGGTCAGTTGTCCCTGTCGGAGGGCGGAGAGGAGGTTGGTGCCATTGTCGCAAACCACCATTCCTGGCTTAAGCTGGCGTGGCGTCAACCACCTCTCGGCCTGGCCCTGCAGAGCAGACAGGACCTCTGCCCCAGTGTGGCTTCTGTCCCCCAAACACACCAGCGCAAGCACGGCATGGCATCTTTTTGCCTGCGTACTTGCGTAGCCCCGTGAACGGCTACGGAGCACCGCTGGTTCATAGGACAAACCACAGGAAGAGGCCATGGAGGAAGAAGAAGAGGAGGGGGTGGAGGAGAGAGGTGTGTCACAACCAGTAGTAGCATTTTGGAGGCGTGGCGGTGGGACAACCTCCAACACTACTGCACCTTGTCCTGCATCCTTCCCAGCTGCCAAAAGAGTGACCCAATGGGCCGTGAAAGAAAGTTAACGTCCCTGTCCATGCCTGCTGGACCATGAGTCAGCGGTAATATGCACCTTACCGCTGACCGCCCTGTCCAGCGAGGCCAAGACATTGCCTTCCACATGCCGGTAGAGAGCCGGAATAGCCTTCCGTGAGAAAAAGTGGCGTTTGGGAACCTGCCACTGAGGAACCGCACATTGCACAAACTCACGGAAGGGGGCCGAGTCTACCAACTGAAAAGGCAGCAGTTGAAGCGCTAGCAATTTAGCCAAGCTAGCATTCAACCGCTGGGCATGTGGATGGCTGGGAGTGAACTTCTTTCGACGGTCCAGCAGCTGGGGCAGGGAAATTTGCCTGCTAGAATCGGACGTCGGTGTACTGCTAGCAGAGTGGCCGCAAGTACTTGGCTGTGACACACCTAATTCTACACCTTCATTCCTCTCAGTGCATGTTTCAGAGAGGACTGAAGTTATAGTGGGGTTGGAGATCCCAGCTGATGCGGTGCAAGGAGAGGTCCGCTTTGTTCTTTGGTGTGGGTCTTTGAGGTAGGCTTGCCAACGAGCTGCATGGCAGGTCAACATATGTCTGGTCAGGCATGTGGTACCCAAGCGGCTGATGTTTTGGCCACGCGATATACGCTTGAGACATATGTTGCAAACAGCAGCTGTGCGATCTGATGCACTAGCCTCAAAAAAGGCCCACACCAAAGAACTTTTTGAATGACGGGCAGAGGCAGCGCCCTGCACAGGCGGAGCTCTGCGGTGTGATTCCGTCGGTGTACTGCCCTTACGCTGGCCACCAAAGGGCATCCTGCCTCGTTGGAGATGTGCCTCCTCCTCATCCTCCTCCTCCTCCTCTCTCCTATTAGGCACCCACGTGGAGTCAGTGACCTCATCATCACCTCCCTCCTCATCACTGGAGGCAATCTGGCAGTATGCTGCAGCTGCTGGAACATGACTTCCAGATTGGTGTCCTTCTTGAGCATCCCCTCTGTCTGCTCTCACCCTACTGCCTTCCTGTAGCTGGGTTTCATCATCAGACCCTTCGAAACGCTGGGCATCCTCCTGGAGCATGTACCCAACACTGTGCTGAAACAGTTCGGGGGACTCCTCAGGAGGAGGACATGGTGGGTCTAGGGAAGGAGTGACTGATGATGAGTCTGACATTGATACCAGGGAAGAGGACGCTTTGGCAGCTGCTTTTCCAGTACCCTGAGCCTGGGTGAGAGAGGATGAGGAGGAGGAGGAGGGCTTGGTCATCCACTCTACCAAGTCTTCGGCATGATGTGGCTCAACATGTCCAGCTGCCGAAAAGAAGGACAAGCGTGTCCCATGGCCATGTGCTGATGACAATGCACCGCGTCCACGACCAGCACTGTTGCCCCCAGACACAGAGCCTGCTTGCCCTCTTTTATTGCCTCCTGACTGTCTGCCTCTCCTTGTTTGCCTTCCAGACATTCTAATAGATGGCCTGCAGGGAGATGGGAAAAAAGCAATAAGGGCTACCTTCAGGTGTCCTTCTCTGTCCCTTGAAACAAGGACTTTGACAGTGAAAGAAACTGACACACTCTCCCTACCTACAGTTTTCTGTCCCTAGAAAAAATGTTTTTTTTAAGCACAATTTAGCACAAGGAGAATTCACTCACTGTCCTTCCAGGTCCCTGGAAACAAGGACTTTGACAGTGAAAGAAACTGACACACTCTCCCTACCTACAGTTTTCTGTCCCTAGAAAAAATGTTTTTTTTAAGCACAATTTAGCACAAGGAGAATTCACTCACTGTCCTTCCAGGTCCCTGGAAACAAGGACTTTGACAGTGAAAGAAACTGACACACTCTCCCTACCTACAGTTTTCTGTCCCTAGAAAAAATGTTTTTTTTAAGCACAATTTAGCACAAGGAGAATTACCTCACTGTCCTTCCAGGTCCCTGGAAACAAGGACTTTGACAGTGAAAGAAACTGACACACTCTCCCTACCTACAGTTTTCTGTCCCTAGAAAAAATGTTTTTTTAAGCACAATTTAGCACAAGGAGAATTACCTCACTGTCCTTCCAGGTCCCTGGAAACAAGGACTTTGACAGTGAAAGAAACTGACACACTCTCCCTACCTACAGTTTTCTGTCCCTAGAAAAAATGTTTTTTTTAAGCACAATTTAGCACAAGGAGAATTACCTCACTGTCCTTCCAGGTCCCTGGAAACAAGGACTTTGACAGTGAAAGAAACTGACACACTCTCCCTACCTACAGTTTTCTGTCCCTAGAAAAAATGTTTTTTTTAAGCACAATTTAGCACAAGGAGAATTACCTCACTGTCCTTCCAGGTCCCTGGAAACAAGGACTTTGACAGTGAAAGAAACTGACACACTCTCCCTACCTACAGTTTTCTGTCCCTAGAAAAAATGTTTTTTTTAAGCACAATATAGCACAAGGAGAATTCACTCACTGTCCTTCCAGGTCCCTGGAAACAAGGACTTTGACAGTGAAAGAAACTGACACACTCTCCCTACCTACAGTTTTCTGTCCCTAGAAAAAATGTTTTTTTTAAGCACAATTTAGCACAAGGAGAATTCACTCACTGTCCTTCCAGGTCCCTGGAAACAAGGACTTTGACAGTGAAAGAAACTGACACACTCTCCCTACCTACAGTTTTCTGTCCCTAGAAAAAATGTTTTTTTAAGCACAATTTAGCACAAGGAGAATTCACTCACTGTCCTTCCAGGTCCCTGGAAACAAGGACTTTGACAGTGAAAGAAACTGACACACTCTCCCTACCTACAGTTTTCTGTCCCTAGAAAAAATGTTTTTTTTAAGCACAATTTAGCACAAGGAGAATTACCTCACTGTCCTTCCAGGTCCCTGGAAACAAGGACTTTGACAGTGAAAGAAACTGACACTCTCCCTACCTACAGTTTTCTGTCCCTAGAAAAAATGTTTTTTTAAGCACAATTTAGCACAAGGAGAATTACCTCACTGTCCTTCCAGGTCCCTGGAAACAAGGACTTTGACAGTGAAAGAAACTGACACACTCTCCCTACCTACAGTTTTCTGTCCCTAGAAAAAATGTTTTTTTTAAGCACAATTTAGCACAAGGAGAATTACCTCACTGTCCTTCCAGGTCCCTGGAAACAAGGACTTTGACAGTGAAAGAAACTGACACACTCTCCCTACCTACAGTTTTCTGTCCCTAGAAAAAATGTTTTTTTTAAGCACAATTTAGCACAAGGAGAATTACCTCACTGTCCTTCCAGGTCCCTGGAAACAAGGACTTTGACAGTGAAAGAAACTGACACACTCTCCCTACCTACAGTTTTCTGTCCCTAGAAAAAATGTTTTTTTTAAGCACAATATAGCACAAGGAGAATTCACTCACTGTCCTTCCAGGTCCCTGGAAACAAGGACTTTGACAGTGAAAGAAACTGACACACTCTCCCTACCTACAGTTTTCTGTCCCTAGAAAAAATGTTTTTTTTAAGCACAATTTAGCACAAGGAGAATTCACTCACTGTCCTTCCAGGTCCCTGGAAACAAGGACTTTGACAGTGAAAGAAACTGACACACTCTCCCTACCTACAGTTTTCTGTCCCTAGAAAAAATGTTTTTTTTAAGCACAATTTAGCACAAGGAGAATTCACTCACTGTCCTTCCAGGTCCCTGGAAACAAGGACTTTGACAGTGAAAGAAACTGACACACTCTCCCTACCTACAGTTTTCTGTCCCTAGAAAAAATGTTTTTTTTAAGCACAATTTAGTACAAGGAGAATTACCTCACTGTCCTTCCAGGTCCCTGGAAACAAGGACTTTGACAGTGAAAGAAACTGACACACTCTCCCTACCTACAGTTTTCTGTCCCTAGAAAAAATGTTTTTTTTAAGCACAATTTAGCACAAGGAGAATTACCTCACTGTCCTTCCAGGTCCCTGGAAACAAGGACTTTGACAGTGAAAGAAACTGACACACTCTCCCTACCTACAGTTTTCTGTCCCTAGAAAAAATGTTTTTTTTAAGCACAATTTAGCACAAGGAGAATTACCTCACTGTCCTTCCAGGTCCCTGGAAACAAGGACTTTGACAGTGAAAGAAACTGACACACTCTCCCTACCTACAGTTTTCTGTCCCTAGAAAAAATGTTTTTTTTAAGCACAATATAGCACAAGGAGAATTCACTCACTGTCCTTCCAGGTCCCTGGAAACAAGGACTTTGACAGTGAAAGAAACTGACACACTCTCCCTACCTACAGTTTTCTGTCCCTAGAAAAAATGTTTTTTTTAAGCACAATTTAGCACAAGGAGAATTCACTCACTGTCCTTCCAGGTCCCTGGAAACAAGGACTTTGACAGTGAAAGAAACTGACACACTCTCCCTACCTACAGTTTTCTGTCCCTAGAAAAAATGTTTTTTTTAAGCACAATTTAGCACAAGGAGAATTCACTCACTGTCCTTCCAGGTCCCTGGAAACAAGGACTTTGACAGTGAAAGAAACTGACACACTCTCCCTACCTACAGTTTTCTGTCCCTAGAAAAAATGTTTTTTTTAAGCACAATTTAGCACAAGGAGAATTACCTCACTGTCCTTCCAGGTCCCTGGAAACAAGGACTTTGACAGTGAAAGAAACTGACACACTCTCCCTACCTACAGTTTTCTGTCCCTAGAAAAAATGTTTTTTTTAAGCACAATTTAGCACAAGGAGAATTACCTCACTGTCCTTCCAGGTCCCTGGAAACAAGGACTTTGACAGTGAAAGAAACTGACACACTCTCCCTACCTACAGTTTTCTGTCCCTAGAAAAAATGTTTTTTTTAAGCACAATTTAGCACAAGGAGAATTACCTCACTGTCCTTCCAGGTCCCTGGAAACAAGGACTTTGACAGTGAAAGAAACTGACACACTCTCCCTACCTACAGTTTTCTGTCCCTAGAAAAAATGTTTTTTTTAAGCACAATTTAGCACAAGGAGAATTACCTCACTGTCCTTCCAGGTCCCTGGAAACAAGGACTTTGACAGTGAAAGAAACTGACACACTCTCCCTACCTACAGTTTTCTGTCCCTAGAAAAAATGTTTTTTTTAAGCACAATTTAGCACAAGGAGAATTACCTCACTGTCCTTCCAGGTCCCTGGAAACAAGGACTTTGACAGTGAAAGAAACTGACACACTCTCCCTACCTACAGTTTTCTGTCCCTAGAAAAAATGTTTTTTTTAAGCACAATATAGCACAAGGAGAATTCACTCACTGTCCTTCCAGGTCCCTGGAAACAAGGACTTTGACAGTGAAAGAAACTGACACACTCTCCCTACCTACAGTTTTCTGTCCCTAGAAAAAATGTTTTTTTTAAGCACAATTTAGCACAAGGAGAATTCACTCACTGTCCTTCCAGGTCCCTGGAAACAAGGACTTTGACAGTGAAAGAAACTGACACACTCTCCCTACCTACAGTTTTCTGTCCCTAGAAAAAATGTTTTTTTTAAGCACAATTTAGCACAAGGAGAATTACCTCACTGTCCTTCCAGGTCCCTGGAAACAAGGACTTTGACAGTGAAAGAAACTGACACACTCTCCCTACCTACAGTTTTCTGTCCCTAGAAAAAATGTTTTTTTTAAGCACAATATAGCACAAGGAGAATTCACTCACTGTCCTTCCAGGTCCCTGGAAACAAGGACTTTGACAGTGAAAGAAACTGACACACTCTCCCTACCTACAGTTTTCTGTCCCTAGAAAAAATGTTTTTTTTAAGCACAATTTAGCACAAGGAGAATTACCTCACTGTCCTTCCAGGTCCCTGGAAACAAGGACTTTGACAGTGAAAGAAACTGACACACTCTCCCTACCTACAGTTTTCTGTCCCTAGAAAAAATGTTTTTTTTAAGCACAATTTAGCACAAGGAGAATTACCTCACTGTCCTTCCAGGTCCCTGGAAACAAGGACTTTGACAGTGAAAGAAACTGACACACTCTCCCTACCTACAGTTTTCTGTCCCTAGAAAAAATGTTTTTTTTAAGCACAATTTAGCACAAGGAGAATTACCTCACTGTCCTTCCAGGTCCCTGGAAACAAGGACTTTGACAGTGAAAGAAACTGACACACTCTCCCTACCTACAGTTTTCTGTCCCTAGAAAAAATGTTTTTTTTAAGCACAATTTAGCACAAGGAGAATTCACTCACTGTCCTTCCAGGTCCCTGGAAACAAGGACTTTGACAGTGAAAGAAACTGACACACTCTCCCTACCTACAGTTTTCTGTCCCTAGAAAAAATGTTTTTTTTAAGCACAATTTAGCACAAGGAGAATTACCTCACTGTCCTTCCAGGTCCCTGGAAACAAGGACTTTGACAGTGAAAGAAACTGACACACTCTCCCTACCTACAGTTTTCTGTCCCTAGAAAAAATGTTTTTTTTAAGCACAATATAGCACAAGGAGAATTCACTCACTGTCCTTCCAGGTCCCTGGAAACAAGGACTTTGACAGTGAAAGAAACTGACACACTCTCCCTACCTACAGTTTTCTGTCCCTAGAAAAAATGTTTTTTTTAAGCACAATTTAGCACAAGGAGAATTACCTCACTGTCCTTCCAGGTCCCTGGAAACAAGGACTTTGACAGTGAAAGAAACTGACACACTCTCCCTACCTACAGTTTTCTGTCCCTAGAAAAAATGTTTTTTTTAAGCACAATTTAGCACAAGGAGAATTACCTCACTGTCCTTCCAGGTCCCTGGAAACAAGGACTTTGACAGTGAAAGAAACTGACACACTCTCCCTACCTACAGTTTTCTGTCCCTAGAAAAAATGTTTTTTTTAAGCACAATTTAGCACAAGGAGAATTACCTCACTGTCCTTCCAGGTCCCTGGAAACAAGGACTTTGACAGTGAAAGAAACTGACACACTCTCCCTACCTACAGTTTTCTGTCCCTAGAAAAAATGTTTTTTTTAAGCACAATTTAGCACAAGGAGAATTACCTCACTGTCCTTCCAGGTCCCTGGAAACAAGGACTTTGACAGTGAAAGAAACTGACACACTCTCCCTACCTACAGTTTTCTGTCCCTAGAAAAAATGTTTTTTTTAAGCACAATTTAGCACAAGGAGAATTACCTCACTGTCCTTCCAGGTCCCTGGAAACAAGGACTTTGACAGTGAAAGAAACTGACACACTCTCCCTACCTACAGTTTTCTGTCCCTAGAAAAAATGTTTTTTTTAAGCACAATTTAGCACAAGGAGAATTACCTCACTGTCCTTCCAGGTCCCTGGAAACAAGGACTTTGACAGTGAAAGAAACTGACACACTCTCCCTACCTACAGTTTTCTGTCCCTAGAAAAAATGTTTTTTTTAAGCACAATTTAGCACAAGGAGAATTCACTCACTGTCCTTCCAGGTCCCTGGAAACAAGGACTTTGACAGTGAAAGAAACTGACACACTCTCCCTACCTACAGTTTTCTGTCCCTAGAAAAAATGTTTTTTTTTAAGCACAATTTAGCACAAGGAGAATTACCTCACTGTCCTTCCAGGTCCCTGGAAACAAGGACTTTGACAGTGAAAGAAACTGACACACTCTCCCTACCTACAGTTTTCTGTCCCTAGAAAAAATGTTTTTTTTAAGCACAATATAGCACAAGGAGAATTCACTCACTGTCCTTCCAGGTCCCTGGAAACAAGGACTTTGACAGTGAAAGAAACTGACACACTCTCCCTACCTACAGTTTTCTGTCCCTAGAAAAAATGTTTTTTTTAAGCACAATTTAGCACAAGGAGAATTACCTCACTGTCCTTCCAGGTCCCTGGAAACAAGGACTTTGACAGTGAAAGAAACTGACACACTCTCCCTACCTACAGTTTTCTGTCCCTAGAAAAAATGTTTTTTTTAAGCACAATTTAGCACAAGGAGAATTACCTCACTGTCCTTCCAGGTCCCTGGAAACAAGGACTTTGACAGTGAAAGAAACTGACACACTCTCCCTACCTACAGTTTTCTGTCCCTAGAAAAAATGTTTTTTTTAAGCACAATTTAGCACAAGGAGAATTACCTCACTGTCCTTCCAGGTCCCTGGAAACAAGGACTTTGACAGTGAAAGAAACTGACACACTCTCCCTACCTACAGTTTTCTGTCCCTAGAAAAAATGTTTTTTTTAAGCACAATATAGCACATGGAGAATTCACTCACTGTCCTTCCAGGTCCCTGGAAACAAGGACTTTGACAGTGAAAGAAACTGACACACTCTCCCTACCTACAGTTTTCTGTCCCTAGAAAAAATGTTTTTTTAAGCACAATTTAGCACAAGGAGAATTACCTCACTGTCCTTCCAGGTCCCTGGAAACAAGGACTTTGACAGTGAAAGAAACTGACACACTCTCCCTACCTACAGTTTTCTGTCCCTAGAAAAAATGTTTTTTTTAAGCACAATTTAGCACAAGGAGAATTACCTCACTGTCCTTCCAGGTCCCTGGAAACAAGGACTTTGACAGTGAAAGAAACTGACACACTCTCCCTACCTACAGTTTTCTGTCCCTAGAAAAAATGTTTTTTTTAAGCACAATTTAGCACAAGGAGAATTACCTCACTGTCCTTCCAGGTCCCTGGAAACAAGGACTTTGACAGTGAAAGAAACTGACACACTCTCCCTACCTACAGTTTTCTGTCCCTAGAAAAAATGTTTTTTTTAAGCACAATATAGCACAAGGAGAATTCACTCACTGTCCTTCCAGGTCCTTGGAAACAAGGACTTTGACAGTGAAAGAAACTGACACACTCTCCCTACCTACAGTTTTCTGTCCCTAGAAAAAATGTTTTTTTTAAGCACAATTTAGCACAAGGAGAATTACCTCACTGTCCTTCCAGGTCCCTGGAAACAAGGACTTTGACAGTGAAAGAAACTGACACACTCTCCCTACCTACAGTTTTCTGTCCCTAGAAAAAATGTTTTTTTTAAGCACAATTTAGCACAAGGAGAATTACCTCACTGTCCTTCCAGGTCCCTGGAAACAAGGACTTTGACAGTGAAAGAAACTGACACACTCTCCCTACCTACAGTTTTCTGTCCCTAGAAAAAATGTTTTTTTTAAGCACAATTTAGCACAAGGAGAATTACCTCACTGTCCTTCCAGGTCCCTGGAAACAAGGACGTTGACAGTGAAAGAAACTGACACACTCTCCCTACCTACAGTTTTCTGTCCCTAGAAAAAATGTTTTTTTTAAGCACAATTTAGCACAAGGAGAATTACCTCACTGTCCTTCCAGGTCCCTGGAAACAAGGACTTTGACAGTGAAAGAAACTGACACACTCTCCCTACCTACAGTTTTCTGTCCCTAGGAAAAATGTTTTTTTTAAGCACAATATAGCACAAGGAGAATTCACTCACTGTCCTTCCAGGTCCCTGGAAACAAGGACTTTGACAGTGAAAGAAACTGACACACTCTCCCTACCTACAGTTTTCTGTCCCTAGAAAAAATGTTTTTTTTAAGCACAATATAGCACAAGCACAAAACACACTGACACTCTCCCTACCTATCCTTCTCTTTCCCTAAACTAAAGGAATCCAGGTTAAGCAAGAAAGAAATAAAAGTCACTGTCCCTGCCTATGCTGCTCTATCCCTGCTCCGGAACACACTACACTAGGCCGCCGTGCTGGCGGCCTTTTATAGTGTGGGGCGTGTACTAAACCCCCTCAGCAATAATTGGCCACAGGCATCCTGCCTGTGGCCAATCATTGCTCTCCTCGCTGCCGGCGCTGTGATTGGCCAAGCATGCGGGGTCACAGTGCATGCTTGGCCAATCACAGCGCCTGGATGACACTGCGATGGCGTAGTGCATTGTGGGCCGTTCGCGTCACTCGAATTTGGCGCGAACGGCCCAAATCGTTCGATCTTCGTCGAACGATCGAACAGCCGATGTTCGAGTCGAACGTATGTTCGACTCGAACACGAAGCTCATCCCTAATCACCAATGTAAGGAACATTCTTCCCACTGATCATCAATGTAAGGAACATTCTTCCCACTGATCACCAATGTAAGGAACATTCTTCCCAATGATCACCAATGTAAGGAACATTCTTCCCAATGATCACCAATGTAAGGAACATTCTTCTCACTGATCACCAATGTAAGGAACATTCTTCCCACTGATCACCAATGTAAGAAACATTCTTCTCACTGATCACCAATGTAAGGAACATTCTTCTCACTGATCACCAATGTAAGGAACATTCTTCCCACTGATCACCAATGTAAGGAACATTCTTCCCACTGATCACCAATGTAAGGGACATTCTTCCCACTGATCACCAATGTAAGGAGCATTCTTCCCACTGATCAACAATGTAAGGATCATTCTTTCCACTGACCACCAATGTAAGGATCATTCTTTCCACTGACCACCAATGTAAGGAACATTCTTCTCACTGATCACCAATGTAAGGAGAATTCTTCCCACTGATCACCAATGTAAGGATCATTCTTCCCACTGACCACAAATGTAAAGAGCATTCTTCCCACTGATCACCATTGTAAGGAACATTCTTCTCACTGACCCCCAATGTAAGGAACATTCTTCTCACTGACCACAAATATAAGGTGCATTCTTCTCACTGACCATCAATGTAAGGGAAATTATTCCCAGTGACCACTAATTTAAGGGACATTCTTCCCTCAGTTTTCAATTATTTTATTTCAGCTGGGGGTTCCCTGAGACTTGAAAATTATTTGAAGGGTTCCTCTGTTGTAAACAGGCTGAGAAAGGCTGCACTAAGCTGAGAGAGAATTCCCTTTGAAAGTGAACAACCTATTGGCATTTGGTAAACCAACTGAATGTTCACAAGTCTATTAAATTAATATCCCATGCAAGTTTAATAATTTAAAATCTGCAGCTTTAATTAAAGTACATCTAAAGGCTCATGTGGGGCAGTCTAAACAGCAAGGATGGGCGAACGGTTTGGCCTGAGCATGAGTTTGGGCCGAACATTGGCTGTTCGGAAGCTCTCCGAACAACCGAATTATAGGGTAATTCGACCATTTGTTCAGCCCGCTGAACGACCACAATACACTGCGCCGCCGCACAGTGCATTGAAAGCCCTGATTGGCTGAAGCAATGAAAGTTTCCCCCAGTCAGGGCACAGAGCAATGTCAGAGCCATGATTGGACGCTGTCATGATGACTGTAGCCAATCATGGCTCATTGCTCTTAATCCCGCCCCACACTATAAAAGTATTCTTTCCATAGCGGCCATTTGTAGTGTGATAGTGGCGTGGAGAGAGATAGAACAGTGCTCTGTTCAGTGCTATTAAACAGTTAGTGTGCTATAGTGCTCTATTCTGATTCTATTGTCATCATCAATGTAGAATATCTGGGGATAGTTCAGTGTGATTGTAGTGCGACCATTCATCTTTACATTAGTGTGAATGTAGGGATGTTCAGTCAGTGTGAGTGTAGTGACCGTTTAACACAGTATATTTTATTGCGTTACTGCAAGTTTAACGCCATATATTTCTGTACGTTACTGCAAGTTTAACGCCATATATTTCTGTGCGTTACTGCAAGTTTAACGCCATATATTTCTGTGCGTTACTACAAGTTTAACGCCATATATTTCTGTGCATTACTGCAAGTTTAACGCCATATATTTCTGTACGTTACTGCAAGTTTATCGCCATATATTTCTGTGCGTTACTGCAAGTTTAACGCCATATATTTCTGTGCATTACTGCAAGTTTAACGCCATATATTTCTGTACGTTACTGCAAGTTTATCGCCATATATTTCTGTGCGTTACTGCAAGTTTAACGCCATATATTTCTGTGCGTTACTGCAAGTTTAACGCCATATATTTCTGTGCATTACTGCAAGTTTAACGCCATATATTTCTGTACGTTACTGCAAGTTTATCGCCATATATTTCTGTGCGTTACTGCAAGTTTAACGCCATATATTTCTGTGCGTTACTGCAAGTTTAACGCCATATATTTCTGTGCATTACTGCAAGTTTATAGCCGCATATTTCATTGCGCTACTGCAAGTTTAATGCCCTATAGTTCTGTGCGTTACTGCACGTTTGACACAGTATATTGCAGTATATTATAGTGTATCCGTGGAGTGTGTCTTTGTCGTAAATGATCAAATTAAAGAGCACCAAACAATCATTACTTTCCATTGATTAAAGTGCATCCACATACACATTTACACATCTTTATTGCATTTTGTTAATAAGCACCACCCCCCCCCCCCCCCCATAATGTCTGGGAGGACAGCAAGGAGAGGCAGACGTTCCCATGGCACTGTAAGGGGTCCAGCAGCGTATGTGTTCACAGGCAAAGGTGGACGTGGTCAGACACAGCGTCAGAGGGTCCTATCGCACGGATTGAAATGAGACCGGACTTCTATAGTTTACATCACAAACTATACAGACTTGCATATTCAATATACAGTAAAACCTTGGTTTGAGAGTAACTTGGTTTGAGAGCGTTTTGCAAGACAAGCAAAATTTTTTAATAAATTTTGACTTGATATACAAGCGATGTCTTGATATAAGAGTAGCGTCATGTCACAACTGAGTATAAAAGAAAAGAGAGGCGCCTCTTAGTGTAGCAATATGGTTACATTTAATGAAGGTACATGTAGCAACATATCGCTACCCTTAGAGCCGGTTCACACTGGGGCAACACGACTTCCAGTGCGACTTTACAAGGCAACTTCGAGGCAACTTCGAGGCAACTTCGAGTTGCCTCCAGGACAGGCGACTTTGCCAGTGGCCAATCAAACAATAATCAGCTCTGTGGGAGGGAGGGGTTTGCCTGAGAAAACTATTTTCTCTTCCTGTAAAGTTGCTTCAGTTAAGACACTGATCCGACTTTGAAGGCGACTTCCATTGAAATCAATGGGTACAAGTCGCCTAGAAGTCGCCTTGAAGTAGTACAGGAACCTTTTTTGAAGTCGGAGCGACTTCTGTAGTGTGCATAAAGACGGCTCCATAGACTAACATTACAGCGCGACTTGGGGCGTCTCGGGGGAACCTGAAGTCGGATCCTGAGTCGCCCTGGTGTGAACCGGCTCTTAGAGGCACCTCTCTTCTCTTTTATACTCTGGAGCACCTGCTGGATTTTGCTTCCAATCCCCTCGTGGAAGCTGACGATTGTGGATGGACATTTTATGGTTACACAACCTGGTCACATTACTATAATCTTTTTATATGGACTATAACCACTTAAGGACCAGCTCATGTATATATACGCCGGCACTAGTGATGAGCCGAACACCCCCGGGTTCGGTTCGCACCAGAACCCGCGAACGGACCGAAAGTTCGCACGAACTTTAGAACCCTATTAAATACAATGGATGCGAACGTTCGAAATCTAAAGTGCTAATTATAACGACTATTATGCATGTTATTGTCCTAAAAAGGGTTTGGGAACCCGGGTTCTGCACCAGGGGACATGTATCAATGCAAAAAGAAGTTTTAAAAACGGCCGTTTTTCGGGAGCAGTCATTTTAATGATGCATAAAGTGAAAAAAAAAATGTCAAATATTCCTTTAAATATCGTACCTGGGGGGTGTCTAAAGTATGCCTGTGAAGTGCCACGTGTTTCACATGTTTAGAACTGTCCCTGCACAAAATACAATTTCTAAAGGAAAAAAAGCCATTTAAAACTGCTTGCGGCTTTAATGTAATGTCTGGTCCCGGTAATATGGATGAAAATCTTTAAGAAAAATGGCATAGCTACCCCATCACACCCTCCCCCCCCTACCCCAGCCCATTACCAGCCCCTTTGGGTCTTGTATGGATATTAAGGGGAACCCCGCACACAAAATAAAAAAGGCCCTATATACTCTGAACAGCCGTATACAGGCGGTGCATACAAGACAGGGACTGTAGGTTTGTTCTTATGTAGAATCTGTTTGTAATTTTGAACAGGTACATTGTTTAAGTGTAGCTCCAGGCAAAAAATCTATTTTTAAGCTTTTTGGAAAACATAGGGAAGAGTTATCACCCCTGTAACATTTGTTTTGCTGTCTGTGCAGTGTGCACCTGTTCAGAACAGTTCACCTCACTTTCCGTCCTAATGACAAATGTTTTTTGAAAATTTTGGGTTTTTATTGAAACAAGAATTGGTGATAAAGCTTCAGTGGAGAGGAGACACTTTTTTTCCCATATTAACTCTTACAGGAGAGAATTTGCCTTCCTAGGGGTAGATTTCCTCTCACTTCCTGTTGTATCCTTCTGTTTGCAAGGAGGAGTCGTTTGTAAGTTGGATGTTTGAAAGTAGGGGCCTGCCGTATATACTCAGCTGAAATTTGCCCCTTAGGTGTTGGTGTTGCCACAACACTGTGAGCCCTCACAGTTACTCTTGGTGGGCGCTAGGGATGAGCTTCGTGTTCGAGTCGAACATACGTTCGACTCGAACATCGGCTGTTCGATCGTTCGATGAAGATCGAACGATTTGGGCCGTTCGCGCCAAATTCGAGTGACGCGAACGGCCCACAATGCACTACACCATCGCAGTGTCATCCAGGCGCTGTGATTGGCCAAGCATGCACTGTGACCCCGCATGCTTGGCCAATCACAGCGCCGGCAGCGAGGAGAGCAATGATTGGCCACAGGCAGGATGCCTGTGGCCAATTATTGCTGATGGGGTTTAGTACACGCCCCACACTATAAAAGGCCGCAAGCGCGGCGGCCTTGTGTAGTGTGTTCCGGAGCAGGGAAAGAGAAGCATAGGCAGGGACAGTGTCATTTTTTTTCCTTTACTAATCCTGGATTCCTTGTGTTTAGGGACAAATAAGGATAGGTAGGGAGAGTGTCAGTGACAGTGTGCTATTCTGTGCTAATCCTTGTTTGTAGGGACAGAGAGGTACAGTGAGGGAAACTGACAGTGTGCTATTCTGTTCTAAAACTATTTTGCTGAACCATATTTTCAATCCTTGAGTTGAGGGACAGAGAGCTACAGTGAGGGAAAGTGTCAGTGTGCTATTGTGTTCTAAAACTATTTTGCTGAACCATATTTTCAATCTTTGAGTTGAGGGACAGAGAGGTACAGTGAGTGAAACTGACAGTGTGCTATTCTGTTCAAAACTATTTTGCTGTTCCATATTTTCAATCCTTGAGTTGAGGGACAGAGAGGTACAGTGAGTGAAACTGACAGTGTGCTATTCTGTTCTAAATCAATTTTGCTGTTCCATATTTTCAATCCTTGAGTTAAGGGACAGAGAGCTACAGTGAGGGAAAGTGTCAGTGTGCTATTGTGTTCTAAAACTATTTTGCTGAACCATATTTTCAATCCTTGAGTTGAGGGACAGAGAGCTACAGTGAGGGAAAGTGTCAGTGTGCTATTGTGTTCTAAAACTATTTTGCTGAACCATATTTTCAATCCTTGAGTTGAGGGACAGAGAGCTACAGTGAATGAAACTGACAGTGTGCTATTCTGTTCTAAATCAATTTTGCTGTTCCATATTTTCAATCCTTGAGTTGAGGGACAGAGAGGTACAGTGAGGGAAACTGACAGTGTGCTATTCTGTTCTAAAACTATTTTGCTGTTCCATATTTTCAATCCCTGAGTTGAGGGACAGAGAAGGACACTCGTAGAAATTATCAGTGTGCTATTCTGTGCTAAATCTTGTTTGTAGGGAGGGACAGAGTAGGACAGTGAGGGAAAGTGTCAGTGTGCTATTCTGTTCTAAAACTTTTTTACTGAACCATATTTTCAATCCTTGTGTTTAGGGACAGAGAAGGATAGGCAGGGGACAGTGTCAGTGTCATTGTTTCTAAGCCTCCTGCACAATATACACCTGAAGGTAGCCCTTATTGCTGTTTTTCCCATCTCCCTGCAGGCCATCCATTAAAATGTCTGGAAGGCAACCAAGGAGAGGCAGACAGTCAGGAGGCAAAAAAAGAGGGCAAGCAGGCTCTGTGTCTGGGGGCAACAGTGCTGGTCGTGTACGCGGTGCATTGTCATCAGCACATGGCCATGGGACACGATTGTCCTTGTTTTCGGCAGCTGGACATGTTGAGCCACATCATGCCAAAGACTTGGTAGAGTGGATGACCAAGCCCACCTCATCCTCCTCATCCTCTCTCACCCAGGCTCAGGGTAGTGGCAAAGCAGCTGCCAAAGCGTCCTCTTCTCTGGTATCATTATCTTCATTAGTCAATCCTTCCCTAGACCCACCATGCCCTCCTCCTGAGGAGTCCCCCGAACTGTTTGAGCACAGTGTTGGGTACATGCTCCAGGAGGATGCCCAGCATTTCGAAGGATCTGATGATGATACCCAGCTAGAGGAAGGCAGCAGCGTGAGAGCAGAGAGAGGGGATGCTCAAGAAGGACACCAATCTGGCAGTCATGTTCCAGCAGCTGCAGCATACTGCCAGATTGGCTCCAGTGATGAGGAGGGAGGGGATGATGAGGTCACTGACTCCACGTGGGTGCCTAATAGGAGAGAGGAGGAGGAGGAGGATGAGGAGGAGGCACATCTCCAACGAGGCAGGATGCCCTTGAGTGGCCAGCGTATGGGCAGCACACCGACGGAATCACACCGCAGAGCTCCGCCTGTGCAGGGCGCTGCCTCTGCCCGTCATTCAAAAAGTTCTTTGGTGTGGGCCTTTTTTGAGGCGAGTGCATCAGATCGCACGCACAGCTGCTGTTTGCAACATATGTCTCAAGCGTATATCGCGTGGCCAAAACATCAGCCGCTTGGGCACCACATGCTTGATCAGACATATGTTGACCTGCCATGCAGCTCGTTGGCAAGCCTACCTTAAAGACCCACACCAAAGAACAAAGCTGACCTCTTCTTGCACCACATCAGCTGGGATCTCCAACCCCACTATACCTTCACTCCTCTCTGAAACCTGCTCTGAGAGGAATGAAGGTGTAGAATTAGGTGTGTCACAGGCAAGTACTTGCGGGCACTCTGCTAGCAGTACACCAACGTCCGATTCTAGCAGGCAAATTTCCCTGCCCCAGCTGCTGGACCGTCGAATGAAGTTCACTCCCAGCCATCCACATGCCCAGCGGTTGAATGCTAGCTTGGCTAAATTGCTAGCGCTTCAACTGCTGCCTTTTCAGTTGGTAGACTTGGCCCCCTTCCGTGAGTTTGTGCAATGTGCGGTTCCTCAGTGGCAGGTTCCCAAACGACACTTTTTCGCACGGAAGGCTATTCCGGCTCTCTACAGGCATGTGGAAGGCAATGTCTTGGCCTCGCTGGACAGGGCGGTCAGCGGTAAGGTGCATATTACCGCTGACTCATGGTCCAGCAGGCATGGACAGGGACGTTACCTTTCTTTCACGGCCCATTGGGTCACTCTTTTGGCAGCTGGGAAGGATGCAGGACAAGGTGCAGTAGTGTTGGAGGTTGTTCCACCGCCATGCCTCCAAAATGCTACTACTGGTTGTGACACACCTCTCTCCTCCACCCCCTCCTCTTCTTCTTCCTCCATGGCCTCTTCCTGTGGTTTGTCCTCGGAACCAGCGGTGCTCCGTAGGCGTTCAAGGGGCTACGCAAGTACGCAGGCAAAAAGATGCCATGCCGTGCTTGCGCTGGTGTGTTTGGGGGACAGGAGCCACACTGGGGCAGAGGTCCTGTCTGCTCTGCAGGGGCAGGCCGAGAGGTGGTTGACGCCACGCCAGCTTAAGCCAGGAATGGTGGTTTGCAACAATGGCACCAACCTCCTCTCCGCCCTCCGACAGGGACAACTGACCCATGTGCCCTGTATGGCTCACGTCCTTAACCTGGTGGTGCAGCGGTTCTTGGGCAGGTACCCGGGCTTACAGGATGTCCTGAGGCAGGCCAGGAAAGTCTGTGTGCATTTCCGCAGATCTTATAATGCCAGTGCTCGCCTGGCTGAGCTTCAAAAGGAGTTGAACCTGCCCAAGAACCGCCTTATATGTGACATGCCCACCAGGTGGAACTCAACGTTGGCCATGCTGCAGCGGCTGCACACGCAGCAGAGGGCCATCAATGAGTACCTGTGCAACTACGGCACCAGGACAGGGTCAGGGGAGCTCGGGTTTTTTTCACCACGCCAGTGGGGCATGATCAGGGATGCATGCACTGTCCTGGCACCATTTGAGGAGGCCACGAGGATGGTGAGCAGTGACAGTGCATGCATCAGTGACACTGTACCTCTTGTCCCCCTGTTGGAGCACACGCTGCGTGGAATAATGGACAGGGCACTTGAGGCAGAACAGAGGCAGGAAGAGGAGGACTTCCTTGCCTCTCAAGGCCCCCTTTACCCAGACAGTGTTCCTTCTGTCCCACCCATCGCACAGGAAGAGGAGGAGGAGGAGGATTGTGTCAGCATGGAGGTGGAGGCTGGCACTCAGCATCATCAGCAGCAGTATTTTAGGGATGATTTACAGTCCCAAGAAACCAGTGGACTTGTACGTGGCTGGGAGGAGGTGGCTGCGGATCATGTCGTCCTTAGTGACCCAGAGGACTCCGGACTGAATGCCTCAGCTAACCTACGCTGCATGGCCTCCCTGATCCTGCAAAGTCTGCGGAAGGATCCTCGTATTCTTCGGATCAAGGAGAGGGACCATTACTGGCTGGCCACTCTCCTTGATCCACGGTACAAGGGTAAGGTTGCGGACCTTATGTTACCGTCGCAGAGGGAGCAGAGGATGAGACAACTCCGGGAGGCCTTGCAGAAAGGTCTGTGCAACGCGTTCCCAGAGACTGGGGGTTACAAACTCCTGGTCCTGGACAACGAGTTGCTGAGGCTTCGGGCAGTCAAAGAAGGAGTGGTGGGGAAGGTGGCCGTCTGACCGATGCGTTCAGACAATTCTTTAGTCCGCAGCCCCAAAGTATGATCGGTTCCAGCAACCATCGCCAGCGTCTGATATACATGGTGCAGGAATACCTAGGGGCAAGGTCAGACTTGGACACCTTCCCCACCGAAAATCCTCTGGCTTACTGGGTCTTGAGGATGGATCACTGGCCAGAGCTTGCACAGTATGCAATTGAGCTACTGGCCTGTCCTGCATCCAGCGTTCTTTCAGAACGCACATTCAGTGCTGCTGGAGGATTTGTCACGGATCACAGGGTGCGCCTGTCCACCGACTCGGTTGATCGACTGACTTTCATCAAGATGAACCAGTCTTGGATCACCACCAGCTACCACACACCAGATGCTGATATAACAGACTAATTGATTTTAAAATGTCACATCCCTTCAAGACTGATGCTGATGCTGAGTGCCTGTGCTGTTATGTTGTCTGGCTATCCTCCTCCTCCTCCTCAATGATACGATTAACGATGATAGCTTGGAAGATCATTTTGGTTTATGGGTGACGCCACCAGTGGCTAAGGCCCAATTTTTCAGCCCCTGTTTAACAGGGGCGTGTAATTAAAATTTTTGATGCAATACTTTGCAACAGGCCTCATTGCTGTGCTCCAAGTACAGTATCTGTGAGGGGTTGCAGTGTTGTGCCACCGGTGCCTAAGGCCCAATTTTTCAGCCCCTGTTCAACAGGGGCATGCAATTATAATTATTGATCTAATAATTCACAGCAGGGCCCATTGCTGCGCCCACCAAGAGTAACTGTCAGGCCTTACAGTGTTGTGGCACCAGCAACACCATCACCACCACCACCACCACCAAAGGCCCAATTTTTCAGCCCCTGTTCAACAGGGGCATGCAATTATAATTATTGATCTAATAATTCACAGCAGGGCCCATTGCTGCGCCCACCAAGAGTAACTGTCAGGCCTTACAGTGTTGTGGCACCAGCACCACCATCACCACCACCACCACCACCAAAGGCCCAATTTTTCAGCCCCTGTTCAACAGGGGGATGCAATTATAATTATTGATCTAATAATTCACAGCAGGGACCATTGCTGCGCCCACCAAGAGTAACTGTCAGGCCTTACAGTGTTGTGGCACCAGCACCACCATCAAAGGCCCAATTTTTACTACCACTGATCAACAATTATATGTTATTACAATTCCTGATATTATACTTGACAGCAGGGCGTTCCAGCACCCACCAAGAATAACTGTGAGTGCTTTCAGTGTTGTGCCAACACCAACACCTAAGGGGCCAATTTCTGCAGAGTATATACGGAAGGTCCCTACTTTCAAACATCCAACTTACAAACTACTACTACTTGCAAACGGAAGAAGACAACAGGAAGTGAGAGGAAATCTACCCCTTGGAAGGAAAATTCTCTCCTGTAAGAATTAATATGGGAGAAAGGTGTCTCCTCTCTACTGATGCTTTATCACCAATCCTTGTTTCAATACAAACACCACATTTCAAAAACAGTTGTCATTGGGACGCAAAGTGAGGTGAAATGTTCTGAACAGGGGCACAGACAGCAAAAAAAATGTGACAGGGGTGATAACCGTTCCCTATGTTTTCCAAAAAGCTAAAAAAAAGGAATTTGGCATGGAGCTACACTTAAACAATGCAGCTGTTCAAAATTACAAACAGATTCTACATAAGAACAAGGAAAAAAATATAAAGAAACTGCGCTATAGTGTAAAACCTGGTAAATAATTAAATTTAACTAGAAAAAAGGGAAATAAAGGAAAGCAGCAACTATTCTGAAAACAATCATCAGTGCATGTAAATAAGAAAAAAAAATATATATAGTCGCGCTAACTTATGACTGAACATAAGCCCACCACTGAATAATTGAAAAAAATCCAAATACCAACAGTGATAAATCATATAAATACTCAATGAAGAACCATGAAAAATCTGTAAATTATAAATAATAATAAGGTGAGTGAACCATGATTAAACAGTTAATAAGATGATAGTCCACAACTGCTATATGAAACTCTCAAGGTTCACGTCTAAAAGTCCATAATAAACAAAACACCCGTGAGTAAGTGTCCAAAAAAGCCAACGACAGAAATCTTCTTATAATCCGTGACTTTCACCACCACCAGTAAGAATTCCTGCTTACCAAAAAGGGATGGTCCCCTATGACAGAGGACCTAAAACAGCCTCAAATGATACTCAGTGGAACCTCCGGATTTCAGCAGATGATGAACTTCAATGGTTTAGTAGCCCGACAGCTCATACAGCCTCATGCGAATGTTCAACATAAAAGCAGTTAAAAAGACAGCCTTAAAGTGCGTCAGCGCCGACCGGTCAGAGGCGCTGGCACACAAATACGTCCGTGGAAGCCGAGCAGTGGAGGGTGACGTCAGCACAAAGCTCGTATCCTGCCCTACGCGTTTTGTGAAAATTCACGTCGTCTCGGGGCACATAAGAACAAACATACAGTCCCTGTCTTGTATGCACCGCCTGTATACGGCTGTTCAGAGTATATAGGGGCTTTTTTATTTTGTGTGCGGGGTTCCCCTTAATATCCATACAAGACCCAAAGGGGCTGGTAATGGGCTGGGGTAGGGGGGGGGGGGGTTGATGGGGTAGCTATGCCATTTTTCCTAAAGATTTTCATCCATATTACCGGGACCAGACATTGCATTAAAGCCGCAAGCAGTTTTAAATGGCTTTTTTTCCTTTAGAAATGTTATTTTGTGCAAGGACAGTTCTAAACACGGGAAACACGTGGCACTTCACAGGCATACTTTAGACACCCCCCAGGTACAATATTTAAAGGAATATTTGACTTTTTTTTTTTCACTTTATGCATCATTAAAATGACTGCTCCCGGAAAACGTCAGTTTTTAAAACTTCTTTTTGCATTGATACATGTCCCCTGGTGCAGAACCCGGGTTCCCAAACTCTGTTTCGGACAATAACATGGATAATAGTCGTTATAATTAGCACTTTAGAATCCGAACGTTCGCATCCATTGTATTTAATAGGGTTCTAATGTTCGCGCGAACTTTCGGTCCGTTCGCGGGTTCTGGTGCGAACCGAACCCGGGGGTGTTCGGCTCATCACTAGTGGGCGCATGAATGGGCCCTGCTGTGAATTATTAGATCAAGAATTGTAATTGCATGCCCCTGTTGAACAGGGGCTGAAAAATTGGGCCTTTGGTGGTGGTGGTGGTGGTGATGGTGTTGCTGGTGCCACAACACTGTAAGGCCTGACAGTTACTCTTGGTGGGCGCAGCAATGGGCCCTGCTGTGAATTATTAGATCAAGAATTGTAATTGCATGCCCCTGTTGAACAGGGGCTGAAAAATTGGGCCTTTGGTAGTGGTGGTGGTGGTGATGGTGGTGGTGTTGACACAACACTGTAAGGCCTCACAGTTACTCTTGGTGGGCGCAGGAATGGGCCCTGCTGTGAATTATTAGATCAAGAATTGTAATTACATGCCCCTGTTAAACAATTTGGGCCTTAGGCACTGGTGCCACAACACTGCAACCCCTCACAGATACTGTACTTGGAGCACAGCAATGAGCCCTGTTGCAAAGTATTGCATCAAAAATTGTAATTACACGCCCCTGTTAAACAGGGGCTGAAAAATTGGGCCTTAGCCACTGGTGCTGGTGCCACGACACTGCAACCTCTCCCAGATACTCTAGTTGGAGTGCAGGAATGAGCCCTGCTGCAAAGCATTGCATAAAAAATTGTAATAACACGCCCCTGTTAAACAGGGGCTGAAAAATTGGGCCTTAGCCACTGGTGGCGGCACCCAGAAACAAAAATGTTCTTCCAAGCTATCATCATCAATCGGATCATTGAGGAGGAGGAGGATAGTCAGTCAACATAACAGGACAGTCTCTCAGCATCAGCATCAGTCTTGAAGGGATGTGACATTTGAAAATAAATGAGTCTGTTATATCAACTTCAGGTGTTTGGTAGCTGGTGGTGATCCAAGACTGGTTCATCTTTATGAAGGTCAGTCGATCAACAGAGTCGGTGGACAGGCGCACCCTGTGATCCGTGACAAATCCTCCAGCAGCACTGAATGTGCGTTCTGAAAGAACGCTGGATGCAGGACAGGCCAGTAGCTCAATTGCATACTGTGCAAGCTCTGGCCAGTGATCCATCCTCAAGACCCAGTAAGCCAGAGGATTTTCGGTGGGGAAGGTGTCCAAGTCTGACCTTGCCCCTAGGTAATCCTGCACCATGTATATCAGACGCTGGCGATGGTTGCTGGAACCGATCATACCTTGGGGCTGCGGACTAAAGAATTGTCTGAACGCATCGGTCAGACGGCCACCTTCCCCACCGCTCCTTCTTTGACTGACCGAAGCCTCAGCAACTCGTTGTCCAGGACCAGGAGTTTGTAACCTCCCAGTCTCTGGGAACGCGTTGCACAGACCTTTCTGCAAGGCCTCCCGGAGTTGTCTCATCCTCTGCTCCCTCTGCGACGGTAAGATAAGGTCCGCAACCTTACCCTTGTACCGTGGATCAAGGAGAGTGGCCAGCCAGTAATGGTCCCTCTCCTTGATCCGAAGAATACGAGGATCCTTCCGCAGACTTTGCAGGATCAGGGAGGCCATGCAGCGTAGGTTAGCTGAGGCATTCAGTCCGGAGTCCTCTGGGTCACTAAGGACGACATGATCCGCAGCCACCTCCTCCCAGCCACGTACAAGTCCACTGGTTTCTTGGGACTGTAAATCATCCCTAAAAGACTGCTGCTGATGATGCTGAGTGCCAGCCTCCACCTCCATGCTGACACAATCCTCCTCCTCCTCCTCCTCTTCCTATGCGATGGGTGGGACAGAAGGAACACTGTCTGGGTAAAGGGGGCCTTGAGAGGCAAGGAAGTCCTCCTCTTCCTGCCTCTGTTCTGCCTCAAGTGCCCTGTCCATTATTACATGCAGCGTATGTTCCAACAGGTGGACAAAAGGGACAGTGTCACTGATGCATGCACTGTCACTGCTCACCATCCTCGTGGCATCCTCAAATGGTGCCAGGACAGTGCATGCATCCCTGATCATGCCCCACTGGCGTGGTGAAAAAAAACCGAGCTCCCCTGACCCTGTCCTGGTGCCGTAGTTGCACAGGTACTCATTGATGGCCCTCCTTTTGCAGCTCAGCCAGGTGAGCACTGGCATTATAAGATCTGCGGAAATGCACACAGACTTTCCTGGCCTGCCTCAGGACATCCTGTAAGCCCGGGTACCTGCCCAAGAACCGCTGCACCACCAGGTTAAGGACGTGAGCCACACAGGGCACATGGGCCAGTTGTCCCTGTCGGAGGGCGGAGAGGAGGTTGGTGCCATTGTCGCAAACCACCATTCCTGGCTTAAGCTGGCGTGGCGTCAACCACCTCTCGGCCTGCCCCTGCAGAGCAGACAGAACCTCTGCCCCAGTGTGGCTCCTGTCCCCCAAACACACCAGCGCAAGCACGGCATGGCATCTTTTTGCCTGCGTACTTGCGTAGCCCCTTGAACGCCTACGGAGCACCGCTGGTTCCGAGGACAAAGCACAGGAAGAGGCCATGGAGGAAGAAGAAGAGGAGGGGGCGGAGGAGAGAGGTGTGTCACAACCAGTAGTATTTTGGAGGCGTGGCGGCGGAACAACCTCCAACACTACTGCACCTTGTCCTGCATCCTTCCCAGCTGCCAAAAGAGTGACCAAATGGGCCGTGAAAGAAAGGTAACGTCCCTGTCCATGCCTGCTGGACCATGAGTCAGCGGTAATATGCACCTTACGGCTGACCGCCCTGTCCAGCGAGGCCAAGACATTGCCTTCCACATGCCGGTAGAGAGCCGGAATCGCCTTCCGTGAGAAAAAGTGGCGTTTGGGAACCTGCCACTGAGGAACCGCACATTGCACAAACTCACGGAAGGGGGCCGAGTCTACCAACTGAAAAGGCAGCAGTTGAAGCGCTAGCAATTTAGCCAAGCTAGCATTCAACCGCTGGGCATGTGGATGGCTGGGAGTGAACTTCTTTCGACGGTCCAGCAGCTGTGGCAGGGAAATTTGCCTGCTAGAATCGGACGTCGGTGTACTGCTAGCAGAGTGCCCGCAAGTACTTGGCTGTGACACACCTAATTCTACACCTTCATTCCTCTCAGTGCAGGTTTCAGAGAGGACTGAAGGTATAGTGGGGTTGGAGATCCCAGCTGATGCGGTGAAAGGAGAGGTCCGCTTTGTTCTTTGGTGTGGGTCTTTAAGGTAGGCTTGCCAACGAGCTGCATGGCAGGTCAACATATGTCTGGTCAAGCATGTGGTGCCCAAGCGGGTGATGTTTTGGCCACGCGATATACGCTTGAGACATATGTTGCAAACAGCAGCTGTGCGATCTGATGCACTCGACTCAAAAAAGGCCCACACCAAAGAACTTTTTGAATAACGGGCAGAGGCAGCGCCCTGCACAGGCGGAGCTCTGCGGTGTGATTCCTTCGGTGTGCTGCCCTTACGCTGGCCCCCCGAGGGCATCCTGCCTCGTTGGAGATGTGCCTCCTCCTCATCCTCCTCCTCCTCCTCCTCTCTCCTATTAGGCACCCACGTGGAGTCAGTGACCTCATCATCCCCTCCCTCCTCATCACTTGAGCCAATCTGGCAGTATGCTGCAGCTGCTGGAACATTGAGCATCCCCTCTCTCTGCTCTCACGCTACTGCCTTCCTCTAGCTGGGTATCATCATCAGACCCTTCGAAACGCTGGGCATCCTCCTGGAGCATGTACCCAACACTGTGCTCAAACAGTTCGGGGCACTCCTCAGGAGGACATGGTTGGTCTAGGGAAGTAGTGACTGATGATGACATTGATACCAGGAAAGAGGACGCTTTGGCAGCTGCTTTGCCAGTACCCTGAGCCTGGGTGAGAGAGGATGAGGAGGATGAGGAGGGCTTGGTCATCCACTCTACCAAGTCTTCGGCATGATGCGGCTCAACACGTCCAGCTGCCGAAAAGAAGGACAAGCGTGTCCCATGGCCACGTGCTGATGGCGATGCACCGCGTCCACGACCAGCACTGTTGTCTCTAGACACAGAGCCTGCTTGCCCTCTTTTATTGGCTCCTGACTGTCTGCCTCTCCTTGTTTGCCTTCCAGACATTCTAATGGCCTGCAGGGAGATGGGAAAACCAGCAATAAGGCCTAGCTTCAGGAGTATATTTTGCAGGAATCACACTACGCCTGCTGTAAGTGCTGCAAATGCCTGTTGGTGTAACACACCAGGAAAACACAGCAATACAGGCTAACTTCAGGTGTATAATGTGCAGGAGGCACACTCCGCCCGCTGTAAGTGCTGCAAATGCCTGTTGGTGTAACACCAGGAAAACACATCAATACAGGCTAACTTCAGGTGTATAATGTGCAGGAGGCACACTCCGCCCGCTTTAAGTGCTGCAAATGCCTGTTGGTGTAACACACCAGGAAAACACAGCAATACGGGCTAACTTCAGGTGTATAATGTGCAGGAGGCACACTCCGCCCGCTGTAAGTGCTGCAAATGCCTGTTGGTGTAACACACCAGGAAAACACAGCAATACGGGCTAACTTCAGGTGTAATATGATCAGGAGGCACACTCCGCCCGCTGTAAGTGCTGCAAATGCCTGTTGGTGTAACACACCAGGAAAACACAGCAATACGGGCTAACTTCAGGTGTATAATGTGCAGGAGGCACACTCCGCCCGCTGTAAGTGCTGCAAATGCCTGTTGGTGTAACACACCAGGAAAACACAGCAATACGGGCTAACTTCAGGTGTATAATGTGCAGGAGGCTTAGCAACAATGACACAACAATGACACAATGCACACAAGGTTTAGCAAAGAATGTGACACTGACACTGTTCCCTGCCTATCCTTCTCTCTCCCTGCACACAAGGTTTAGCAAAGAATATGACACTGACACTCTCCCTGCCTATCCTTCTCTCTCCCTGCACACAAGAATAGCACAAAGAATATCACACTGTCCCTGCCTATCCTTCTCTTTCCCTGCGCCGGAACACACTACACAAGGCCGCCGCGCTGGCGGCCTTTTATAGTGTGGGGCGTGTGCTAAACCCCCTGAGCTATAATTGGCCACAGGCAACCTGCCTGTGGCCAATTATGGCTCTCCTAGCTGCCGGCGCTGTGATTGGCCAAGCATGCGGGGTCACAGTGCATGCTTGGCCAATCACAGAGCCGGGATTGCACTGCGATGGCGCAGTGTATTGTGGGCCGTTGGCGTCACTCGAATTTGGCGCGAATGGAACAAATCGTTCGATGTTCGCCGAACGGTCGAACAGCCGATGTTCGAGTCGAACTTATGTTCGACTCGAACACCGAGCTCATCCCTAGCCGGCACTTTAAAGATGGATATCTCGGTAACGGCAGCAGCTGCTGCCACAACCGAGATATCCATCTTTTCAGTGGCCGGTCCTGTAAACGATAATGGTGGTCTCTGCGGCGGATTCACCGCGAGATCACCGTTATCGGCGGCGAGAGAGGGGATCCCGCCGCCGTCCCGCGCCCTCCGCGGCTTAACAGAGCCGTCGTAGCGGCGGAGGCGATCGGGTCCTCTTCTTAGCTGGGTATGGAGATGAGTGAGGGTAAGATGGCCCCCACCCGTCTCCATACCATAGCAGGGCGGAAGCGACGTCAAAACCTCACTTCCGCCCATACATCTTAAAGGCACATTTTTTTGTTGTCATTTTTTCAAATGACACATTTTTTATTTTATTTTTTATTGCATTTTAGTCTAAATATGAGATGGGAGGTCTTTTTTAAAAAAAATTGTGTAAAAATAAATAAAATCAAGTAAAATAAATAAGAAAACCCCCAAAAATTTATTTTAAAGCGCCCCGTCCCGACGAGCTTGCCTGCAGAAGCGAACGCATACGTTAGCAACGCCCGCATATGAACACGGTGTTGAATCCACACAAGTGAGGTATCGCCGCAAATCGTTAGAGCGAGAGCAATAATTCTATTCCTAGACCTCCTCTGTAACTCAAAAGATGCAACCTGTAGAATTTTTTAAACGTCGCCTATGGAGATTTTTAAGGATAAAAGTTTGACGCCATTCCAGGAGCGGGCGCAATTTTGAAGCGTTACATGTTGGGTATCAATTTACTCGGCGTAACATTATCTTTCACAATATTTGGGCAAATTGGGCTAACTTTACTGTTGTCTTATTTTTTTATTCAAAAAAGTGCATTTTTCCCAAAAAATGTGCGCTTGTAAGACCGCTGCGCAAATACGGTGTGACAAAAAGGATTGCAATGACCGCCATTTTATTCTCTAGGGTGTTAATAAAAAAAATATATAATGTTTGGGGGTTCTAAGTATTTTTTTTGCAAAAAAAACTGTTTTAAACATGTAAACACAGAGTCTGAAAAACAGGCTTGGTCCTTAAGTGGTAAAACTGAAGAACCTATAAATAAATGGTTGCGGAACAAATCATCTGAGTTTCCATTATTTCTTAAGGGGAAATTCGCTTTGATATACAAGTGCTTTGGATTACAAGCATGTTTCCGGAACGAATTATGCTCGCAACCCAAGGTTTTACTGTATAGGCCTTAAATCAAATAAAACCACCATATAAATGTAATAAATAAACAGTCTATAAAAAAAATAAAAATGAAAAATACAAATACATGAAAATCACAAATTATCCCCAAAAACTATTTATATCCCGTCCACATTTAAAACATGTGGCATATAGCTTTTAAGGAGATAGATCCATTTAGTTTCAATTTTAGCCAATTCCCTAACTTTAAGACTGCCCCTCCAATGTGATGTGAAACTGTCTATGCCCATGAACAGGGTTTCTGCAGGTTCCCTGCCATGAACCAAATCATAGTGTCTGGAGACATTATGGTTTTTGTATCCTTTGCGAATATTCGCTATATGTTCGTTGAGCCTCACATTTAGCCCCCCGGTTGGTCCGGCCCACATACTGCAACCCACACGGGCATTGAAGTAGGTAAACAAACATAGTTCTGCAAGTGATGAAAGTTTTTACTACATATTTCTTAGAAGTAGCCTTAAAAGGAGAATTCTGTCATTTTTTTCATTTTACATTGTGCCTTAGGACACAAGCTTGACAACGTCCGCATTTATAATATCCGATAAGGTTATGGAAAAGAAGGGATCTAGAGGGGGGAGGTCTAGAATGTTATGTGTCAACCTGTTTTTTTTAAAAGACGGAACCCGTTTATACACAACCAAAGGTTTAGAAGGTAAGGCCGGAGCAAGAACTCTATCATTTTGTAGTATATGCCAATGTTTTTGCATTATACGTTTAACCGCTTGCGGACCAGCGGCAGGTTGGCTCCGCTGGGCGAACCGTCGCAGCTGTACGTCGGTCGCTTTAAGCGGGCTAGCAGGCACGCTCGCACGCCCGTTGCATTGCTGGGGTGCCAATGCTCGAGACCGGCGGTCGCGATGACCGCCGGCCACGAGCGATCTCTGGGCACGAGAGGCAGAACAGGGACGTGTGTGTAAACACACACATCCCTGTTCTGTTCAGTGAGGAAATGCAGATCGTGAGTTCCTAGGAACCAGTAGCTAGGAACCACGATCTGTAATTTCCTCTAGTCAGTCCCACCCCCCCTTCAGTTAGAACACACATCAGGGAACACAATTAACCCCTTGATCACCCCCTAGTGTTAACCCCTTCCCCTTTTTTCTCTTTTCCATTTGCCTCGTTGTTTCACATCAAGTCGGAACCGAGGAAAGAAATAATCGGCGAAAATTATTTTTATGACAAAGGCTTTTTTTTTCGTTGTCTATTGTTTCTGGTAATGCGTAGTTTTTCCTTTCTGATTTACTGAAAAGGTACACATTAAACGAAAATCGTTTGTTCTGTTCCCATACGAGGAAAAGTTTGGGGTTTATTCGGAAGCTCGGCTGTCGAAAGTAGAGAAAGAAAGAAAGTAAAGCCTCGTACACACGATCGGATATCCTATGGTTTCTAATCTGATGGTTTTGTCCATCGGAAATCCGATGAAGCTGACTTCCATCAGTCTTGCCTACACACCATCAGTCAAAAAACCGACCGTTCCAAACGCGGTGACGTAAAACACTCCGATGAGCTGAGAAAAATGAAGTTCAATGCTTCTGAGCATGCGTCGACTTGATTCTGAGCATGCGTGGGTTTTTTATCCGATGGACTTGCCCATAGACGATCGGAATTTGCTATCGGTTTTTGATCCATCAGAAAAATTTAAAACATTTTCTATTTTTTAAAACCGATGGAAAAAAGACCGATGGGTCCCATACACGATCGGTTTGTCCGATGAAAAAAGTCCATCGGACTGTTTTCATCGGTAAAATCGATCGTGTGTACAGGGCTTCAGTCTAAAGTGTGGTACACACTAAGAAAATCGGGCAAATGATCCTCTGATTTTCCTTGTGTCAAATGTGTCAAAAGTGTCCGATGTGTCCGCCATAATGTCGCAGTCCCGATAAAAATAAAGATATGTAGAAGAATACATATCGGCCTAAACTGAGGAAAAAAAAAATTTATAAAAAAAATTGGGATATTTATTATAACAAAAAGTACAAAATATTGTGTTTTTTTTTTCAACATTGTCGCTTTTCTTTTGATTATAGCGCAAAAAATAAAAACCGCAGATGTGATCAAATACCACCAAAGGAAAGCTCTATTTGGGGGAAAAAAAAGACATCAATTTTGTTTGGATACAGGGTCGCACGACCGAGCAATTGTCAGTTAAAGGGACGCAGTGCCGAATCGCAAAAAATGGCCCGGTCATTGGGCAGCCAATTCTTCCGGGGCTGAAGTGGTTAATAGGTGTTGTGTGGAAAAAAGAGGTGACCAAAGAAAAATTGGTCTGATATTTATACCCTGTTTTCCTGGTCTTTTCCATTGTTTTTTTTTTCCCCCAAGATGGCAAAGACCGTATACAGGATCTATTATATAGTACAATCTTAAGTGGGGTACACACTATAAAAAAAAATTGGCAAATGATCGCCCGATTTGCCTCGTTGTTTCACATCAAGTCGGAACCGAGGAAAGAAATAATGTACGAAAATTATTTTTATGACAATGTTTTTTTTTTTTTCGTTGTCTATTGTTTCTGGTAATGCGCAGTTTTTCCTTTAGGCTGGTTTCACACTGGGGCGGTGGGGGCGGTGGCGGTATAGCGCCGCTATTTTTAGCGGCGCTATACCGTCGGGATTGTTGAGCTATTCGGCCGCTAGCGGTGCGGTTTTAACCCCTGCTAGCGGCCAATAAAGGGTTAATACCACCCGCAAACCGCGGCTACAGCCGCGGTTTGCGGGCGGTATTACCGCGGTATCCCATGCATTTCAATGGGAAGGAGCGGTGGAGGAGCGGTAAACACACCGCTCCTCTCACCGCTCCAAAGATGCGGCTAGCAGGACTTTTTTTACCATCCTACTAGCGCACCGCTCCAGTGTGAAAGCCCTCAGGGCTTTCACATTGGAGAGAAAGGAGCCGCTGTTTAGGCTCGGTTTGCAGGCGCTATTTTTAGCAAAATAGCGCCTGCAAACCGCCCCAGTGTGAAAGGGGCCATACTGATTTACTGAAAAGGTATACATTAAACGAAAATAGTTTGTTCTGTTCCCATACGAGGAAAAGTTTGCGGAAATGTTCATTCGGAAGGTCGGCTGTCAAAAGTTGTGTACAAACTATCAGAAAATCGTACGATCGTTCCTCCGATGAAAATGTTCGGCCGATTTACTTATAGTGTGGTACAAGCCATTAGAGAAGTACAAAAGATGTATGAACTGATTTGATCAAGTATAAAAACATCAACCTTATTATTAGGCTGCTTTCACACCGAGGCGCTTTGCAGGCGCTATTGCGCTAAAAATAGCGCCTGCAATGCTCCCTGAAAGAGCCGCTCCTTTGTATCCAGTGTGAAAGCCCGAGGGCTTTCACACTGAAGCGGTGCGCTGGCAGGAGGGTAAAAAAACTCCTGCCAGCCGCATCTTTGAGACGCGGTAGGAGCGGTAAAAATACTGCTCCTATAGCGCCCCTGCCCATTGAAATCAATGGGGTAGCGCCGCCAAAAGGCCCGCAAAACGCCGCAAAGCAGCGTTTTTTGCGGGCGGGTTTAACCCTTTATTGGCTGCTAGCGGGGGTTAAAATCACCCCGCTAGTGCCCGCAAATCATGACAAACACAACGGTAAAAATAGCGGAGTTTTACCGCCAGCGCACCCAGCGCTTCAGTGTGAAAGTAGCCTTAACATGAACAAAAGTTTGCAACAAGTTATTGTTTAGTAATAAGGAAATCTTTCATATGGTTAGAAATAAATAAACAGAGTGAGAGTTATTTATTTTTGTTCTAAATACAAAAAAAAAACACTAATTAAAAATATATAGTAACTTGTAACAAAGAAATATAAAATACCAAACAGAAAAAAAAAAAAAAAAAAGTTGGGCCGAGTCTTGTGTTAGTCTTGGCTCTACAACGACCAAGGTCAGTGCCGATAAAGGGCTGTGATAAAATATATTTTGGGCGGTGAGAATAAATAAATATGCTTTTTCGGAGGAGATAGGTGATATATTTAGCACTCCTTATGTTAACCCATCGATGGAAATAGTTTGAATAAATAGACCTCCAGGTCTGATAGTCCGACGAGTGTGTCTGTGGACAATGGATTCCTTACTCGCCTTGCTGTTGTTGGCTGTCGGAGGTTTGTCTTACCATTTGAGCTTTAGAGTTCCAGATAAAAGTTTTTGCTTTTTAGTGTGTATTTTATTTATTTAGTTTTATTTTATTTTATTTATTTATTTTATGTGTATTTTATTTATTTATATATTTATTTTATTTTTTTATTTATTTATATATTTATTTAATTTATTTATTTATTTAATTAATTTATTTGTTTATTTAGTTTTATTTTATTTTTTTATTTTATGTGTATTTTATTTATTTATATATTTGTTTATTTTATTTTTTTATTTAATGTGTATTTTATTTATTATTTTATTTATATATTTATTTAATTTATTTATTTATTTATTTATTTATTTGATTTAAATTTTTTACATTTTTTGTCTTTTTTCTTTAAGGCCCCTTTCACACGGAGGTCCGTTCAGGTCCGCCTGTCAGTTTTTTAGGCGGACCTGAAACGGATCCTCCATGCACCCCTATGGAGGCACGGATGTCAGCGGAGACATGTCCGCTGACATCCGCTCCGCCAAAGTGTGACGGAGGAAAACCCTATTTTTCCTTCCGTCGGCGGAGCGGATCGGATGACAACGGACTCTACGGTCCGTCGTCATCCGATTCCCCATAGGGGAGAGCGGCGCTCTGACAGGGCGGTCCCTGCACAGTGTGCGGGGACCGCCCAGTCATCCGTCGGCTCAGCGGGGATCAACGGAGCGATCCCCGCTGAGCAAGCGGAGCTTCACGGGGCGGATCTGCACGGATCCGCCCCGTGTGAAAGAGCCCTAAGTATTGATTTAGCTTTGTTTTGTTTGTTTTTTTTTGCTATTTTTGGCGTAGAGCAACATTTCACTTACTTTCATATACCTCTTGAGAAAATCTCGCTAATCCTGGGTTCCTCATTCTGTCAACTTTCCTCAGTCACCACAAGAACATCCCATTAATAGAAATTTAAAGTAGATTTAAACGCTAACACATTCATGTCATTTCATAAGTTGTTGTTTTTTTTTTTAATCATTTACAAATATGCAATTTTTATTAATATAATCCCTGGTGATCCAGCCATGAAGCTCTTTGTTCAGGCACTTCCTGTTATAACATGACAACGCTCCTGATTGTGCTGATGCGTTGCCACCCTGTCCCATAGGGGGAGACCGACTAAAGTGGTGCCTACAGAATCTGGTGCATCTGTGCATAGAAACCAATCAGCTTCCAGGTTTTAGTCCCCGTACACATCGGCGCAAGATTTGAGAGGTCAAATCGCATGTCAAATCGCAACTTATTGTCGGCAATAGGATCGTCCGAAGCGGTGAGATGCCGATTTTGACGGGGCCGCACCGATTTCCAAAAAGTGGTTCCTGCACTACTTTTGGCGACTTCGGGAGGCGATTTCAATAGACATCTGTGCATGAACCCGCACAGATGTCTTTCAAGTCGCCCCCCGGAAGTTGGACTGAAATTTTTTTTATTGTGAAAGATAATGTTACGCCGAGTAAATTGATACCCAACATGTCACGCTTCAAAATTGCGCCCGCTCGTGGAATCGCGACAAACTTTGACCCTTAAAAATCTCCATAGTTGACGTTAAAATTTTTCTACAGGTTAACAGTTTTGAGTTACAGAGGAGGTCTAGGGCTAGAATTATTGCTCTCGCTCTAACATGTGTGGTTTGAACACCATTTTCATATGCGGGGGAGGGAGCTCCAGCACACAACCTGTGATTGACAGCCTCAGCTCTGTTCCTTTGTGGATGAGTGTCCCTTACCTCCAATCAGCTCTCAGAGCTCTCCTCACTGAGCTCTGCAGAGTGTAATTTCAGCTCCCCGCCCCCCCCCTTTTTTTTTTTAAAAGCTTTATAAATTCTGGACTTTGTGCAGCTATAGAATAGAGAAGACTGCAGATAAACAGGTACAACTTATGTAGGAGGATTTGTTTTATCTCTGTGTATCACCAGAGGCCAGTCACTTCACTGGGGATATGGAAGGGTTTTCCAACCACTTTAACTTACCTGGTCTTATCTTAAATCTTGTTGTTCACAATCCATCAATGACCCAACCATCACCCAAATCATTAATCTTTATAACATTGTTGTGACCTTTGGTGCTGATTTTTGCCTTTTATGCTTTTTATCCAGCGTACGGCTGTGGTGTTCCCGCCTACCAGCCGGCCACGTCGAGGGTGGTAAACGGCGAGGACGCCGTGCCACACAGTTGGCCTTGGCAGGTAAGCAGCAGATCTATACATTGTATCCACTCAAAGGTTACATTAATGGGACTTTGTATCGGCCGGTACAAAAAATATTTGTTACATTTTGTGCATTAAAAAAAAAATCCATCTTCATTCATTAAAAATCGACTAACCCCTTGACGCCGGCAGTACGCAGATATGCGGCCTCACTGCACTGGGCTTTTTTCCGTGGGGGCCACATACACACTATTACCAAAAGTATTGGGACACCTGCCTTTACATGCCCATGAACTTTAATGGCATCCCAGTCTTATGCCACGTACACACGATTGGAAAATCCGACAAGAAAACCGTGGATTTTTTTTCCCGGCGGAAAAACCGACCGTCAAGAACGCGGTGACGTACAAGACGTATGACGAGCCGAGATCCATGAAGTTCAATAGGCAGTTCGGCTCTTCTGCTTGATTCTGAGCATGCGTGTTTTTTTTTTTTTTTTTTTTTTTTGTGCTTCGGAATTGCATACAGACGATCGTAATTTCCGACAAGAACTTTTCTTGTCGGAAAAATTGAGAACCAGCTCTCAAATTTTTGTTGTCGGAAATTTCCAACAGAAAACGTCCGATGGAGCCTACACACGGTCGGAATTTCTGACCAAAAGCGCACATCAGACGTTTCTTGTCGGAATTTTCGATCGTGTGTACGCGGCATTAGTCCGTAGGGTTCAATATTGAGTTGGCCCACCTTTTGCAGCTATAACAGCTTCAACTCTTCTGGGAAGGCCATCCGCAAGATTTAGGAGGGTGTCTATGGGAATGTTTGACCATTCTTCCAGAAGCGCATTTGTGAGGTCAGGCACCAGTGGCGACAAACAAACTGAAAAAAAAAAAAAACCTCAATTGCCGCCACTGTGCCCATTAAACGCAGCCACTGTGCCCAAACGCCACCAGTTTCCCTCCAAATGCAGCCAGTTTCCCCCCAGCCCTGCACTTACCTTCCTCGGGTCAGCGCCGTCCTTCTCCCGCCCTCGATGTCGCTTCAGCCAATTAGGTTACCGGTAACCAGACCCGGTGAACCTGATTGGCTGAAACGCCTGTCAGTGTTAACCAGGGAACACACCCCCCGTGCGTCCTCTGGTTAGCTATTTGGAAGCGATTACAGCCCTCAGGCTCTGATAGGCACTTCCAAACACCAACCAGCCACTGTTATTCAGATGGCCGGCGCTCAACAGGGGGGCCGGCCATCTAAATAGTGGGCGGCAGCGGCAATACATAGGTTCATGCAATGCATGAACCTATGTATTGTTGTGAGTGATGGGCGCAGGAGCGAGAGGGGGCGGCGCTCCTGCGCCCACTATGGATGCACCGCCACTGTCAGGCACTGATGATGGACAAGGAGGCCCGGCTCGCAGTTTCCGCTCTAATTCATCCTAAAGGTGTTCTATCGGGTTGAGGTCAGGACTCTGTGCAGGCCAGTCAAGTTCCTCCACCCCAAACTCGCTCATCCATGTCTTTATGGACTTTGCTTTGTGCACTGGTGTGCAGTCATGTTGGAACAGGAAGGGGCCGTCCCCAAACTGTTCCCACAAAGTTAGGAGCATGAAATTGTCCAAAATGTCTTGGTATGCTGACGCTATAAGAGTTCCCTTCACTGGAACTAAGGGGCCAAACCCAACCCCTGAAAAACAACCCCCCCACACCATAATCCCCCCTCCACCAAATGATTTGGACCTTTTCACAAAGCAAGGTCCATAAAGACATGGATGAGCGAGTTTGGGGGTGGAGGAACTTGACTGGCTTTTCTATTGCAGTATCCCTCTGAGAATTTTTGTGAATGTAGCGCCTGCAGGAGCCGCTGGATATCTTAAATTCCACTTTTCCTGCACAGCCAGGCAACACACATTTCCTAATTTCATCCAAACACAAGTAATCAGTCCATGGGCTTGTTTTTATTGTTTTATTGGGGAAACAATCTGTATAGGGTATAGGGATTATGGGATGCCCAACTTGACTTGAAGAACAACAGATGAGGACAAACTTCCTTCTCTATATGCACATAAAATGAAGATCCTGGACTGTGCTCCCTCCGGAATATTTGGAGTCTCTATGGATCAGTGGCAAAGTTATTTACAAACCAGGAGCTTAGGGGTATCAGAGTAAAGGGGGCTGAATATACCCCCCACACTTTTCACATATTTATTTGTAAAGAATGATGAAAACCATTTATAATTTTCCTTCCACTTCACAATTATGTGTCACTTTGTGTTGGTCTATCACATAAAATCCCAATTGGGGATTTACGTTTACATTTACGTTTTTTGGTTGTAACAGGACAAAGTGTGGGAAATTTCAAGGGGTATGAATACTTTTTCAAGGCACTGTACACTTTTTTGTTTCGGATTTCCATGGAGTTCTATTGGACTTTCTATTTGGAGATTCCGAATTTGGCAACTTGTTTAAAAAGTTTGGCTGATCCACAGCTAATCCAGCTTTGCAGAAGTTCGCTCAGCTTTAGCAGTTTTTCTTTAAAGCTCCCATGCCCGATAGTTTATGAATGTTGCATTGAATTTGGGTGGGTCGGCTTTTGGCTCCGAATCATACGGTCTACAAAGACTAGTGTGGCTCTCAATACACATGTTTTCATTTTGTGGTTATTGCAGGCCAAATCCAAGGCTGGTCATTCTTTTTATAACAAATAAAATTCCGAATTGAAGTAGTAATCTTTGTATGTGGCTTTTTTTGCTGTGTTTTGCCTGTAGTCCTGTTATCTATGGTATTTACTACTAACAAAAGCACGTCTGTTTCTTACTTCCAGCTGTCACTCCAGTACACTTCTGGAGGATATTGGTATCATACCTGTGGTGGATCTCTCATCTCATCTGAATGGGTGTTGACCGCAGCTCACTGCATCAGGTATGTGATGGATAATGAAGCTCCGTCGTAAAAGGCGTTTTCACTTTCGGGTGGCTGATGGTCTGTATGCACTCTTGTGCAACTTTTACTAAACATTTTTGGGGTTGGGCTACTACCGCTCCTATAGCTCCTGCCCATTGAAATAAATGGGGTAGCGCCACCAAAACACCCGCAAAACGCCGCATTTTTGCGTGCGGGTCTAACCCTTTTCCGGCCGCTAGCGGGGGTTAAAATCACCCGCTAGCGCCCGCAACTTGCGGCAAACGCGACGGTAAAACGCCGCTGAAAATAGCGGCATTTTACCGCCGGCGCACCCAGCGCTTTAGGCCCCTTTCACATTTCAGGCGTTTTAGCGCTAAACATAGCGCATAAATAACGCCTGAAATAATCCTGCCCCAGCATTTTCAATGTGAAAGCTCGAGGGCTGTCACACTGAGGCGATGCGCTGGCGGGAGGAAAAAAAATCTCCTGCAAGCAGCATCTTTGGAGCGGTATAGGAGCAGTGTGTATACCGCTCCTTTACTGCTCCTTCCCATTGAAATCAATGGGACACCGCGGTATTAACCCTTTTTCGGCCGCTAGCGAGGGTTAAAACTGCACTGATAGCGATGGGTGCGCTGGCGGTAAAACGCCGCTATTTTTAGCGGCATTTTACCGTCGTGTTTGCCACGATTTGGGGGCGCTAGCGGGTGATTTTAACCCACCAGAGTGTCCCCTTACATCAGGGTCCCCACCAAAGCCCCACTTTATATCAGGGTCCACATCAGAGTCCCATTTTACATCAGGGGCCTCATAAGTATCACCCCTTACATCAGGGTCCCCACCAGAGTTCCCCCTTATATCAGGCTCCCCATCAGACTCCCCCTTACATCAGGGTCCCCATCAGAGTCCCCCATTATATCAGGGTCCCCACCAAAGCCCCACTTTATATCAGGGTCCCCATCAGGGTCCCCCTTTACATCAGGGGCCCCATAGGATTCACCCCTTACATCAGGGTCCCCACCAGAGTCCCGCCTTATATCATGGTCCCCATCAGACTCCCCGTACATCAGGGTCCCCATCAGAGTCCCCCATTATATCAGAGTCCCCACCAGAGTCCCCCCTTACATCAGTATCCCCACCAGAGACCCTCTTTATGTCAGGGTCCCCATAAGAGTCCCCCTTTACATCAGGGGCCCCATCAGATTCCCCCTCCTTTACATCAGGGTCCCCATGAGAGTTCCCTTTCTTATCAGGGGCCCCATCAGATCCCCCCTTACATCAGGGTCCCCACCAAAGTCCCCCCTTATTTCAGAGTCCCCACCAGAGTTCCCTTTCACATCAGGGGCCCCATCAGAGTCCCCCATTATATCAGGGGCCCCATCAGAGTTCCCCTTTACATCAGGGTCCCCATCACAATTCTTCTTGCATCAGGGTCCCTACTAGAGTCTCCCATCACATCAGGGACCTCATCAGAGTCCTCCTTACATCAGGCTATAACAGGCAGCCTATGCTGACTTTAATCCTCAAGCTGTGCACATTAAGGATACACCATTGACCTTTACCACTGGCTAGATAAAATCTTGTAGAGGGCCAGATGTGGATTGGGGTCCATTGCCATGAGGCATAAGGAAGGTATGGGGCAGACTACTGCTGGTGCTGGTGCTGGTTAGGCCAGGCCAGGGGCCTCCCCAGGGATGCCTCTGGTATGTTGCCATGGGGAGGTATCCCAGCCCATGGCTCTTTGGGGGGGTCTATGGGACCAACTGATACCAGGCAGAAAGGGTAGTGCAGATGCTTCACTGCCACAAAGCTGTGCATGTGATGCCCAATCAGCTATGCTACACCTTTATTGTATCCTACATTTTTTTTCTTACAGCACCTCCAGAGTGTACAGAGTTCAGCTCGGAAGACACTACCTGAGGCAGGCCGAATCCAACGTCAAGACCGTCAGCGTCACCAAGCTCATTAACCACCCCAAATGGAACCCCAATGTTCTATCCAACGGGTAACCTCCCACACAACAGATACATTGGGGTGATTTACTAAACCTGGAGAGTGCAAAATCTTTTAAAAGTTCTAAAAGTTTTTAATTCTGAAAGCTTAAATGAAGAAGCTGTAGTTAGAAGCTGAATGACTACAATGCACAGCTGATTTTTCACTCTTCAGTTTTGGTAAATCAACCGCAAAGAATGCTCTTTAATGATATCATGATATAATTTTTCTGAAAAAATGATACTGTTTCTGAATAATAGGGAATGCCATGAATTCATTTATAAACACCTGTAAAGTCAGTATAAATTCCATTTGAAGTCTCAGGCAGGAATGTAACTGACACTCGCTGTCACGCCCAGACAGGAATGTAACTGACACTCGCTGTCACGCCCAGACAGGAATGTAACTGACACTCGCTGTCACGCCCAGACAGGAATGTAACTGACACTCGCTGTCACGCCCAGACAGGAATGTAACTGACACTCGCTGTCATGCCCAGACAGGAATTTAACCGATTTTACACTACGGTAGATTCTTCAGAGCGGCGATGTGCTTCCTTATCCAACATAAAATAAGAATGATGGCAAGTGTCTCAAGTTCTGCACACATATGAAAACCTTTACATATATATTTATTAATAGTTAGAGTTGAGCGGACACCTGGATGTTCGGGTTCGACGGGTTCGGCCGAACTTCGGAAAAAAGTTCGGGTTCGGGACCGAACTTTAACCCGAACCCGAACCCCATTGAAGTCAATGGGGACCCGGACTTCTAAGGACTAAAAAGGCTCTAAAAAAGTAATGGAAAGGGCTAGAGGGCTGCAAATGGCAGCAAAATGTTGTTAAGAGCATGGCAAGTGCTCTGCAAACAAATATGGATAGGGAAATAACTTAAAATAACATAAAAAAATAAAAAAATATGCTGGAGGCCCCCTTTTCAGCAGAAGAGGTACAGGAAGTCATTAAGAACCTCAGAAACTCAACGGCCTGATGCCACACATATGGTGGGAATGCCCCAGAATACGCCCTTTCTGGAATAAATTATTCAATTTAATGGATAAGCTAGTGGGAAAATAAAATACTTTGAAATAAAAATGTAGCGGGGTGCTAAATTTAAGGGAAGTGTTTGAGTGGTAAATAGGCTCAAACACCCTAATTCTGTAGGATTCATGGACCATTTTGTCCTCGGGGGACAGTATTGGTGTGCAGTTCCCTGCGGCCTACAGGTGGCGCTGCCATGGTAGGCTAGGGTTAAACCGCCGATACAGTGCTGTGCCTTTTGTGTCCCCTCTTGGCAGTAGTACAGCGGGGCGGGGAACCTGCTGTGCATGCCGGGAGAGCATATAATAGGGGCAGACCTTTGGCCTGGGGGCTGATGTCTAGTGGGGTCCACGCCCAGGTGCCTTCGGCCTGGGTGCATGTGTTCCTGTTCCATCTCGGGTACCTTTAGCCCGGGGTGAGGTACTATCCTGGAGTTCCTGCTGCCCTGGGTATGGAGGCCTAGGTGCGGGAGTAAAGCCTGGAGTCCAGAGCCTTCGTCTGGAGTCCGCTAAGGGTCGAGGAGTCTTAGGGTGCCGCCTCATGTAGGGGACCATGTTCCAGGGAAGGGAGGATCATTCTGATGGACCGATGCAGGAGTCACGGTGAAGGAAGGGTCTGTTGACTCCCTGGAGAGATGTCTTCCCCTTGATATGGGCTAGGTTCGTAGAAGGAGAAGCTCAAGGTCATCTTGACTGTATCAGAGGCCTTATTCACCCGGCCCGTGGCAGGGGCCTTATACACCCTGGTCTGTGGCAGAGACCAAAACAAAGTTCTCCAGGTCCGTGGCAGGGGCCTTGTACACCCGGTCTGTGGCAGAGACCAACCTCAAGGTCTGTGGCAGAGACCGTGCACCTAAAACTGTTTGAGAAACCTAAGCAGTGAAGTGAATGTGCTACGTTTGTGCCTGGACCTCCTCCACACCTTAAGCTGTCCTGTTTCTTTGCTCTAACCTTTTCTATCCGAGTAGAGTTTTGCCATGAGAGAATAAGAGTTGTAATTTCAGCTGGTGTGGACATTGACTTTACTGGGAATTAAAGGACTTGCCTCTACCTACAGTAGACGTGAGAATCATCCTCTGGAGGAGTTTTGACTCCGGCTGTGGACACGGCCCATCAAGTACACCGCTCAACCTCTTTATATAGGAGGGTACGGGCTGGTAGTGCGGTGTGCCTTTCTCCCTCCTGCGAGGAGCCAACAACATAAAGGCAGGTAAGGGGGAAAGGATCTGTGCGCTACAAAAAAATAAAATAAAAATTATAATCTTGACCTAGGAGGATGAGGTCCATATGGAGTAGGAGGTTGAGGTGGCGGTGGATGTGGCTGTGTAGGTGGAAGCGGCGGTGGAGGAGGACGAGGTAGCCAACACTGGTTCAAAAATACAACAATGGCTGGGTAAGGCCGGTGATGTGTCGAATTCTGTCCCCCGTCAAATAGTGTCCACCCTGTACTGCGCTTGCTCAGTATGTAGGACAAGGGGATTTCGAAAATCTCCCAAGACGAACGGCGCCTGCGTGGTGAGTTCAGGTGAAGGCCACACCATCCGAGGTTCAAGCCGAGCCAAGTGAGGCCGTGCCCGAAGCGTGGCGATCGAACCGAGCCCGTGAGGGGCCCTGTTACTATGTGCTACCGTATGTCCACTTGGATGGTGGGGCTTGAACCTGCACTCACTGCGCAGGCGCCGTTCATCTTCGGAGATTTTGTGAATCTCCTTGTCCTCTGTACTGCTGTTGTTTTTTTAGTATAGCACAGTAGAAGAAAACTATATAGAAATTGTTTATTTCACACACCTCCACATATGTACAACACACTGCAAAATATTTTTTGTGGCTCTAAATGGCGTTTTTTGGAAGACCACAACACACCCACAGTACGTAACCGCTGAATCGCACAGCTACAGAACTGCAGAAAATGCTATTCAAAAAAAATGTTGTTTTTTTAGTATAGCACAGTAGAAGAAAACTATATAGAAATTGTTTATTTCACACACCTCCACATATGTATAACACACTGCAAAATATTTTTTGTGGCCCTAAATGGCGTTTTTTGGAAGACCACAACACACCCACAGTACGTAACCGCTGAATCGCACAGCTACAGAACTGCAGAAAATGCTATTCAAAAAAAATGTTGTTTTTTTAGTATAGCACAGTAGAAGACAAATATAAAGCGTACATTAAAGTGCAAATTATTTATTTATTTTTTTTGCCCTAAACGGGTCTTTTTTTTCATGAGCAAAATAAAATGCAAATTTTTTTTTTGCCCTTAATGGGTCTTTTGGAAAAGAGCACAATAAAGTGCCTTTTTTTTTGCCCTAAATGGATCTTTTTCAAAGAGCAGAATACACCCACAGTATGGAAACAGTGTATCTCTCAACGTAATATATGCAGTGCTGGTGCACTGAGCTTGCAGATAAAAGGTAGATTTTCTCTGACACTGGGCTCATAGCAGTGTAAAAAGAGTGCACTGCAACACAAACAGGTAAACCTATGCAGATCGCTGAGTTATATCTCTGAATCTGGACTCCTATTCCTATATAATATATCTCTCTCCCTGAAAGCACCAACAGGAACCTGGCCCTACACTACACTGTCTCTCTATCTTTTCCCTCAGATTCCAGAATCAGGACTAACTCATGTATTTTTCAATCTCTCCCTAAAAGCAGCAGCAGCAGACAAGATCCTCTCCCTATCTATTCTGAAGCAGAGTGACGTGTGCTGTGTGCCTCTAGCTTATATAGAAGCTGGGTCACATGTTGCACTGACCAATCACAGCCATGCCATTAGAAGGCATGGCTATGATGGCTTCTAAGGGCACACCAGCTAATCAAAAGGTGATTGGCTGGCCCCTGAAACATTTCTAACTGCGCCATTAGATTGCCGAACCCGAACCCGGACTTTCGCGCAAAGTCCGGGTTCGGGTTCGGGAAAAAGCTAAAGTTCGGTACGGACCCGAACTTTACAGTTCGGGTTCGCTCAACCCTATTAATAGTATCAGTTGCTTTATTTTTATGAAAGTAACTTTTACTTACATTTTACTGGCCCTACAGTGGGGAAAATAAGGATTTGACCCCCTGCAGATTTTGTAAGTTTGCCCACTTACAAAGAAATGAAGGGTCTATCATTTTTATCATAGGTGTATTTTATATAATAGAGACAGAATATCAACCAGAAATCCAGAAAAAAAAATAGGATTTTTATAACAGCTTACCTGTAAAATCCTTTTCTTGGAGTACATCACGGGACACAGAGCGACATAGTCATTACTAATGGGTTATATAGATACCTTCAGGTGCTGGCACTGGCAACTTCCAAAACCGGAAGTACCCTCCCCTATATAAGCCCCTCCCATCCGGGAGCACCTCAGTTTTGTAGCAAAGCAATAAGTGTCCCCAAAAGAGGGGTGGGAGCTCTGTGTCCCGTGATGTACTCCAAGAAAAGGATTTTACAGGTAAGCTGTTATAAAAATCCTATTTTCTTTCTCGTACATCACGGGACACAGAGCGACATAGTCATTACTAATGGGATGTCCTAAAGCAATGCCCAACGAGGGGGGGGATACACCATATATAAGCTGAGCGCTATCAGACATGAGGATCTTTTGCGGCCTGCAACACACTGCGCCCAAAGGCGACATCCTCCTGACTTCTAACGTCCACCTGGTAGAACCTAGTAAACGTGTGTACTGAAGACCATGTTGCGGCCTTACAGATTTGAGCCAGGGAGGCCTGGTGATGCACTGCCCATGAAGTTCCAACTGCTCTCGTGGAGTGCGCCCTAACTTTGAACGGAGGCGGTCTCCTTCTCAAGCCATAGGCTTGCATTATGACCTGTCGAATCCACTTGGCTAAAGTAGATTTTGACGCTGCCTGACCCCTTCTGGGGCCTTCCGGCAGAATAAACAAAGTATCCGTTCTGCGAATCTGAGCAGTGGCTTTTAGATAAGCTTTAACTGCTCTTACTACATCCAAAGAATGCAATAACTTTTCCTCTACCGAAGTAGGTTTGGGGAAAAAAGAAGGAAGAACCACATCTTGGTTCAAATGAAACCTCGATACCACCTTAGGAAGAAAGGCTGGATGAGGACGTAACACTACTCTGTCCTTATGGATAACCAGATATGGCTCCCTACAGGACATAGCTGCTAATTCTGACACTCTTTTAGCCGAACAAATGGCTACTAGAAAAATCTATTTCCTGGTGAGAAGAACCAAAGAAATATGCTGTAATGGTTCAAATGGTTGTTTCTGTAGAACCGACAGAACCAAGTTTAGATCCCATGGACATATGGGAATATTAACCGGAGGACTAATACGCATCACTCCTTGTATAAAGGCTTTGACTAGTGAATGCGAAGCCAAGGGCCTTTGAAAAAATATTGACAAGGCTGAAATCTGACCCTTGATAGTACTCAAGGCAAGCTTCCTATCTACAGCCCATTGTAGGAAGTCCAGAATCCTACCTATTATGTATTTACGTGGATGCCATTTCTTGGCCTCACACCAGGCGATGTACGCCTTCCAGATTCTATAGTAGATCTGCCTGGATACCGGCTTCCTGGCATTGATCATGGTAGATACCACAGCATTAGAGAGCCCTCTCTTTTTTAGAATGTGGGCTTCAATAGCCAGGCCGTCAAACCTAGGGCTGGTAAGGAAGGGTGGTATATCGGTCCTTGCGAAAGCAGGTCCGGACGATGTGGGAGGGTCCAAGGACTCCCCACAGACATCTTTACAATCTCCGCGTACCATGCTCTTCGGGGCCACGCTGGAGCCACCAGAATCACTGGTTTCTTTTCTACCCTGATTCTGCGGAGTAATCGAGGTAACAATTGTGGCGGTGGGAATGCATATATCAGCTTGAACTGATCCCAAGGGAACACTAGGGCATCCGAGCCGCAAGCTAGGGGATCCCTTGTCCAAGAGACAAACCTGTCCACTTTTGCGTTGAATCTGGATGCTAGCAGATCTACATCCGGTGTTCCCCACCGCTGACATATTGTCCGGAAAACCTCGGGATGAAGGGACCATTCCCCTGGGCATAATTGTTGGCGACTTAGAAAGTCCGCCTTCCAATTCTCCACTCCTGGAATGAATACCGCAGATATGGCTGGGACATATCTTTCTGCCCATCTCAGGATGTAATTTACTTCCCTCTGGGCTGCACGACTCCTGGTGCCCCCCTGTGATATATGCCACTGCTGTGGCATTGTCTGATTGAATTCTGACAGGGGACCCTTGGAGTTTGGATGTCCATGCTACTAGGGCATACCGGGCTGCTCGTATCTCTAAGAGATTGATGGGCTGGGCCTTTTCCGCATCCGACCATCTGCCCTGGAGAGACCATTGCTCCAGTACTGCTCCCCAGCCTATAAGGCTGGCATCTGTAGTGACCACCTTCCAAGAAATCGGACTGAAGGATTTCCCTCTTTCCAGATTCTGGGGAACCAACCACCAGCGGAGGCTCTTGCGAACGGAAGGGGACAAGGACATTGGTAAGTCCAGAGCCTGAACTTTTTTGTTCCAGGCTGACAGTATGGCCCTTTGCAAATTCCTTGAATGGAATTGACCGTAGGGTACTGCTTCGAATGATGCCACCATTTTTCCCAGCAGCCTCATGCACAGGCGTATGGATGGCTGTCTTTTTGAACCCACTAAGTGGATCAAATCTCTCAAAGACGACCCCTTTTCTTGAGGCAAGAAAATTTTTCTCTGGTCTGAATCCAGCCTTAGCCCCAAGTATTCCAGACTTTTGACTGGTTTTAGGGCTGACTTGTCTCGGTTGATAATCCAACCGTGATATTCCAGATACTTGATTGTCTCGTGAACAACCACTTCTAGTTTTTCCACTGAGTGGTCTATCAGCAACAAGTCGTCTAGATATGCCATTATCGTTACACCTCGTGTTCTTAGATTGGCCAATAATGGGGCCAGAATTTTTGTGAACACTCGTGGTGCTGTGGCCAGACCGAAGGGTAAGGCTCTGAACTGAAAATGGCGCCCTTCTACCGCAAAGCGTAGAAATTTTTGGTGGGCTGGAAAGATGGGAATGTGCAAATAAGCATCTTTGATGTCGATCAAGGCTAACCATTCCTCCCCTTGTAGGGCAGTGGCCACCGACCGGATCGACTCCATCCGGAAAGTCCTGATATGTAGGAATTTGTTTAGCCCTTTTAGATTTAATATGGGCCTCACGTCCCCGTTTGGCTTCGGGACTGTAAAGAGGTTTGAGTAAAACCCGAACCCCCATTCTTCCAGGGGAACCTCTATAATTACTGCTTGGAGCAATAATTGTTCTAGTGCCAACAGGAGGGATCCTCTCTTCTGGGGATCCCTTGGCACGTTTGACCTTATAAAGTGGGAAGGAGGGGAGTCTTTTAACTCCAATTTGTATCCCAGATTTACTGCGGAGAGCACCCATCTGTCTCTGATCGTGTCCCGCCAGGTCTCTGCGAACAACTGAAGTCTTCCCCCCACCCGATTGAGTGGGGGCAACCCTTCATGCATTTGACTTTGGGGGAGGTTTTGTACCTCTCCTGCTCCAGGGCTTCTTGTTACCCTGCAATTGTCCCTGATTTTTACCTCCGGGATTTGACCGAGGAGGCCGTCGGAACTGTTTCACAGCCGATGTCCTAGGGACTGGAGAAGCAGGCCTCTTAAAAGAGGGACCTCTAACTCTGTTTTTAACCGGCAAAAGTGTACTTTTACCGCTGGAAATTCTCTGGATATATTTGTCCAGGTCTTCCCCGAATAAGCGTTCACCATGAAATGGGAAGCTGACCAGCAATTTTTTACAGGGAGCTTCAGCAGACCAGTTTTTGAGCCATAAAAGCCTGCGCATATGTACTACAGACAGCGTAAGGCGGGAGGCCTGATGGATTGGAACCTTTATAGCGTCCACCGCAAAGCATAAGGCTCTAGGTAGATCAGCTAGGGCAAGAGCCTGCTGATCTGGCAAGTCCCTTAAGACCTGTTTCAACTGATCCTTCACTGCTTGGCAGACCCCAATAGCTGCCACTGCTGGTTGTGTCACCAATCCTGCTGTAGAAAAAGCAGATTTTAATAAGGACTCTAATTTTTTATCTATTGGGTCCTTGAACATTTGGACATTATCCACTGGACATGTCAGTGATTTATTCACACAAGAGATGGCTGCGTCCACTGTAGGGACCCTCCATTTTTTGATGAACTTATCCTCCATGGGATAGACCACTTGAAATCTCTTGGGAGGAGTAAATATTTTATCAGGATGCTCCCAATCCTGGTAAATGAGCCCTTCCAGTAAAGGATGGATCGGAAAGGAACAAACAGTCTGGGGAGCTTTTAGCGACCCCAACGAGGAGACAGAAGTGGATGATGGCTCCGCAAGGGGCATTTTAAATGCTGATCGGACCATATTAGTCAGGGACTGAACCCATAACCTTTCAGCATGTGATGCTGAGAATGGCTCTTCCACTGTTGATTCCTCTACAACAGAATCGACCTCATCCTGATCCCCTTCAGGCAGGTCGATCCCTGTATGGGACTGTTGCTCTGCTAACAGGCACTCTGAGGGAGGAGACGGAGATCGAGCGCTTTTTTCCTGTGACAGGGAAGCAGCGATCAATGCTGACAATCTCTCTTCCAGCCCTCCCAGAGCTGAGGAAAAAACCTCCTCTGTTACATACACAGGAGCAGGTGAACTGAGGACAGCCACAGTACCAGGTACTCCTGAGGGTGCTCTACGGTCACTAACCTCTGATTCTTCAGGGGAGACTGGTGCAGCCGAAGCATGCCCAAGATCCTCAGAGCCCGATGGAGACCCCCTATGCTTCCTGGAATTTTTAGTCCCGGAGTTTTTTGACGGCATTATTCCTAAGCCCAAAGCTGAGGTATTCCAGCCGAAATACACCACTTACTGACAATAGTCTAGCACAAATGCTGCTATAAAACCAGTTGGTGTCTACTAATGTGCCTTTCTATGGGGATGCCTGCATCAACCGCTTGCTGTATGCCTTTTTTAAATGTTGCCAGCTCTGTCTCTGCACTCCATAGCCAGCTCACAACACATAATTGTGGTTTTTAACATGCTGGGACGCCCGCACATGCGCAGAAGCGCTGCGGCGCGCACAGAGCGTCATCCCCCAAGCTCCGCCCCCTTTCCCGGCTCACCTCTATATATAGAGGCGCGTGCACGCGCACGCGCGCGGCCACGTGCGCCTTCGGCGCTAATTTTGAAAAGGAAACCAGGGACAAGAGCCAGGGCCCCTTTTGCCGCAGGCCGGGGGATGGACGAGCATTGCAACATGGCAGAGGAAGCAGTTTCCCACAAGAGAACTCACCATCTGCCTGGACTTCTCTGATAAAAAGAAACTAGTCCACATGACAAGAAACGTTCCACAGCGGCCTCTAGTGGATTAACACAGGTACCGCAGTCTAATATATTAAATATATATATATATATATATTTTTTTTTTTCTTGACCACTATTAAAATTATTACATTTTTTAGTAGTTACAGGCATGCACAGATATTAGCGGGAATACCGTTAGGTAACAGACAGAAAGACAAATTAGGCTTGGGGGTCCCCCAATAGAACCAAGTTCCTGGGGGCCCCCACTTACCTGTTCCCCGCCGCAGGACTTTGTTTGGTCCACAGAAGCCCAAACTTCACCTATCACGGCAGGCATTGTAATTAAACCTTCAGGGACCGGGTTCCCAAGGATTCCACTCCCCTGGACCTGTATAGCACCCTGCACAGAAAACATCTTGGTCATGGGTATGACCAGAGCTCTGGATCCCAGGGTCCAGCTCTCCTAAGAGAAGCATTACAGGCAAAACCTTGCTCTTCTCTGCAAGGCCCGGGTACCGACCGTTTAGCTATGAAGCTTTTTTGGTCGGATCCGGAATAGCTTACTGAGGCCCAAAAGAACCTGTACGCAAGCTCAGTGAAAAACACATGTTTCTTCTTGGCCAACACCTTAGACACTGGCAAAAAACTGAGGTGCTCCCGGATGGGAGGGGCTTCTATAGGGGAGGGTACTTCCGGTTTTGGAAGTTGCCAGTGCCAGCACCTGAAGGTATCTATATAACCCATTAGTAATGACTATGTCGCTCTGTGTCCCGTGATGTACGAGAAAGAAACACACATGATACAAATGGTATAAATTAAAGTGGAAGTAAACTCTCCTATTGTTTTGAGCCAAGGAAGCTGCCATCTTGGCTTCTGTTTCATCCTCAGCTGCACATGTGATCCTTTATGACACCAGCCATTGGATGATTTGACAAGTTTAGTTGAGAGCACAACCATTATGACAGTTAGCATTCCCGGCATGCCGGGAATATAACTGTTTTTTTAAACTGTTAAATCGATGGGTTTACTTCCGCTTTAAGTTACAGCTCAGTGAGTAAAATAAGTATTTGATCCCAAAGCAAAACATGACTTAGTAGTTGGTGGAGAAACCCTTGTTGGCAAGCACAGAGGTCAGACGTTTCTTGTAGTTGGTGATCAGGTTTGCACACATCTCAGGAGGGATTTTGGTCCACTCTTCTTTGCAGATCTTCTCTAAATCCTTAAGGTTTCTTGGCTGTCACTTGACGACTCGAAGTTTCAGCTCCCTCCATACATTTTCTATAGGATTAGGGTCTGGAAACTGGCTAGACCACAACATGACCTTAATGTGCTTCTTCTTGAGCCACTTCTTTGTTTTCTTAGCGGTATGTTTTGGGTCATTGTCATGCTGGAAGACCCATCCACGACCCATCTTCAATGTTATGGCTGAGGGAAGAAGGTTCTCATTCAAGATTTTACAATACATGGCCCCGTCCATTGGCCCCTCAATGCAGCAAAGTCGGTCTGTACCTTTAGCAGAGAAACAGCCCCAAAGCATAATGTTTCCACCTCCGTGCTTGACTGTAGGGATGATGTTCTTAGGGTCATAGTCAGTAATTTTCTTCCTCCAAACATGGTGAGTCCCTCTCCTCAAGAAGGCACATGTACAGTCATGCCAATGAACATCTAAATGATTCAGAGAAGGATTGGGAGAAAGTGCTGTGGTCAGATGCTTTGGGGCTGTTTCTCTGATAAAGGTACAGACCGACTTTGGCCATTGAGGGGACAATGGACGGGGCCATGTATTGTAAAATCTTGGATGAGAACCTTCTTCTCTCAGCCAGAACACTGAAATGGGTCATGGATGGGTCTTCCAGCATGACAATGACCCAAAACATACCGCCAAGGCAACAAAGGAGTGGCTCAAGAAAAAGCACATTAAGGTCATGCAGTGGCCTAGTCAGTCTCCAGACATTAATCCTATAGAAAATGTATGGAGGGAGCTGAAACTTTGAGTTGCCAAGAGACAGCCAAGAAACCTTAAGGATTTAGAGAAGATCTGTAAATAAAATTGGACCAAAATCCCTCCTGAGATGTGTGCAAACCTGATCACCAACTACAAGAAACGTCTGACCTCTGTGCTTCCCAACAAGGGTTTCTCCACCAACTACTAAGTCATGTTTTGCTTGGGGATCAAATACTTATTTTACTCACTGAACTGCAACTTAATTTATATTATGTGTTTTTTTTCTGGATTTTTGGTTGATATTCTGTCTCTATCATTTAAGATACACCTATGATAAAAATGATAAACCCTTCATTTTTTTTTTGCAAGTGGGCAAACTTACAAAATCTGCAAGGGATCAAATAATTATTTTCCCCCACTGTATCCAAGCACCAAAAGACTGAAATTGACCATCACTAGTCCCGGTTAACTAAGCAGATAACCTTTTACACACACATGATGATCTTTAAAAATGTCTGTATCGCTCAGTGTTTTAGCGCTAAAAATAGCGACTGTAAAGTGCTTGAAAAGCGCCTCTCAAGCCTCCCCAATGTGAAAGCCTGAGTGCTTTCCCACTGGGGCGGTGCGCTTGCAGGACCGAAAAAAGTCCTGTAAGCAGGGTCTTTGGGTCAGTGCGGGAGCGGTGTATACACTGCTCCTAAAAATTGAAATCAATGGGCAGAGCTGCCGAAGCACCTACAAAGCGCTTAGGCAGCGGTGCTTTGCGGGCGCTTTGAACCCCTTGTTAACCCCCTTTTTGGGGTTAAAAGTGCCCCGCTCCTGCCCACACAGCATCAGTAAAGCGACGCTAAAACTAGCGGTGCTTTACCGCTAACGCAGTACGCGACCCAGTGTGAAAGGGCTCTCACTGCCACACCCAGACAGGAATGTAACTGATTTTACACTATCGTAGCTCCTTCAGAGAGGGAGTGTGCTTCATTATCAAACATAAAATAAGAATGATGACAAGTGTCAAGTTCTCACACATATGGAATCTTTTACATACAACATATATGTATTTATTGATAGTATCAGTTGCTAATTTTCATGAAAGTAACTTTCATTTAAGTTTTTTTGACCCTGATCATGGCACCAAAAGACTGAAAGTGACCATCGCTAGCCCTGGTTAGATGAGCAGGTAAACCTTTACACACACACACACGATGACCTTTAAAAATATCTGTATCTCTCGCTGTCATGCCCAGACAGGAATGTAACCAATTTTACACTACGGGATCTTCTTCATAGAGGGGATGTTCTTTGGTTACAACTTAAAATAAGAATGATGGCAAACATCTCCAGTTCTACACACATATGGAAACTACATTACATAGCGTCAGTTTATCTTATTTATGAAAGTATAGTTTTGCTGGTCCTTTAAATTGCACGGTTCCTTAGCCAGTACTTTCTCTTGCATCCACTAGGAATGACATCTCCCTCCTTAAGCTGGCAGAACCTGTAGAATTCAGCAACACCATCCAGCCCGCTTGCCTGCCCCCTGCTGGCGTCATCCTTGAAAACAATTTTGGCTGCTACGTCACCGGCTGGGGGAACCTTCAGAGTAAGTGAGCCGCCTTGGTTTTAATCAACTTAAAGGTAACTTGCACTATGGAAATCCCATAGATTGAAACTACTGTCCTCTCCTTTTGAAAATATAAATATGTATAGTTCTCCTAGGAGGTCTAATGTGTCGTACTAGCCTTCTTCACCTTGTAATATAGTTGTGTTTGTTGTCTAACCGAATAGTATCTTATTCTACATCAATGTAACCAATTTAGGAAGGTAACTCCATGACCACAGGAATTATGGAATAGGCATTAGGTTTTGCTATGACGATTTCAGTCATAGGTCATTACATACAGAATACAGAATACTTTATTAATCCCAAAGGGAAACTTGAAAATTGTTAAAACCCTAATTAAATTAGCCCTAGCCTCACAGATGTGTATTTTGCACACCTGACCATTTGTGGTGGGATCATTCATGACAGAACCTCCTCAGAAGTCCTACAAAGACCCTGGCTAGTTAGGATTTAGGTGTCAGGTCACCTGAAGCCAGGTGACAGATGCACACCGTTGGGGTCAGGAGTGCACCGCTAAGGTAGTGAACCCTATAGCTGAATGCTGCGGATGGAACTCTGGGTGGTTAAGGAAGGCAGGTCCACAAGAGCACAAACAGGGATCCCACAGGGAGCTAGAGCCCAATATTCCCCAGGGCGCAGAGTCTAAGATCCAGCAGGTGTTCACCAGAGCCTCTAGTGGTGAGGATGGACTGAGCTGTAACTGGATCCAGGTCGCGGCCCCCAGAGTCCCCCAGCTCACGCTCCGTAGGGTATAGAGGATAGAGGGGAAGCAGCAGCTCAGGATACAAGAGATAGTAAGGGGATAAGCCAAGGTCAGGGCGACAAGCAGACAAGGATAAACAAAGGACAAGCCAAAGGTCAAGGTCACAAGCATACAGGGATAGTCGAGAACAAGACAAGATCGGTAACACAGAGACAGACGAAGCACTTGGCAAACAGGAACCCAAACACACAATGGCTTAACAAACAATGTTGATCAGCCAGGCAGACTTGCAGTGCACAGGTTAATATAGAGTTCTCTGATAGGGCCTGGGGTGGAGCCATGCTTGCAGGAGAGATTATTTAAGCAGCCAGGTGAGAGTGTCTGGCCTCTAAGGTGAACACATGGAGAGGAAGGTAAGCTGACAGACAAACATTACTGCATATCCATGACATTAGGATGCCCTGCATTCCTTTTAGGTGTACTTTTTTTTTTTTCTTTGTCATATGTGTTGTCTTCCTTGGCTTCTTAACACAGACAGCAGATTTTTGGTGACTTTTCAGGAAAAATTAGGGTGAAATGGTGTTCAGCCCCACCTCCCAATTCTCTCCATGCAGTTTGGGGTTCACCAGACCCTTTTTGGAGCACCATCTCAGGTGGGCTTCTAGGTTTGGTTAGGCAAATTTAGTTTCTGTGGCTCTGCTGTAATCAGCATTACATGCAATTACTATATCTTCTCTGGGCTCTGTAGGCTGCAAGTTTGATTGCGACCCCCTGTCTTCTGAAGGCTTCCAGAATATAGTGGGTGGTAGAGTCAAATGAGCAGCCTGAATATTTATGCAACCCAAGCCAATCACTGGAGAGGTGGACCCAGATGGTGGTTGGGGAGTCGATAAATAGTTTGTAGTCTCAGAGAGCAGAAGGAGAGTTTCCCAGCCATAAGGGCTGCTGCCCTTCCTGGCAGTCCAGCTGCTAGTCTCATCAAGGTCCTAGCTGTGCATAGCTGGGGGCCTTTACAGCCTACCTGATGGTCTGAAGGATGGCACCCCCAACCAACCAGACTCATCCTTGTTCCCATGTTGAATCCGGGCCCTCCTGCTGACCCATTGGGGCCTAGTACGGGAGGGGTGGCTGTACCCCATTTCGGCAGCCCTGCCCATGTCCATTGTTCTTGACAATGACAAATAAGAAGGCGGTCTGGCTGCTAGCACTTAAAATGAAACAACTCCATCCCGATTTGCATGAATTACAAAAAAGATTTGCCCATAGGACTTTAAATGAGTTGATCATAGAGGTCAAGACAAGTGAATGAATAAATTACAATTTATTATAGTTCCAAGAACATAAATGAGCATAAGGACATCATGAGACATATGGTTTAAAATCATAGATGTGTTGATGTGTTCAATACAGTCTTTGGAGATACTTAATATACATATACATCTTTTGTACTCTATGCGTTTTGCGAGCTCCGCTCGCTTCCTCAGGAGTTGATGCATATACAAGATATCTAAAAAATTGTAAATAACAGTAGAATATCACATTGCATGACGTTTAAGGTTAGAGAAAAAAGCATGTGACCTCTATGAGGCACTCCATACTTACATTGTGGTTGATTGATCCAAGGGACTGATCCCGCACGGCAACAGCGGAGATGCTCCAACCAGGAGCTGAAGGGGCGTGACCCGCGCCAAATGCCGAGGGCCCAGCGGGGGGTGAGTGACCATGGCGAGGCAAAAGGGTGACAGAGTGTGTGTTCTGAATTGCCCCATTGCATTGGCCATATGTATCAGGGCAACTGTAATGAAGATATATATACCGTATTTATCGGCGTATAACACACACTTTTTTCCCCTTAAAATCAGGGGGAAATCGTGGGAGCGTCGATCTCCGCTGACTGAGAGCGGAGGGGAGCGATCGCCGCCGAGATACACATAGCCGAGTGTACTCGGCTCTTCTCGGCTCCGCTCACAGTCATGCCCAGTCCCGCCATTGGACCTGTGTTATGTCCATCATAGGGTGGGACTCGGCGTGACTGTGAGCGGAGCCGAGAAGAGCCGAGTACACTCGGTTATGTGTATCTCGGCTCCGACCAGTCCCTGCGTTCTCGGCGGCGTTCGCTCCGCTCCGTCCAGCCCATCCAAGGCTGCAATGGACACTGGGGGCAAGGCTGCAATGGACACTGGGGGCAAGGCTGCAATGGACACTGGGGGCTAAGCTGCAATAGACACTGGGGGCTAAGCTGCAGTGGACACTGGGGGCAAGGCTGCAATGGACACTGGGGGCAAGGCTGCAGCGGACACTGGGGGAAAGGCTGCACTGGGGCAAGGCTGCAATGGACACTGGGGCAAGGCTGCACTGACAAGGCTGCAATGGACACTGGGGGGCAAGGCTGCAATGGACACTGGGGGCAAGGCTGCAATGGACACTGGGGGCAAGGCTGCAATGGACACTGGGGGCAAGGCTGCAATGGACACTGGGGGCAAGGCTGCAATGGACACTGGGGCAAGGCTGCAATGGACACTGGGGCAAGGCTGCAATGGACACTGGGGCAAGGCTGCAATGGACACTGGGGGCAAGGCTGCAATGGACACTGGGGCAAGGCTGCACTGACAAGGCTGTAATGGACACTGGGGCAAGGCTGCACTGACAAGGCTGCAATGGACACTGGGGCAAGGCTGCACTGACAAGGCTGCAATGGACACTGGGGCAAGGCTGCACTGACAAGGCTGCAAATGACACTGATAAGGCTGCATTGATGGGCATTTAAATGTAAGTTTTTTTCCCTAAACTTCCCTCCTAAAAGTTTTTTTCCCTTAAAATTCCCTCCTAAACTTGGGGTGCGTGTTATACGGTATATATCTGAGTTAATGGGTAATGAACTCAATGGTGACCTGTCAATAAGTCAATTATTGATGTTGTATAATGGAGTAAAGGGAAGTATGGACATGGATGCAAACAGGAGAAAAGGAAAGAAAGAAAGGAGGGAAAGGTGAAGAGAGTGGATGAAAAAAGTAGAAGTGAGAAGAAAAGGATAGGGAGGGGAAGGAAAAGATAGGGGGAGAGGAGAGGAGGAAAGGAAAAGAAGGAAAAAATGTGTCCCTTAATGCGTCTAATTAACCATATACAACATAATAACCACGCCATCAGTAAAGTATATGGTTAGATCTGTTGTTGGTTATCATAATGGTATAGGAGTATGGTAGTAATAATAGTATGAATATCTTTGCTGTATCCCCGTTATGGGCTGGGGTAGAACAAGAGCACAGACAGGGGCACATGTAAGGAGGGTGAGGAAAAGAAGGAGTGAGGAAACTGCTGAGTGTGATATAAAGGATATCCTGCTGGTTGGTCAAAGTGTTGTGGAGTATAAATATATCCATTGTAGAATATAAGTGCAAATGCAAAGTAAGACGAGCATAGTGGGTCTCTATGGCGTGCTTACCCTTATGTAAGATCTCTCAGGTATGGGAGGACAAAACCAGAAGAGATGAAGAGAAAAGCGTTCGCCAGGTCAACCCCCCCAACTTAAATCCCCCAGCGGACGCGCCAGGCCACACCCCTAACACCATGCACGACGCGGCTACGGAGCACCCCCGCGCTGCGCCCGCTGACACGCGGGATTATGCAAGCGCAGGCTCCCCCCAGCCAAAGAGATGACGCACTGCACGCCAAACGCGAGGACGCCCAAGGGGCGGAGGTCCAGCGATGGGTGCAGAAGCGTGGCGCCGATGCACGGGTGGCCCCGCGCCTCCACAGAGTAATTGTTCTTGACAATTATTTGTTACAAATACGGGGAGAAAACTGTTTCCAGTTTTGAAGGCATATGATAAACACATATTCAGATAGAAGGGAAATTGACACAGAACAGCCCAAAAAACACTCTAGAAAAGGAGTGCTATAAAGGTGACTCTGAGTATGTTCTTTCTTTATAAAAAAAAAAGTTGAAAATACACTTTAACAATAAAAAGAAGAAAGATTTATTACTGATGTTAATAAGATGAAATTTGATTTTTTTTTTTTTTTTTTTTTAGCCGACGGACCCGGCGCAGACGCCTTGCAGCAAGGTCTTCTCCTGGTTGTGGACCACGACACCTGCTCTCAGCGTGACTGGTGGGGAAATTCCGCGAAGACCAACATGATCTGTGCCGGAGGAGACGGCATTGTGTCATCCTGCTATGTACGTACTACCAGATAAGACTCTATGGTCCTCACTTATCATTGCAGAGCTGGCATTCCTTAGGTTCTATATAGCACTTAAGAAATGCAAAAAGGACATACGATTGGTTGCGAGGCCACTTTTCCCTGCCGTAAGCACACTTCAAGGGGCCTTCAATGCAACTGCAGCTTGAGGAATCGGGCTCAATAATTGCAGATATAAGTCTTCAGATAGTTCATTCTCCTGTGACAGGGGGGAATGCTGGACTTTATGTAGGACTCCATCTTTGTCATTAAAGTGGAATAAAATCAATCAATACAACTAACCTACTGTACAAAAAGTGAAAGGTTAACCACTTCGCGCCCAAGGACGTCCTGGACTATGAGCCGGGATATCTGAATGATCCTCCTCCTCCCAAGCCAAGTCTCTAACGCATTTCACCAAGGTACTATTCCTCCCACTGACACCAACGATGGGGTACTATTCCTCCCACTGACACCAACAATGGGGCACTATTCCTCCCACTGACACCAACAATGGGGCACTATTCCTCCCACTGACACCAACAATGGGGCACTATTCCTCCCACTGACACCAACAATGGGGCACTATTCCTCCCACTGACACCAACAATGGGGCACTATTCCTCCCACTGGCACCAACACTGGGGCACTATTCCTCCCACTGACACCAACAACGGGGCACTATTCCTCCCACTGACACCAACAATGGGTCATTATTCCTCCCACTGATACCAATGATGGGGCACTATTCCTCCCACTGACACCAATGATGGGGCACTATTCCTCCCACTGACACCAACAATGTGACACTATTCCTCCCACTGACACCAACAACGGGGCACTATTCCTCCCACTGACACCAACAATGGGTCATTATTCCTCCCACTGATACCAATGATGGGGCACTATTCCTCCCACTGACACCAATGATGGGGCACTATTCCTCCCACTGACACCAACAATGTGACACTATTCCTCCCACTGACACCAACAATGGGACACTATTCCTCCCACTGACACCAACAATGGGGCACTATTCCTCCCACTGACACCAATAATTGGGCACTATTCCTCCCACTGACACCAACAATGGGGCACTATTCCTCCCACTGACACTAACAATTGGGCACTATTGCTCCCACTGACACCAACAATGGGGCACTATTGCTCCCACTGACACCAACAATGGGGCACTATTCCTTCCACTAACACCAACAACAGGGCACAATTCCTCCCACTGACACCAACAATGGGGCACTTTTCCTTCCACTGACACCAACAATGGGGTACTGTTCCTCCTACTGACACCAACAACGGGGCACTATTCCTCCCCCTATTACCAAAGCTACTCCCATGGATGCCAGGACAATTTCTACTCCCAATGGTCATAATCTGGCCGGTGAATTGGCCCTTTGCTCAGAAAGACCCCTGACATACAGGATATGGACATATGTTGACGCAGAACCTCCTCCCTTATGACTCTTTACATGACTGTCTCCCATTTTGATGGGTTCCATAATATCGTCCTTCTCTCCCGTGTTAAAACTTGAACTTTATTTTCTGGCAGGGTGACTCCGGCGGACCCCTGAACTGCCAGAATTCACAAGGCGGCTGGGAGGTCCATGGTGTCGTCAGCTTCGGATCGTCTCTGGGATGTAACTACTACAAGAAGCCCTCTGTCTTCACCAGAGTCTCAGACTATAACAGCTGGATCAGCACGGTCAGTACCTAACACTAAGAGGTCCATGTATAAAAAAATTGTCATCAGTCATTCACAGGGGCACCACGAATCTTCAACGTCATTTTGCTTAATACGTTTATTTTACTAGGATCAACAGTGCCATCTAGTGGTAACAATGTGGTATTTTTCCTGATTGAGCTGTTTTAGGAAAACATACTACATTATTGCCACTAGATGGCACAGACTATAGAAAAAAAATAGTATTAAAGTGGATGTAAAGCCACTCTCATCCTTTCTAAACTACTGCCATAGTGCTGATCTATAAGGATATAGATGCCTCCTGCATGTATCCTTATCTGTCAAATGTCTCCCCTCTGTCTGTTATAAGAACTGAAAAACTGCAGTTTCTGTGGGTGGATCTGTTGTCTGGAGCTCGGTGGGTGGAGTCATGATGTCAGTAGACTCCCCGCCCACCTCTACACTCCCCTTGTCAACATGCATTTTCTCCTGTGTATTCCTTACACTAAATTCTGCTATGATCACTAACATCCAGTCAAAATCCAGAAAAGTAACCACATGACTTCAGAAAAGGAGTGGGGGTGGGAATTAAAAAATAATGCCTGTCTCAGGCTTAGTGCACGAGATATGTAAATAACCTGTCACTCAAAGCAAGGGGGCGGAACGGACAAAGGTTTTTCTCTGTTTGTCCGTTTTATCTCACTGAACAATAAAAGAGGATTGCTCAGAGCTGGATTAACTCTTGTGTGGCAAGACCTGGCACAAATGATAGGAAATCTTATACACTACATTGTGACAGCAAAAAAAATAAAAAATTCGGGTTTACATCCACTTGAAGCAAATTACGGAGAAGATTCATGGCACAGCAATTTTTTTTATGCATAGACGCCTAAGTTACAATGAATCAGAAGCAATGCAATCAATAATAAATAAAAGTTTTTATTATTGTTATTTATTATTAATAATTCATTGCGTTCCATTCGTTTAAATGCGGCATTCGTTATTTCGGATTAATTCTTATTCCTTACGTTTTCTAACAGCCAAATTTGATAGAAAATTCCAATATCTATAATTTAATAGTCAGTAATAGTTAAGTTATTAGTTACCGTATATACTCGAGTATAAGCCGAGTTTTTCAGCACATGTTTTTGTGCTGAAAATGCCCCCCTCGGCTTATACTCGAGTAACTTTTTTGCGCCTGATCTCCCGGACTTTGGGGACCCGGTACCAGCCAAACTTGGCACACATGTAGCCCCACTCTTCCTCTACAAGTGTGCAAAGTTTGTTGTCCAGAAGACCTACGGCCAAGGAGTACCGATTTTTCACATCCGGGCACCCCTTCCATAGACTCCCATGTTAAACGGTAATTTCTCTGGTGAATTTGGGGACCCGGTACCGGCCAGTCGTAGGTCCCCTGGAACTTGGCACACATGTAGCCCCATTACTCCTCTATAAGTGTGCAAAGTTTTTTGTCTGGGGGACCTACGGCCGGGGAGTACTGATTTTTCAAATTCGGGCACCCCTTTATAGACTCCCATGTTAAACATCAGTCTAGTCATGGACACAGTGAGGCAAAGTGAGGCATGGACACAGTGAAGCATGGACACAGTGAGGCATGGACACAGTGAGGCATGCACATGGACACAGTGAGGCAAAGTGAGGCACAGTGAGGCATGCAGATGGACACCCTAGGCTTATACTCGAGTCAATACGTTTTCCCATTTTTTTGTGGTAAAATTAGGTGCCTCGGCTTATATTCGGGTCGGCTTATACTTGAGTATATACGGTAGTTATTATTTTAGAATTTTCGAATTTTCGGATTTTCGTTTTTTAGAATTTTCGTTCTCATTTTAGGATTTTCTCATTTTCGGATTTCGAATTTCCGATTTTCAGAATTTAGAAATTTCCAGATTTTCATATTTTCGAATTTACAGATTTTCGAATTTACGAGTTTTTCACGAATATTCGAATCTCCGAATTTTCAGATATTCGAATTTACGAATATTCGGAAAAATTCATTAAACGGGTTTTCTTTCATTCGGATAGTTCCGAATCAACTAATTTGTCGAAATTCGTTAAGAAAAACTAATTTGGAACAAAACGAATTGCACGTGTCTAGTTTGAGGTGGCCTAAAAACCTGGACACGCGATTCAAAATCCGAACTGTCTTGGTGAATCCTGTACAGGTGGCAACCCTAGCTTCTGTCCTGTGTGTGTATATAGAAAGGAAAAAGCGCCATCTAGTGGGCAGTGTATTAAAAATGTTAGCACTCACAGTACATATCTGGCCACATGCAAAATAATCTACATAGGTGTCCCGGTCCCGCCGACGATAGCAAATCATTGCCGCTGGAGGTGCTCATAGGGCTAGAGGAGATGAAGAGGTGGTCTGCCCCCAAACTGACATCACCTCCGCCCTATACCCACGGGGTCCCAGAACTTCTCCTCCAGCCCTGTGAGCACCTCCAGCGGCCTTGATTTGCTATTATCGGCGGGACCGGGACACTGGATATGGATATGGCCAGATATGTACTGTGAGTTCTAACATTTTTAATAAACTGCCCAATAGGTGGCGCTTTTCCCTTTCTATATACACACACACACAGGAGCAGTGGGGAAAATCGCGTGTGATTCAATCAGGAATCGCACCGCATTCCTTTTCAAATCACATGTGATTCTTTGCACTGTGATTTGCTACAATTTTTTTTTGTATTGATGCAAATCACACCGCAAAGTATCGGTACTCAGTATCAGCGAGTTCTTGACCGAAAGTATCGGTACTCGTACTTGCAGATAAAAAAAACGGTATTGGTGCAACCCCTAGTGTGTACTATTGTGATAGCTGTGATTGGCCACAGCCATCACATGGTACAGATGCACTGTGTTTGGCCCTGTCTGACCAAATCACAGAGATCATCACAATAGTACACAATGAATGGCCATGAATGAAAGCCATTCATTGTGCACAACTGTCATATGATTGCTATGATTGGTCACAGCAATCACATGGTACTGGGGCCGGCCCGGTACAATGATCTGTCATATGCTGTGTCTGGTGACCGACAGTGTGGTCCCTAGGGTGTGCGCGAAGCACGTGACTGGCAGATGTGACGTCTACCTGGATAGGCAGAGCTCCCGCTCAGCCGTCATTTGTCCATAGGCCAGTAAGGAAGGAGTTAAATATGCCTTACCAGTGGTATATAAACAGCAACTGGCAGGAAACTTATATTTTATTAAAAGCTGTGTTATGACATCTACAGTTTAAAACCAGTTACAAAAAAAAAAATCCCCTCATCCAAAGTAAAGTGTACAAATCAGCTCTATCCGTCTACGCGTTTCGTGCAGCTTCCGCTTCATCAGGACAACAGATAACGCTTTCTTATATTGCTAAAGTAAGCGAATGGCAATCTATCTAGAAGAGATAATAAAAATGACCAATAATGTATAAACTATAATATAAAAAGGTAAATTTTAACATTTTCTTGTTCTCTCTTGGTTTTCTCAGACCATCGCATCCAATTAAAGCTGATCTGCGATCCTGGAGTCTGTGTGATATTCTGAGGATTCCTGATCGTTCGATGTAGAGCTCCTTCATTTCATTTTTTGTCTTTTCCAGAAAAAAGACAAAAAAAGACTGTCTTCCTGTTCTGGAGTAATAAAGTTATTTTCCTGCTATCATTCAGTTTGGTGTCTGTTCAATATGTATCCTAGCTGCTATACACTGAGCCAGTCACATTAGTCTCTGTACCAGAGGCACTTACACTCTAATGTCCCCTCCCCCACAGTCACACTATTATACATTTATATAGCTCTGACATATACTGCAGTGCTGTACAGAGAACACTGAGCCAGTCACATCAGTCTCTGTACCAGAGGAGCTTACACTCTAATGTCCCCTCCCCCCACAGTCACATCAGTCTCTGTACCAGAGGAGCTTACACTCTAATGTCCCGTCCCCCCACAGGCACACACTATTGTTATTATACATGTAGCACCCTCTAGTTAGGTAGGTGCTAGAGGTTAGATTTTTCGATAGCATAGGAAAACTTAGGCAGGCCTAGCTGGTGGCTAGGCCTGTTTTGGTTTCATTCTGGGCTGGGAGTGGCTCAGGGCAGGGCTGGGTGACTCACAGGTAGCATCACTGTCACCGCCCTCTTCTTTCTAGTAGGTGCTGGAAAGAGAGGAGAAGAGGAGAGATGGGGCTGCCTTGGGTGTTCTGTGGAGCCCTGACCAATCCCCAACTTGGATTGGCAGGGGGGCCGGCCTCCTCAAATACCCAGGGTCAGCCCAGCTGGGGGGGGGAGTTGTCGGGTGGAAGAGATGGAGTAAGAGAGTGCTGAGGCTGTCGGGGCCCACGGGGAGCTCCCACAGTCACACACTATTATTATTATACATTTATATAGCTCTGACATATACCGCAGAGCTGTACAGAGATCACTGAGTGAGTCACATCAGTCTCTGTACAGAAGAGCTTACACTCTAATGTCCCCCTACAGTCACACACTATTATTATTAAACATGTAGCACCCTCTAGTTAGGTAGGTGCTAGAGGTTAGATTTTTCGATAGCATAGGAAAACTTAGGCAGGCCTAGCTGGTGGCTAGGCCTGTTTGTTTTCATTCTGGGCTGGGAGTGGCTCAGGGCAAGGCTGGGTGACTCACAGTTAGCATCACTGTCACCGCCCTCTTCTTTCTAGTAGGTGCTAGAAAGAGAGGAGGAGAGGAGAGATGGGGCTGCCTTGGGTGTTCTGGGAGCCCTGACCAATCCCCAACTTGGATTGGCAGGGGGCCGGCCTCCTCAAATACCCAGGGTCAGCCCAGCTGGGGGGGGGGAGTTGTCGGGTGGAAAAGATGGAGTAAGAGAGTGCTGAGGCTGTAGGGGCCCACGGGGAGCTCCCCAGTCTGGGGGGGGGTGACCCTGGTGCTCTGGTGCGGCCAGGAGGAGTGAAAAGATCCTGGAGGAGAGGCACATGAGAGAGCAAGGAGAGGACAGGGGGAGAGAGCACTTCTGAGAGACTCCAAGGAGGACAACTGGTATCAGTCAGGAGGGCTGGTGAGTGAAGCACAGTCGGGAGGACTGGGGAGGCGCACCTGAGAGAACTGAGAGATTGCAGTTTGAGAGATGGGTGCAGAACCAGAAGAGAGGACTGTGGTAAAAAGGGGAGGTGGAAAGAGGCAGCTGCAGCCAAGAGGGCTGGCAGGGCCTGAAGAGCGTTTACTGGGATCAGCAGCCGAATTGAGGACAGTTAGCACCGGATCTATTTCTACATCATAAGGCCCCGGGGGCCCCTGCCCGCAAAAGGTAATTCACTGAGGACTAGCTGAGTTAGTGCCAGGCCTAACCATGTGGTGCAAGCTGGGTCGGGAATCTGCAGCAAGTGAAGTGCTGGAGGAGTGAAGGAAAAGAGGTCTTAAGCAAGAGTAGTGCTTGAGTGTTTGTACAGGAGTGTATATCGTAGTCCCAACTAAGTTATACTGAATCTTTCTGGGCATCCCATAATTTCCCAATTCCATCCAAGTTTAATCCCCTCCAAAACTGTTCTATGTCTCTGAAGTGCCTGAGAGATGGATGCCGGGCTGGGCAGGGTGACGGGTAAACCACAATATTCAGCAACCCCTGCGGGGGCATGGCTACATTTGGGGGCTCGTCCGGGATCACCTGTTCACGGTTAACCTGCTAGTCGTTGCCCCTAGCAATTGAAGTTGATCGAGCCAGGGAACTGTGCTTTGTTCCGGTTGAGGAATCAAACTTTGGGGAAGGACATATGTGCTTTACCTGCTATTCAGTGCTATAGTAATGAGTGCTGTTGTCCATAGCAACCAGCGGGAGCTGTCTTTAAGTTCAATTGTATTGCTGCCCGCTCACCCAGTTGCCCAAACCACAGATGGGATGGAGGCCTGATGCTAAAAACCTGCAACTCGGTAACTGTTTTACCATGTGCTGTCTCCCGTGGCAACCATGGTGGGCGATCGCGCTCATGGATTACAAATACATCCAGCGATCTGCTAACGCTGGATGTCTTGACTTGGATTATAAACATGTCCAGCAATCTGTTAATGCCTGGCAGTTTATATTTATTATTACAATTATTATTATACATTTATATAGCTCTGACATATACCGCAGTGCTGTACAGAGAGCACTGAGCCAGTCACATCAGTCTCTGTACCAGAGGAGCTTACACTCTAATGTCCCCCCCCCCCACAGTCACACAATATTATTATTATACATGTAGCACCCTCTAGTTAGGTAGGTGCTAGGGGGTTAGATTTTTCGATAGCATAGGAAAACTTAGGAAGGCCTAGCTGGTGGCTAGGCCTGTTTGTTTTCATTCTGGGCTGGGAGTGGCTCAGGGCAGGGCTGGGTGACTCACAGGTAGGGTGACTACATGTCCCGGATTGCCCGGGACAGTCCCGCATTTTCCAGATCTGTCCCGGGCACATTCATTCCAGGACGATACAGTGTCCCGGAATGAAACTGACACAGCCACCCCCCGGGCCAATCTGATGCCCCCAAAAAAGGCCGCCACATCACCGCCGCTTTACTCACAGACAGTACTTGTCCTGGCCAGCAATGCCTGGAGGAGCACAATCCTGCCCCCTGCTTGTGATTGGATAAATCATAAAATCCCCCTCTCGTGTCCAATCACTGTGCTGTGATTCGTTACAGCACAAGCTGATTTTTGGGAAGGAGGGGTGTGCCTGAATGGTAGTTTGGAAATGTGGTCACCCTACTCACAGATAGCATCACTGTCACCGCCCTCTTCTTTCTAGTAGGTGCTAAAAAGAGAGGAGGAGAGGAGAGATGGGGCTGCCTTGGGTGTTTTGGGGAGCCCTGACCAATCCCCAACTTGGATTGGCAGGGGGGCTGGCCTCCTCAAATACCCAGGGTCAGCCCAGCTGGGGGGGGGGAGTTGTTGGGTGGAAGAGATGGAGTAAGAGAGTGCAGAGGCTGTTGGGGACCACAGGGAGCTCCCACAGTCACACACTATTATTATTATACATTTATTTATATATCGCTGACATATACCGCAGTGCTGTACAGAGAACACTGAGCCAGTCATATCAGTCTCTGTACAGAGGAGCTTACACTGCGATCAGCTTGCACGGACCTTTACACTGGCGCCATCCTCTGAAGAGCGATTTGCAGTAGATCGCTTATCAGAGGGTGACTGATGGGTAGAGGGAAGTAGCTATATATTAACCCCTAAAAACCCTGCACCACCACGGCGCGTGGGACATTTTACCGCACCATGATGGTTTGCAGCACATGTGCGCTCTTGTAGGGAGGGAGTGGATGGGACGGAAGGTAAAGGCGTGTCTAAGCTGTGCGCTTTGGCCACCCCCCCCCTCCAACTGCAACGGAGGCCTAAAATATAAGATTTATTTTTGTATTGATACTTTTTTTTGGAACGAACGTCTTCATGTGGGGCTCGGCAGGGAAAGTGGTGGCTGTGGGTGATGAGACGGAAACCCTTGGGGTGGAGAGATGGATCCGATATTGAAAATCAGAACTATGACAACATAAACACCACCCCCACCATCTAAATCATCTCCATACTTTTTTTAACCACTTCAGCCCCGGACCTGTGGCTGGCCAAAGACCAGGCCCCTTTTTGCGATTCGGCACTGCGTCGCTTTAACTGACAATTGCGCGGTCGTGCGACGTGGCTCCCGAACAAAATTGGCGTCCTTTTTTCCAACAAATAGAGATTTCTTTTGGTGGTATTTGATCACCTCTGCGGTTTTTATTTTTTGCGCTATAAACAAAAATAGAGCGACAATTTTGAAAAAAAATTCAATATTTTTTACTTTTTGCTATAATAAATATCCCCAAAAAATATATAAAAAAACATTTTTTTTCCCTCAGTTTAGGCCGATACGTATTCTTCTACATATTTTTGGTAAAAAAAATCGCAATAAGCGTTTATTGATTGGTTTGCGCAAAAGTTATAACGTCTAAAAAATAGGGGATAGTTTTATGGCATTTTTATTAATAATTTTTTTTTTTACTAGTAATGGCGGCGATTTAGCGACATTATGGCGGACACATCGGACACTTTTGACACCATTTTGGGACCATTGTCATTTTTACAGCGATCAGTGCTATAAAAATGCACTGATAACTGTGAAAATGACACTGGCTGTGAAGGGGTTAACCAGTAGGGGGCGCTGAAGGGGTTAAGTGTGACCTAATGAGTGATTCTTACTGTGGAGGGGCGTGGCTTGGCGTGTGACATCACTGATCGTCGTTCCCTATGACAGGAAACAGACGATCAGTGACAGTCTCACTAGGAAGCACGGGGAGAGGTTTGTTTACACTGACCTCTCCCCGTTTTTCAGCTCTGTGACCCGATCGCGGGACACCGGCGGGCGATCGGGTCCGCGGGCGCTGGTCACGAAATACCCCACAGGGTCGCGAGCGCGCCCTGCCGGCGGCTCACGCACGACCCACGGCTGTGCACATTAAAGGGGACGTACCTGTACGCCAATGTGCCCAGCCGTGCCATTCTGCCGACCTACATCGGCGTGCGGCGGTCGGCAAGCGGTTAAAGAATTCTACAAAACCTCACAGGTTGACAGAGGAAGGAAAGCACAAACAGCCACATGACAGGGAATAGGTAGAAATTGATACTAAATTGATTAAACCGCGCTCCTTCCGTAATAAAGTGCAAAACATGCAAAAGTGATTTCATCTGAGCACCAACATGATAAAATGTGTATAAAAAGTCTAAACACAAAAATAAGTTCAGTAGTACAAATAGTGAATATTCAAACAATGTATCAGAGTCCTCAGACAATGTATCAACTTCTTCAGTGAGTGTACACAATCTTCAAATCCCTGCTGGACAGTAGGTAAATCTGACTGAAATATTTTCCACCACCATCACCTGCCACACATCCTACTCACTAGACTTCCATGACCCCCATTACAGGTAGTCATTAGTGATGAGCCGAACACCCCCGGGTTCGGTTCGCACCAGAACCCGCGAACGGACCGAAAGTTCGCACGAACATTAGAACCCTATTAAATACAATGGATGCGAACGTTCGGATTCTAAAGTGCTAATTATAACGACTATTATCCATGTTATTGTCCGAAACAGAGTTTGGAAACCCGGCTTCTGCACCAGGGGACATGTATCAATGCAAAAAGAAGTTTTAAAAACGGACGTTTTCCGGGAGCAGTCATTTTAATGATGCATAAAGTGAAAAAAAAAAAGTCAAATATTCCTTTAAATATTGTACCTGGGGGGTGTCTAAAGTATGCCTGTGAAGTGCCATGTGTTTCCCGTGTTTAGAACTGTCCCTGCACAAAATGACACTTCTAAAGGAAAAAAAGCCATTTAAAACTGCTTGCGGCTTTAATGCAATGTCTGGTCCCAGTAATATGGATGAAAATCTTTAGGAAAAATGGCATAGCTACCCCATCACACCCCCCCCCCCCTACCCCAGCGCATTACCAGCCCCTTTGGGTCTTGTATGGATATTAAGGGGAACCCCGCACACAAAATAAAAAAGGCCCTATATACTCTGAACAGCCGTATACAGGCGGTGCATACAAGACAGGGACTGTAGGTTTGTTCTTATGTAGAATCTGTTTGTAATTTTGAACAGCTGCATTGTTTAAGTGGAGCTCCATGCCAAATTCCTTTTTTTTAGCTTTTTGGAAAACATAGGGAACGGTTATCACCCCTGTCACATTTTTTTTGCTGTCTGTGCCCCTGTTCAGAATATTTCACCTCACTTTGCGTCCCAATGACAACTGTTTTTGAAATGTGGTGTTTTTATTGAAACAAGGATTGGTGATAAAGCATCAGTAGAGAGGAGACACCTTTCTCCCATATTAATTCTTACAGGAGAGAATTTTCCTTCCAAGGGGTAGATTTCCTCTCACTTCCTGTTGTCTTCTTCCGTTTGCAAGTAGTAGTCGTTTGTAAGTTGGATGTTTGAAAGTAGGGACCTGCCGTATATACTCTGCAGAAATTGTCCCCTTAGGTGTTGGTGTTGGCACAACACTGTAAGCACTCACAGTTACTCTTGGTGGGTGCTGGAACGCCCTGCTGTCAACTATTATATCAGGAATTGTAATAACATATAATTGTTGATCAGTGGTAGTAAAAATTGGGCCTTTGGTGGTGGTGCTGGTGCCACAACACTGTAAGGCCTGACAGTTACTCTTGGTGGGCGCAGCAATGGGCCCTGCTGTGAATTATTCGATCAATAATTATAATTGCATGCCCCTGTTGAACAGGGGCTGAAAAATTGGGCCTTTGGTGGTGGTGGTGGTAGTGATGGTGGTGCTGGTGCCACAACACTGTAAGGCCTGACAGTTACTCTTGGTGGGTGCAGCAATGGGCCCTGCTGTGAATTATTAGATCAATAATTATAATTGCATGGCCCTGTTGAATAGGGGCTGAAAAATTGGGCCTTTGGTGGTGGTGGTGGTGGTGGTGGTGATGGTGGTGCTGGTGCCACAACACTGTAAGGCCTGACAGTTACTCTTGGTGTGCGCAGCAATGGGCCCTGCTGTGAATTATTCGATCAATAATTATAATTGCATGCCCCTGTTGAACAGGGGCTGAAAAATTAGGCCTTTGGTGGTGGTGGTGGTGGTGATGGTGGTGCTGGTGCCACAACACTGTAAGGCCTGACAGTTACTCTTGGTGGGCGCAGCAATGGGCCCTGCTGTGAATTATTAGATCAATAATTATAATTGCATGCCCCTGTTGAACAGGGGCTGAAAAATTGGGCCTTAGGCACTGGTGGCACAACACTGCAACCCCTCACAGATACTGTACTTGGAGCACAGCAATGAGGCCTGTTGCAAAGTATTGCATCAAAAATTGTAATTACACGCCCCTGTTAAACAGGGGCTGAAAAATTGGGCCTTAGCCACTGGTGGCGTCACCCATAAACCAAAATGATCTTCCAAGCTATCATCATTAATCGTATCATTGAGGAGGAGGAGGAGGATAGCCAGTCAACATAACAGCACAGGCACTCAGCATCAGCATCAGTCTTGAAGGGATGTGACATTTTAAAATCAATTAGTCTGTTATATCAGCATCTGGTGTGTGGTAGCTGGTGGTGATCCAAGACTGGTTCATCTTGATGAAAGTCAGTCGATCAACCGAGTCGGTGGACAGGCGCACCCTGTGATCCATGACAAATCCTCCAGCAGCACTGAATGTGCGTTCTGAAAGAACGCTGAATGCAGGACAGGCCAGTAGCTCAATTGCATACTGTGCAAGCTCTGGCCAGTGATCCATCCTCAAGACCCAGTAAGCCAGAGGATTTTCGGTGGGGAAGGTGTCCAAGTCTGACCTTGCCCCTAGGTATTCCTGGACCATGTATATCATACGCTGGCGATGGTTGCTGGAACCGATCATACTTTGGGGCTGCGGACTAAAGAATTGTCTGAACGCATCGGTTAGACGGCCACCTTCCCCACCGCTCCTTCTTTGACTGCCCGAAGCCTCAGCAACTCGTTGTCCAGGACCAGGAGTTTGTAACCTCCCAGTCTCTGGGAACGCGTTGCACAGACCTTTCTGCAAGGCCTCCCGGAGTTGTCTCATCCTCTGCTCCCTCTGCGACGGTAAGATAAGGTCCGCAACCTTACCCTTGTACCGTGGATCAAGGAGAGTGGCCAGCCAGTAATGGTCCCTCTCCTTGATCCGAAGAATACGAGGATCCTTCCGCAGACTTTGCAGGATCAGGGAGGCCATGCAGCGTAGGTTAGCTGAGGCATTCAGTCCGGAGTCCTCTGGGTCACTAAGGACGACATGATCCGCAGCCACCTCCTCCCAGCCACGTACAAGTCCACTGGTTTCTTGGGACTGTAAATCATCCCTAAAAGACTGCTGCTGATGATGCTGAGTGCCAGCCTCCACCTCCATGCTGACACAATCCTCCTCCTCCTCTTCCTCCTCTTCCTGTGCGATGGGTGGGACAGAAGGAACACTGTCTGGGTAAAGGGGGCCTTGAGAGGCAAGGAAGTCCTCCTCTTCCTGCCTCTGTTCTGCCTCAAGTGCCCTGTCCATTATTCCACGCAGCGTGTGCTCCAACAGGTGGACAAGAGGTACAGTGTCACTGATGCATGCACTGTCACTGCTCACCATCCTCGTGGCCTCCTCAAATGGTGCCAGGACAGTGCATGCATCCCTGATCATGCCCCACTGGCGTGGTGAAAAAAACCCGAGCTCCCCTGACCCTGTCCTGGTGCCGTAGTCGCACAGGTACTCATTGATGGCCCTCTGCTGCGTGTGCAGCCGCTGCAGCATGGCCAACGTTGAGTTCCACCTGGTGGGCATGTCACATATAAGGCGGTTCTTGGGCAGGTTCAACTCCTTTTGCAGCTCAGCCAGGCGAGCACTGGCATTATAAGATCTGCGGAAATGCACACAGACTTTCCTGGCCTGCCTCAGGACATCCTGTAAGCCCGGGTACCTGCCCAAGAACCGCTGCACCACCAGGTTAAGGACGTGAGCCATACAGGGCACATGGGTCAGTTGTCCCTGTCGGAGGGCGGAGAGGAGGTTGGTGCCATTGTCGCAAACCACCATTCCTGGCTTAAGCTGGCGTGGCGTCAACCACCTCTCGGCCTGCCCCTGCAGAGCAGACAGGACCTCTGCCCCAGTGTGGCTCCTGTCCCCCAAACACACCAGCGCAAGCACGGCATGGCATCTTTTTGCCTGTGTACTTGCGTAGCCCCTTGAACGCCTACGGAGCACCGCTGGTTCTGAGGACAAACCACAGGAAGAGGCCATGGAGGAAGAAGAAGAGGAGGGGGTGGAGGAGAGAGGTGTGTCACAACCAGTAGTAGCATTTTGGAGGCGTGGCGGTGGAACAACCTCCAACACTACTGCACCTTGTCCTGCATCCTTCCCAGCTGCCAAAAGAGTGACCCAATGGGCCGTGAAAGAAAGGTAACGTCCCTGTCCATGCCTGCTGGACCATGAGTCAGCGGTAATATGCACCTTACCGCTGACCGCCCTGTCCAGCGAGGCCAAGACATTGCCTTCCACATGCCTGTAGAGAGCCGGAATCGCCTTCCGTGCGAAAAAGTGGCGTTTGGGAACTTGCCACTGAGGAACCGCACATTACACAAACTCACGGAAGGGGGCCGAGTCTACCAACTGAAAAGGCAGCAGTTGAAGCGCTAGCAATTTAGCCAAGCTAGCATTCAACCGCTTGGCATGTGGATGGCTGGGAGTGAACTTCTTTCGACGGTCCAGCAGCTGGGGCAGGGAAATTTGCCTGCTAGAATCGGACGTTGGTGTACTGCTAGCAGAGTGCCCGCAAGTACTTGGCTGTGACACACCTAATTCTACACCTTCATTCCTCTCAGAGCAGGTTTCAGAGAGGACTGAAGGTATAGTGGGGTTGGAGATCCCAGCTGATGCGGTGCAAGAAGAGGTCAGCTTTGTTCTTTGGTGTGGGTCTTTAAGGTAGGCTTGCCAACGAGCTGCATGGCAGGTCAACATATGTCTGATCAAGCATGTGGTGCCCAAGCGGCTGATGTTTTGGCCACGCGATATACGCTTGAGACATATGTTGCAAACAGCAGCTGTGCGATCTGATGCACTCGCCTCAAAAAAGGCCCACACCAAAGAACTTTTTGAATGACGGGCAGAGGCAGCGCCCTGCACAGGCGGAGCTCTGCGGTGTGATTCCGTTGGTGTGCTGCCCATACGCTGGCCACTCAAGGGCATCCTGCCTCGTTGGAGATGTGCCTCCTCCTCATCCTCCTCCTCCTCCTCTCTCCTATTAGGCACCCACGTGGAGTCAGTGACCTCATCATCCCCTCCCTCCTCATCACTGGAGCCAATCTGGCAGTATGCTGCAGCTGCTGGAGCATGACTGCCAGATTGGTGTCCTTCTTGAGCATCCCCTCTCTCTGCTCTCACGCTACTGCCTTCCTCTAGCTGGGTATCATCATCAGGTCCTTCGAAACGCTGGGCATCCTCCTGGAGCATGTACCCAACACTGTGCTCAAACAGTTCGGGGGACTCCTCAGGAGGAGGACATGGTGGGTCTAGGGAAGGATTGACTAATGAAGATAATGATACCAGAGAAGAGGACGCTTTGGCAGCTGCTTTGCCAGTACCCTGAGCCTGGGTGAGAGAGGATGAGGAGGATGAGGTGGGCTTGGTCATCCACTCTACCAAGTCTTCGGCATGATGTGGCTCAACATGTCCAGCTGCCGAAAAGAAGGACAAGCGTGTCCCATGGCCATGTGCTGATGACAATGCACCGCGTCCACGACCAGCACTGTTGCCCCCAGACACAGAGCCTGCTTGCCCTCTTTTTTTGCCTCCTGACTGTCTGCCTCTCCTTATTTGCCTTCCAGACATTTTAATGGATGGCCTGTAGGGAGATGGGAAAAAGAGCAATAAGGGCTACCTTCAGGTGTATACTGTGCAGGAGGCTTAGCAACAATGATACTGACACTGTCCCCTGCCTATCCTTCTCTGTCCCTAAACACAAGGATTTGCAATATGCTTCAGCAAGATTGGTTTAGCACAGAACAGCACACTGACAGTTTCCCTCACTGTCCTTCTCTGTCCCTACAAACAAGATTTAGCACAGAATAGCACACTGATAGTTTCCACGAGTGTCCTTCTCTGTCCCTAAACTCAAGGATTTCAAATATGGAACAGCAAAATTGGTTTAGAACAGAATAGCACACTGTCAGTTTCACTCACTGTACCTCTCTGTCCCTAAACTCAAGGATTTCAAATATGGTTCAGCAAAATTGCTTTAGAACAGAATAGCACACTGTCAGTTTCACTCACTGTACCTCTCTGTCCCTAAACTCAAGGATTTCAAATATGGTTCAGCAAAATTGGTTTAGAACAGAATAGCACACTGACACTTTCCCTCACTGTCCTACTCTGTCCCTCCCTACAAACAAGATTTAGCACAGAATAGCACACTGATAGTTTCCACGAGTGTCCTTCTCTGTCCCTAAACTCAAGGATTTCAAATATGGAACAGCAAAATTGGTTTAGAACAGAATAGCACACTGGCACTTTCCCTCACTGCCCTACTCTGTCCCTCCCTACAAACAAGATTTAGCACAGAATAGCACACTGATAGTTTCCACGAGTGTCGTTCTCTGTCCCTAAACTCAAGGATTTCAAATATGGAACAGCAAAATTGGTTTAGAACAGAATAGCACACTGACACTTTCCCTCACTGTCCTACTCTGTCCCTCCCTACAAGCAAGATTTAGCACAGAATAGCACACTGATAGTTTCCACGAGTGTCCTTCTCTGTCCCTAAACTCAAGGATTTCAAATATGGAACAGCAAAATTGGTTTAGAACAGAATAGCACACTGTCAGTTTCACTCACTGTACCTCTCTGTCCCTAAACTCAAGGATTTCAAATATGGTTCAGCAAAATTGCTTTAGAACAGAATAGCACACTGTCAGTTTCACTCACTGTACCTCTCTGTCCCTAAACTCAAGGATTTCAAATATGGTTCAGCAAAATTGGTTTAGAACAGAATAGCACACTGACACTTTCCCTCACTGTCCTACTCTGTCCCTCCCTACAAACAAGATTTAGCACAGAATAGCACACTGATAGTTTCCACGAGTGTCCTTCTCTGTCCCTAAACTCAAGGATTTCAAATATGGAACAGCAAAATTGGTTTAGAACAGAATAGCACACTGACACTTTCCCTCACTGCCCTACTCTGTCCCTCCCTACAAACAAGATTTAGCACAGAATAGCACACTGATAGTTTCCACAAGTGTCCTTCTCTGTCCCTAAACTCAAGGATTTCAAATATGGAACAGCAAAATTGGTTTAGAACAGAATAGCACACTGACACTTTCCCTCACTGTCCTACTCTGTCCCTCCCTACAAACAAGATTAAGCACAGAATAGCACACTGATAGTTTCCACGAGTGTCCTTCTCTGTCCCTAAACTCAAGGATTTCAAATATGGTTCAGCAAAATTGGTTTAGAACAGAATAGCACACTGACACTTTCCCTCACTGTCCTACTCTGTCCCTACAAACAAGATTTAGCACAAAATAGCACACTGACACTTTCCCTCACTGTACCTCTCTGTCCCTAAACTCAAGGATTGAAAATATGGTTCAGCAAGATTGGTTTAGAACAGAATAGCACACTGACACTTTCCCTCACTGTACCTCTCTGTCCCTACAAATAAGGTGTAGCACAGAATAACATACTGACACTCTCCCTACCTATCCTTATTTGTCCCTAAACACAAGGAATCCAGGATTAGTAAAGGAAAAAAAAATGACACTGTCCCTGCCTATGCTTCTCTTTCCCTGCTCCGGAACACACTACACAAGGCCGCCGCGCTGGCGGCCTTTTATAGTGTGGGGCGTGTACTAAACCCCCTCAGCAATAATTGGCCACAGGCATCCTGCCTGTGGCCAATCATTGCTCTCCTCGCTGCCGGCGCTGTGATTGGCCAAGCATGCGGGGTCACAGTGCATGCTTGGCCAATCACAGCGCCTGGATGACACTGCGATGGCGTAGTGCATTGTGGGCCGTTCGCGTCACTCGAATTTGGCGCGAATGGCCCAAATCGTTCGATCTTCGTCGAACGATCGAACAGCCGATGTTCGAGTCGAACGTATGTTCGACTCGAACACGAAGCTCATCCCTAGTAGTCATAAAGCAAATGTGGGCAGTGGCGATGCGTCCATAGTGGGCGTAGGAGCGCCGCCCCCTCTCTCCTGCACCCGTCACTCAACAATAGATAGATTCATGCATTGCATGAATCTATCTATTGTCGCCGCTGCCGCCCCCTATTTAGGTGTCCGGCCTCTTGTTAAGCGCCGGCCATCTGAAGTACAGCGGCGGGCGTTTTGGAAGTGCCTGATTAGAGCCGTCGGCTCTAATAGGCTTCCAAATTGTTAAGCAGCAGGCGCACTGCTGTGCGTTCCTGTTTAACCACGTGCCGACTACCGCACGCAGATATACGTAGGCAGAATGGCACGGGTAGGCACAAGGACGTATGTATATACGTCCCCTTTAGGAAGCGGCATTGTGGACACGTGCGCCGCGCCCGCCGCGAGCTCCGTGACTCCGGCCACGGGTCCCGCGGACTCGATCAGGGCCGCCATCAGGGGGGTACAGGCAGTACACATGTAAGGGGCCCGGATGGCAACCCCCCTTTTTTTTAAATGTTTTTTTTGTAAGGGGCCCTCCGGTCCCCAGGGGCCGAATGGCAACCCCCCTTTTTTTAAAAAAATTTTTTGTAAGGGGCCCGAATGGCAGCCCCCCTATTTTTTAATGTTTTTTTCTTGTAAGGGGCCCTCCGGTCCCCAGGGGCCCGAATGGCAACCCCCCTTTTTTTTCTTGCAAGGGGCCCGGATGGCAACCCCCCATTTTTCTTTTTCAAATTTTTTTAAGTTTTGTTCGTCGTCAGCACCCAAAGCCCCCCGACCTTAATTCTCGGGACGACGACATACGAGGCAGCAATTCGCGGCACCCCCCGCTTCTCAATTCGCGGCACACCCCGCTTCTCAACTTGCGGCACCCCCCCTGGTCTTTAATCAGCAGCGCCCCCCCCCCCCGCTTCTCAATTTGCCCGGCGGTCCTCAATTTGCGGTAGCAGCACCCCCCTCCCGGTTCTCTGCTCCAGGGGGCCTGTGTAGCTGTGTAAAAGGGGCCCCAAAAATTCCTGATGGCGGCTCTGGACTCAATGTCCGCGGGCATACCCGGGCATCGTGTCACAGTGAGGAAGAAGGGGGAAATGCTTATGTAAACAAGCATTTCCTCAGTCATCCTAGTGACAGGACAGTGTTCACAGCTCCCTGTAATCACACACAGCCCATCCCCCCTACAGTTGGAACACATCCCTAGACACACTATACCCCTTCAGCGCCACCTAGTGGTCATTTTCACAGTAATCAGTTTTGCATTTTTATAGCACTGATCGCTGTAAAAATGACAATGGTCCCAAAAAATTGTCAAAAGTGTCCGATGTGTCCGCCATAATGTCGCAGTCACGATAAAAAAACGCTGATCGCCATAACTAGTAAAAAAATAAAATATTAATAAAAATGCCATAAAACGATCCCCTATTTTGTACACACTATAACTTTTGTGCAAACTGATCAATAAACGCTTATTGCGCTTTTTTTTAGCCAAAAATATGTAGAAGAATACATATCGGCCTAAACGGAGGAAAAAAATAATAATTTTTAATATATTTTTTGGTGATATTTATTATAGCAAAAAGTAAAAAATATTGAATTTTTTTAAAAATTGGCGCTATATTTTTGTTTATAGCGCAAAAAATAAAAACCGCAGAGGTGATTAATTACCATCAAAAGAAAGCTCTATTTGTGGGGAAAAAAGGACGTAAATTTTGTTTGGGAGCCATGTTGCACGACCGCGCAATTGTCAGTTGAAGCGGCACAGTGCCGAATCGCAAAAAGTGGCCTGGTCATTGACCAGCAAAATAGTCTGGGGGCTTAAGTGGTTAAACAATGCTGTGTTAGGGAATCACTTCCCTAACACTGACCAGCCTCTCAGCCAATCAGGTGCACCGGGTCTGGTTACCGGTCACCTGATTGGCTAAAGCGACAGGCGCTGTGATTGGACGCCTATCAGGCGTCCAATCATAGCAGAGAAGGCATGAAGAGGACGGGAGAAGACATTGAGGACTCAGAGGGAGTTGGAGGACGGCGCTGACACGAGAAAGGTAAGTGCCGGGCGGAGGGGGGGGCAAACTGGCATCATTTAATGGGGCAAACTGGTGGCATTTGATGGGGAAAACTGGTGGCATTTGATGGGGAAAACTGGTGGCATTTGATGGGGGAAACTGGTGGCATTTGATGGAGCAAACTGGCATTATTTGATGGGGGAAACTGGCATCATTTGATGGGGCAAACTGGTGGCATTTGATGGGGAAAACTGGTGGCATTTGATGGGAAAAACTGGTGGCATTTGATGGGGGAAACTGGTGGCATTTGATGGAGCAAACTGGCATTATTTGATGGGGGAAACTGGCATTATTTGATGGGGCAAACTGGCGGCATTTGATGGGGAAAACTGGCATTATTTGATGGGGCAAACTGGCGGCATTTGATGGGGCAAACTGGTGGCATTTGATGGGGGAAACTGGTGGCATTTGATGGAGCAAACTGGCATTATTTGATGGGGGAAACTGGCATCATTTGATGGGGCAAACTGGCGGCATTTGATGGGGCAAACTGGCATTATTTGATGGGGAAAACTGTCAATATTTGATGGGGAAAACTGGCATTATTTGATGGGGAAAACTGGCGGCATTTGATGGGGCAAACTGGTAGCATTTGATGGGGCAAACTGGTGGCATTTGATGGGGCAAACTGGCATCATTTGATGGGGCAAACTGGTGGCATTTTATGGGGCAAACTGGTGGCATTTGATGGGGCAAACTGCCATCATTTTATGGGGCAAACTGGCATCATTTGATGGGGCAAATTGGTGGCATTTGATGGGGCAAACTGGCATCATTTGATGGGGCAAACTGGTGGCATTTGATGGGGCAAACTGGCATAATTTGATGGGGCAAACTGGCATCATTTGATGGGGCAAACTGGTGGCATTTGATGGGGCAAACTGGTGGCATTTGATGGGGCAAACTGGCATCATTTGGTGGGGCAAACTGGCATCATTTGATGGGGCAAATTGGTGGCATTTGATGGGGCAAACTGGCATAATTTGATGGGGCAAACTGGCATCATTTGATGGGGCAAACTAGTGGCATTTGATGGGGCAAACTGGCATCATTTGATGGGGCAAACTGGTGGCATTTGATGGGGCAAACTGGCATCATTTGATGGGGCAAACTGGCGGCTATTGATGGGCACAGTAGCTGCATTTGATGGGCACAATGGCGGCAATTGATGGTTTTTTTTTTTCAGTTTGTTTGCGCCCCCCCAAAAATGTTGAGCACCAGCCGCCACTGCACATGGGTATATCCAGCAGGAGTTGCGCACGATCCCAATGTTGATCCCAGCATTCAACCGACCTCCAGGACACTCACACCAAAATGAATCCAGATGGTTTGAGCACGTTCCCAGGAAAAACCGATTTGAAGGGAGTTGTCCAATGGTTAGTGGGAAAAATTAAGAAGAAAGGGCTTCCATAGTGAAGTATGTCACAGTTTTATTAAAAAAAAAAAAAACAGATAAAAACCAGATACATGACAGGGAATGGCTGCTGAGATAAAACCAATGGCAGCATAGGCAACACTGGAAGAGCTCCTTGTGTACAGAACAGAACTGTAAAAATGAACTGCTGACATAAATCTGGTGCCAGAATAGGTCACTCCAGAAGTACTTGTGTCCCGCCTGACCCATTCAGTAAAGAGTGGCTGCTGAGATAAAACCAACTGCAGCATAGGCCACGCTAGAAACAGTTATGTTCTTTCTGACCCATAAAGTAATGAATAAGTGCCGAGAAAAAAACAACTTCAGTGTAGGTCACACTAAAAGGACTTGTGTCCTGCCTGACCCAGTCAGTAAAGAATAACTGCTGAGATAGATCTAGTTACAGCAAGGGTCACACTAGAAACAGTTATGTCCTGTCTGACCCATTCAGTAAAGAATGGCTGCTGAGATAAAACCAACTGCAGCACAGGCCACACTAGAGCACTTGTATCTTATCTGACCCAGTCAGTAATAGGTGCTAAAATAAAAGCAACTGCAGCCCAGGTCACACTGAAGGTCCTCCAATCACAGTGCAGGACAGGAGAGACCAGACATGGATTGATGAGAATTGATTGGACCATACATGACACACACATGTGGAGGTGGGATGCCCTTTTAAGGTGTTATGGGCGGTGACCGGTTTTCTATTGGCTGAACAGGACAGCCGGGGTAGCCAACTCCAAGCCATGGACCTGTCACATGACGCGCTCCCTGACAGGTGGTTTATACACTGCGCAAGCGCACTGTCCACCCGGCCGTGCAGGACACGTGAGGTGAAACGCAGGCGCGGTAGGGGCTGGCTGGAGTGTACTGCGCAGACGCAGTGGAGCGGAAGGTGACAGGGAGGGTACGGCGCAGGCGCAGTGAGAGGCGGAAGGTGAGGGTACGGTGGCCGGTGTGGTCTGTAGCGGAGGGTCGCCATGACGCTCTTTCATTTCGGGAATTGTTTCGCTCTCGCCTATTTCCCTTATTTCATCACCTACAAGTGCAGCGGCCTGTGAGTGGAGGAGGGGAGGTGGTGGGGCCGCTGGGTGGGTGAGGGGCCCCTGACTGACTGACTCTCTGTGTGTATTACAGGTCCGAGTACAACGCCTTCTGGAAATGTGTGCAGGCCGGAGCCACCTACCTCTGTGTACAACTCTGCAAGGTGAGGGGGGCAGTACACTGTGACTGACAGGAGGGGGCGCTGTGCAACTCAAGAGACTGCAGACAGAATACAAGAGATGGTCAGAGACTGCAGACATGATGCGGGAGAGGGTCGGAGACTGCAGACATGATGCGGGAGAGGGTCGGAGACTGCAGACATGATGCGGGAGAGGGTCGGAGACTGCAGACATGATGCGGGAGAGGGTCGGAGACTGCAGACATGATGCGGGAGAGGGTCGGAGACTGCAGACATGATGCGGGAGAGGGTCGGAGACTGCAGACATGATGCGGGAGAGGGTCGGAGACTGCAGACATGATGCGGGAGAGGGTCGGAGACTGCAGACATGATGCGGGAGATGGCCGCAGACATGATGCGGGAGATGGCCGCAGACATGATGCGGGAGATGGCCGCAGACATGATGCGGGAGATGGCCGCAGACATGATGCGGGAGATGGCCGCAGACATGATGCGGGAGATGGCCGCAGACATGATGCGGGAGATGGCCGCAGACTGCAGAGATGATGCGGGAGTAGTCAGAGACTGCAGAGATGATACAGGGGGAGTGGTCAGAGACTGCAGAGATGATACAGGGGGGGTGGTCAGAGACTGCAGAGATGATACAGGGGGGGTGGTCAGAGACTGCAGAGATGATACAGGGGGGGTGGTCAGAGACTGCAGAGATGATACAGGGGGGGTGGTCAGAGACTGCAGAGATGATACAGGGGGGGTGGTCAGAGACTGCAGAGATGATACAGGGGGGGTGGTCAGAGACTGCAGAGATGATACAGGGGGGATGGTCAGAGACTGCAGAGATGATACAGGGGGGATGGTCAGAGACTGCAGAGATGATACAGGGGGGATGGTCAGAGACTGCAGAGATGATACAGGGGGGATGGTCAGAGACTGCAGAGATGATACAGGGGGGATGGTCAGAGACTGCAGAGATGATACAGGGGGGATGGTCAGAGACTGCAGAGATGATACAGGGGGGATGGTCAGAGACTGCAGAGATGATACAGGGGGGATGGTCAGCGACTGCAGAGATGATACAGGGGGGATGGTCAGCGACTGCAGAGATGATACAGGGGGGATGGTCAGAGACTGCAGAGATGATACAGGGGGGATGGTCAGCGACTGCAGAGATGATACAGGGGGGATGGTCAGCGACTGCAGAGATGATACAGGGGGGATGGTCAGCGACTGCAGAGATGATACAGGGGGGATGGTCAGCGACTGCAGAGATGATACAGGGGGGATGGTCAGCGACTGCAGAGATGATACAGGGGGGATGGTCAGCGACTGCAGAGATGATACAGGGGGGATGGTCAGCGACTGCAGAGATGATACAGGGGGGATGGTCAGCGACTGCAGAGATGATACAGGGGGGATGGTCAGCGACTGCAGAGATGATACAGGGGGGATGGTCAGCGACTGCAGAGATGATACAGGGGGGATGGTCAGCGACTGCAGAGATGATACAGGGGGGATGGTCAGCGACTGCAGAGATGATACAGGGGGGATGGTCAGCGACTGCAGAGATGATACAGGGGGGATGGTCAGCGACTGCAGAGATGATACAGGGGGGATGGTCAGCGACTGCAGAGATGATACAGGGGGGATGGTCAGCGACTGCAGAGATGATACAGGGGGATGGTCAGAGACTGCAGACATGATGGAGGAGAGGATCAGAGACTGCAGGTGGTATTGATTGTGTGTGGGGGAGGGGTAATCTGAGTGGTGCATTGGTCTCATCGTAGATGTCACATCACTTGTCCTGACTCGGAGGTAACATTCTGTTCTCCTGTATTACAGATGCTCTTCTTGGCGACATTTTTCCCAACATGGGAAGGCGCGGTGGGAGCGTACGACTTCATCGGGGTGAGACAGGAACCCCTCCTCCTTCTATCCCTTCCATTTATCCTCCCCTTCTTCTGTTCTCCTCTCTGCTCATACATTATTTTATTTTTTTATAAATTTTTTTTGTCGCTTTAACAAAAAATATTTTGATATTTGCTCTCAAAAGAGGAAACTTGGAAAACAATTTGTTTTCGGTAAACAAACAAACGTCCTCTCAATCGTATTCATCGATGTCCCTGTTATGTGTGTTTTGGGCCGATGACTTTCTTATGAAGTCTCAGTTTGATGTGAATGTTTTTTTTTTCCCCCTCTTAGGAGTTTATGAAGGCCACGGTTGACCTGGCGGACCTCCTGGGGCTGCATTTAGTGATGTCCAGGAATGCCGGGAAGGGAGAGTATAAGATAATGGTGGCCGCCATGGGATGGGCGACCGCAGAGCTCGTCATGTCTAGGTGAGAAATGTGCGACTTTCCCTTCAGTAATGAATATTGGTGACGTTTTTCGGGAGCCACACTGAGCCTCTTGTATGGAAGCCTCTGTAGTAAGAAGTACAGTGGAGCCTCGGTTTACGAGTAATGCGGTTAACGAGCATTTTGAAAGACGAGTAACTTTTTTATTTTTTTTATAATTCTGATTTGGTCTGCAAGTGTTGTCTCGCAAAACGAGCAGAATTCAAGCTAATGGGGTGTGGAGTACCGCTTTTGACCAGAGGTGGGGGGGGGGGGGGGCTGCCGGTGACACTCAGTTCGGAAATACTCAGAATCACTGGTATACTCCCATTCTTGAGCGTTTTTGAGATCAGCCGAGCTGTCCCCGAGTATTTCCGAGGCTCTCCGAATTATCTTCGTTTCCATTGACTTCTTTGGGGCAACTCGCTTTAATATGCAAGAGCTTTGGATTACAAGCATTCTCCAGGAACGGATTAGGCTCGTAATCCAAGGATTCACTGTACCTGTGGATTCTAATCCTGTAATGGGGCATACGCCAATTTTGATACCATGTTTCATGTTACACTCTTATTTAGGGTGAAATCTGAAACGTTGTTGCATTCTCCAACCGCCGCCCCATCCTCCAAACTGCACGACCCCTCCCTCCACTTAAATGGGGTTGTAAAGGTAAAAGTTTTTTTTCACCTTAAGACCCCTTTCGCACTTATACGACTTGTACCATGATTTTGGACGGCAAAATCGTATGACAAGTCATTCGCCATGATTTTGAATGACTACCATTCATATTGGCACGACTTTAAGTCGTGCCGACTTCAAAGTAGTTCCTGCACTACTTTTTTTCTGAAGTCGGATTCCGTATTAACAGATCCGACTTTGGCATGCAACTTGTACACGACTTGTGCATGAAGGGGAACTCCACGCCAATTTTTTTTGGGGGGGAAAAAAAACGGCATAGGTTCTCCCTTCATGAGCATACCGGCCCATAGTTCTGGTATGGATTTTATGGGGAAACCCCACGCCGAAAAAACGGCGAGGTGTCCCCCCCCCCCCCCCTAAAATCCATACCAGACCCTTATCCGAGCACCGGCCGGTCAGGAAAGGGGGTGGGGACGAGCGAGTGCCCCCCCCTCTCCTGAGCCGTACCAGGACGCATGCCCTCAACATGGGGGGGATGGGTGCTTTGCGCGCCCCCCACTCCAAAGCACCTTGCCCCATGTTGATGAGGACAAGGGCCCCTTCCCGACAACTCTGGCCGTTGGTTGTCGGGGTCTCCGGGGGGGGGGGGGGGCTTATCGGAATCTGGGAGCCCCCTTTAATAAGGGGGCCCCCAGATCCCAGCCCCCCACCCTATGTGAATGAGTATGGGGTACCCATTCACCTGGAATAAAAAGTGTAAAAAAAAAACACACAACAGGTTTTTAAAGTAATTTATTAGGCAGCATTGATTTGTTGATTGAAAGCAGCGCAGCCATTGGCTCGCGCTGCTGTCAATCACATCCAATGACGCAACGTGCTGGGGCCGAGTGATACAGTGAGCGGCTATGGCCGCCGGCTGTATCATGGGAGCGCGCCCACAAGAACTCCTCCCCAATGCGCGCTTGCATGAAGGTGAGGAGTTCTTGCGGGGGGGCCGGGACAGCCGCCGAGGGACCCCAGAAGACCAGGTTCGGGGCCACTCTGTGCAAAACGAGCTGCACAGTGGAGGTAAGTATAACATGTTTGTTATTTAAAAAAAAAAAAAAAAAACATTTATTTTGTGTCCCTTTAACTGAATCACAGGGGGCTTCTTTCTCCCAGTTTTTTTGATGATTTTTGAATTCATAAGGTGGGACTAGACTTGTATCAGAAATCTATGAATGGGAAGACTACAAGTCTCATCTGACACCACAGCAAGAAGGAAACAAACCCGAGTGCCGCACCCCATCAGGGACCCCAACAGTCACTCTAGTAAAAGCAGCAACCGCAAAAGCATGTGCATTGCACCCATGATGCACCCGATTGTGGTTGCAATGCTCTGCAGACTTCAGTGCATACATGTATTAAATGCACATGTTTTACTAATTGTTGCATTTATTAAGTTTGTAGAAGGTGGATTATGCCCTTAATTCTAGGAATATACACCTCACGTTGGGGTAGATTCCTTTACATTTTCTCTGTGTGTGTGTGTGTATATATATATATATATATATATATATATATTATCGTTATTTTTAATTCGCACTGAAATCGCATTGCCGCTGCACCGCATATGTGAACTGGCTCCATAGTGAAGCCGGTTTGGTTCACATGAATCAGATGCGGTTCAAAACGCATTCAGTTTGCATATAAGACTGATTTCGTTTTAACAATACCCTTCACTGGAAACACCTGAGCCCCATCAAATGGGGGGGGGGGGGTCAAATACTTTTAGTCATATAATATATTCGGTATATGCCAGGGTGGATTTAACTCGCTAGTAAAAAGGCTTGATTTAAATCATAATTTAAGAGCAACTGTCATCTCTGTCCCTCTGCCGGGCTCCCCCTCTGTCCCATTCACTTTAATGGGATGGCTGGTGATGTGGCAGTGACACAACAAGGTGAGGGATGTGGCGGCAGCAGGTGAGTGGATGCCCGCTAACAGGCGCTGCCATGATGGGTCTAAAATGACAGGTGCTCTTTAAATGTAAGGACTTATTCTTGCTGGTAGTTAGAATCTTTAATATTTACAAACAAAATGAAAGTTTCTTTTTTAGAATAATAAGCTGTCAGGTTAGTAAAACGGCGATATCAGAACCGATTCAATCATACAGTTTTTAGTGTACATAGATTTGCAAAACAATGAGATAAAGGAATGTTCCTGAACTTTGTTCTACCTCACAGTTACTGTGACCTTGTGTGAATGCATCAATGCAGTGCATGTTATCTCAACTTGCAGAACTTGGATTCATTGAATGAGTTTACCAAAATTGTAAATATTGCAGAATATACAGCCTCATGCTACATAACTAAGCTCCATTTCATGCTGAATAAACTGACGTATTAATGTATCTTAAATAGAAAACTATCTTTAGAAATATTTTTACTCCAAAAGCATTTTATTTAAAATAAATTTGATAATCCCTCTGATCCCTTTGTATTGAATTGTATTGTGACTGTACTGTCTTCCCTGATGTTGTAAAGCGCTGCACAAACTGTTGGCGCTCTATAAATCCTGTATTATAATAATAATCCCAAAAAGATCAATTTTAAACAAAATAAAAATAATTTTTTTTTATTTTATATCCACCCTGGTATATGAAGAGGTATCAGGCATGTCATTGCTGACCTTGTGCTTTACAGGCCACAATCATGACAATGGCCAATTATCAGAAGTAGAGAATCCATCTAGTGCAGGGAGGTGAGGTTTAGTCAATCCTTTATAGTTACATAGAACGATTGTAAAAAGACACAAATCCATCTGGTTCCACCAATAAGATTTATAAGTTGCCGCCTTATTGTTTCCCTCTCAGATGTCTACCTCTGTGGGTTGGTGCTCGAGGAATTGAATTTGATTGGAAATATATCCAGATGAGCATCGATTCCAACATCAGCTTGGTACGGCATAACCCTTTTTTTAATTTTTTTTTTGGCCTCTCACCTGCTTTAGTGGTCAGGTGACGCTCTGGTTGCTGTTGTTGACCTTCTTCTGTGTCCTCAGGTTCATTACATGGCTGTAGCCGCTCTGGTATGGATGTGGACGCGGTACGACCTCCCTACTCACTTCCGTCTTCCCGTAACGGTCCTCCTGGGACTCAGCATGTATAAAGCCTTCCTCATGGAGTGAGTATCATCTGATTTATAAACAACCCATTGATTTTTTTTTTTTTTTTTTCCCCAGGCATGGTGGATGCCATGTTCTAAAGCAGGGGGTCTCAAACTGGTGGCCCTTCCAGGTGTTACGGAACTACACGTCCCATCACGCCCCTACCTGAGGGAGTCATGCTTGTGCCTTGCAATGCCTTATGGGAATTGTAGTTTTTGCAACAGCTGAAGGGCCGCCAGTTTGAGATCCCCTGTTCTAAAGTGTATGTAAACCCTGACCATGAATTTCTCTTGTTTGCTCCCTTTTTGGTCTGGTAAATATACAATTAAAATTGTTTTGTTATAAACTCTTCAGGTGTATAGTAGAGCTGCACGGTTCTGGCTAAAATGAGAATTGCAATTTTTATTTTTTTTGCTTAGAATAAAGATCACGGTTCTCGTGGTATAACATCTTCTTTCACACTGAGGCGCTTTTCAGGTGCTTTCACGCTAAAAAAAAGCGCCTGAAAACGTATTTTCATTAAAATCAATGAATCCTTTCACACTGGGGCAGTGCGCTGAAAAAAAGCCCCTCTCCATTGAAATGAATTGAAAGCGCCTGAAAAGTGCTCAGTGTTTTACTGGCAGTTTTTCAAGCGCCCCAGTGTGAAAGTGGCCTTATACAAAAAAATGTGGCTAACTTTGCTGTTTTTTCGTGTGTGTTGTGTGTGGTTTTTTTTTTTTTTTTTTTTTTTTTTTTTTTCCATTCATTAACCACTTAAAGTGGAAGTAAACCCTCCTATCGTTTTCAGCCAAGGAAGCTGCCATCTTGACCTTTGTTTAATCTTCAAGTGCCATGATGCTGCACATGTGACCAGTTATAACACCAGCCATTGGATGGTTTGACAGTTTGGTTGAGAGCACAACCAATGTGACAGTTTGACAGCATTTCCGGCATGCCGGGAATTTAAGTGTTTTTTTTTTTTTTTTAAACTGTTAAATCGATGGGTTTACGTCCACTTTAAGCCCCGGACCATTTGTTGCTAAAGGACCAGGCCACTTTTTGCGATTCGGTACTGCGTCGCTTTAATTGAAAATTGCGCGATCGTGCGACGTGGCTCCCAAACAAAATTGACGTCTTTTTTTTTTCCACATATAGAGCTTTCTTTTGGTGGTATTTGATCACCTCTGCGGTTTTTATTTTTTGCGCTATAAACAAAAATAGAGCGACAATTTTGAAAACAAATTCAATATTTTTTGCTATAATAAATATCCCCCAAAAATATATAAAAATTTCAAACTTTTTTTTTTCCTCAGTTTAGGCCGATACGTAATTCTTCTACATATTTTTGGTAAAAAAAATCGCAATAAGCGTTTGATTGGTTTGCGCAAAAGTTATAGTGTCTACAAAATAGGGAATGGATTTATGGCATTTTTATTAATAATTTTTTTTTTTTTTACTAGTAATGACAGCAATCAGCGGTTTTTTATTTTTTATTTTTATCGTGACTGTGACATTATGGTGGACACATCGGACACTTTTGACACCATTTTGGGACCATTGTCATTTTTACAGCAATCAGTGCTATAAATATGCACTGAAGTAAAACAAAATCTCGCGCCTAAAAAAATATATGAAATAAATTAAAGCTGCTCCCCAAAATTTGTGGAGGCGCTAAGTGAAATCAATACTAATGAATTAATTATAATATAGACATAATACTACGTATATAAAAATAATGAACCAGACACCAGCCTACCTATACCCACTAAAATAAAAAATAATGATGTATTGGATTTGCTGTGCCAAATAAGTGCAGTGATACACTAGTTGGATAGGATATATACCTGTGGAACAATACAAAATAAACTTTGAAAAGTGCACATGAATAAAAAAGTGTATATATAAACAATGACAAGTGCCAATCAAGTCCTTATAATCGGTGAATAATATGAAGTGTTCTAGTGTTGAATCTAAAAGACATCATGCGAAGCAAAAATTCAAAAAAGCAACAGCTGTCAGAAGTCCACCTTCACCGACTGTAAACCAATCACCCAAATGTGCTCAAGATAGGATGGCAGCTTACCAAATGGAGTTGACCCTTTTAATTAAAAAAGAGGTCAAATGCGCTTACAGCAAGCTCACTTGCTTAGGTTATATGGGGAAGATGATGCTGGAACAGAGCCACTACCTCATGGAGGCTCGGATCAGGATATGAAAATTAAGAGTAAAACGGCAATAGCGTAATTCCGTTTGATGAGCCAAACATGTACAAAATTTAAAAGCCAAATGCCTACTCACTTAAGGGGTGCCACAGACCCGGCACTGAGGCTGAATGGCATATCGGGGATAGAGATACAATGTCCCATGCGGGGATTGCTGGCGTGCGTTCCACTTACGACAACGGTGAGCCAGAGGGACCGGAAGTTCGTCTGTACGTGACCTAGTACCGCCTCGACGTACGTTTCATATATATATATATATATATATATATATATATATATACACACATACATACACACACACACACACTTTTTTTTTTTTTTTTGGCATATTTATTATACCAAAAAATATTGTAGGGAGAAATCGGCGAGAGCCTCTGCTCTCAGGCACAGCGCTGGATCGAGATCAGGCTCAGGCAAGTATAAGAGGGCGGGGGGGGGGGGGGTATACACCTGGACTCGATCTTTGCATTAAGGTAAAAAAAAAAACTTTCAGTTACTTAATTTTTATTTTATTTTTTTAATATAAAAATGTAACAAAAAAATGTTTTTTTTTCATTCTTTTAATCCTTGTAGCTGTTTCGTCCACATCTTTCTTTTGGGCAGCTGGACTGCTCTCCTCCTTAAAGCCGTGGTCACTGGTGGTCTGTCCCTAAGCTGTCTCACCCTCTTCGTCAGTCTCGTCCACGGCAACTGAGGAAGCCGCAGAATAAGCTAACTCTGGTCATCGGCCGCTGCGCAGTCTCTGTTCTGGGAAGGAGACGAATGCCAAAGCGCTCTGGGGGAAAAAAAAAAAACTTTATACGTATTATTATGTTTTAAATTAAATTGCTTAAAAAAGAACAACTTTATATAATAGAACACGTGAACAACCTATTTCTGTTTTATCTTTTTAAGGTTATTTTGTGGGCAGATGTAATTTTTTTTTTTTTTTTTTAAAGTGGTATTCCACCATTTCAAGCAACCCCTGCCCCCTGGGGGGGGGGGGGGCACCCATTTCCTCCAGTTAGAGAGTGGGTCAACACTTTAAGCCAATCAGGGCAATGCTACAGCAGACAGTGCTGCAGTCTGTGACCTTGCATTATAGCGGTGAACATTCACACTGATGGCCTTAGTGTGGGGCTACTTTTTGTGTTCTAACTTCCTGTGCTGTTTCTCCACTGCAGAGGAATCTCATTGAACCATGGCTAGTTCTTTTCTTGGGACTACAGAAAACCTCCCCTGTAGGTTATGGAGAGGGAAAGCTATTCTGTAGCCCTGTACTGGGGTGACAACGCTGCTCCTCTACAAATAAAGTACAATGAGCAAGTGTTGTCACCCTAGCGCAGGAAGTGTGTTACTAAAAAGATTGCAATTTTGCATGCGGTTATTGGTAGTGTCCGTTATAACCGCTGGCAATAATCGCTGTGTTCTCCTGGCGGGGACAGCTTCCGCGGGAGAGATTTCCCTGTCAGCACGGACTGTGTTGATGGGGGAATCTAGTGAATTTCTTTCCTGCAACCACAAGTCATCTGTGAGTGGCCTAAGTAATACACTACATCAGCCCTCAAATTTTCCACTCGCCTACTCGTATTTTGCGAGTGGAAAATGAGGGCTGGCAAGCGTGGGCTGCCTCAGAGGAGGGGGGGGAGGGGTTTCTTGAGCACCGCCAGCAGGCGGGGTTGAACGGGAGCCGTTCTCCCAGCCCAGGGGAAGAGAGGAGAGGAAGAGTCGAGCTGGCCGATCGTCAGAGAGCGGGGATTGCCTGCTGTAACAGCTTTTGTTTGAATTGCTGGGTTTCCGGCACCACTCGCTGTCGCATACAGCCCCGCAACCCTCGCCCAGCGCTGCTCACATCACACAGTCCCACCTCATTGCCCCGTTTTCATTTTGATAGACAGAACACTGGTCCAATACCGGGAGGCGTGACTGTGTGATGTTAACGGCGCCGGGCGAGGGTTGCGGGGCTGTATGCGACGGTGAGCGGCGCTGGGAACCCAGCAATTCAAATGAAAGCTGTTACAGTGGGCAATCCCCGCTCTCTGATGATCGGCCAGCTCGACTCTTCCTCTGCACGGGTGAGACTGTATTGACGGGCACTGGTGAGGCTGTGCTGAGGGGCACTGATAAAGTTGTTAAATGTTTTATGCAGAATCAAGTTACAAAAATAAATATTAAAGTGTCATTTCATGAGATAATTTGAGGATGTGGTTAGGGGTGGGGCATGGTAGGGGTTGGGTGGGGCAGATGGTGGTGAGTAACTCCTAAGGCCTGGCTAGTAGCTCACTTTTGAGCCCTGCACTATATTGTCAAAAGTATTGGGACACCTGCCTTTACACGCACATGAACTTTAATAGCATCCCAGTCTTAGTCCGTAGGGTTCAATATTGAGTTGGCCCACCCTTTGCAGCTATAACAGCTTCAACTCTTCTGGGAAGGCTGTCCACAAGGTTTATGAGTGTCTATGGGAATGTTTGACCATGCTTCCAGAAGCGCATTTGTGAAGTTAGGCATTGATGTTGGACAAGTAGGCCTGGCTCACAGTCTCCACTCTAATTCATCCCAAAGGTGTTCTTTTGGGTTGAGGTCAGGACTCTGTGCAGGCCAGTCTAGTTCCTCCACCCCAAACTCGCTCATCCATGTCTTTTTTTGGACCTTGCTTTGTGCACTGGTGTGCAGTCATGTTGGAACAGGAAGGGGCCGTCCCCAAACTGTTCCCACAAAATTGGGAGCATGAAATTGTCCAAAATGTCTTGGTATGCCGATGAAGAGTTCCCTTCACTGGAACTAAGGGGCCAAGCCCAACCCCACACCATAGTCCCCCCATCCACCAAATGATTTGGACCAGTGCAGAAAGCAAGGTTTGAGCTTGGCTCTTTAGTTCCAGTGAAGGGAACTCTTCGTTGGCATACCAAGACATTTTGGACATTTTCATGCTCCCAACTTTGTAGGAACAGTTTGGGGGTGGCCCCTTCCTGTTCCAACATAAGTGCTGAGGACGTCGGGTGGAGTTGCTTAATAGTGCAGCTCAGTGAATGGACTTTACTGTTTCTCTTTTATGCTTAAATTGGTTAGAAACGCACCTTCTAGGTCAGCCTTTCTCAACTTTTTTTTTTTTTTTTTTTTTGTTTGTTCCCCAAGGAACACTTGAACGAAAGGTTGCCATCTTATTTTTTGATCTGGTATTCGCTGTAGATATTTCTACATCATCTGCAACTGTTAATACAAATGTGTGGTTTTTATATGTGTAGCATGTCCCATGACATATTAAGTGGGAGAGTAATTGCTTAGGGCAGGGCTTGACAAATTTGCTTGGAATCTAGGAGCCAGCTAAAAAAGTTAAGAGCCAGGTTCGAACGCATACGGGAGCAGCGCCCGCAGATGAAAACAGTGTTCAAACCACACATGTGAGGTATCGCTGTGATCGGTAGAACGAGAGCAATAATTCTAGCCCTAGACCTCCTCTGTAACTCGAAACCTGCAACCTGTAGATTTTTTTTAAATGTTGCCTATGGAGATTTTAATGGGTAAAAGTTTGTCGCCATTCCACGAGCGGGGCGCAATTTTGAAGTGTGACATGTTGGGTATCAATTTACTCGGCATAACATTATCTTTCACAATATAAAAAAAAACTTTGGCTAACTTTACTGTTGTTGTCTTATTTTTTTAATTAAAAAAAAAGTATTTTTTCCTCAAAGTGCGCTTGTAAGACCGCTGCACAAATACGGTGTGACAAAGTATTGCAACGACCGCCATTTTATTCTCTAAGGTGTTAGAATCTCCAAACATTATATATATATATTTTTTATTCTATTTAAAGGGAAGGAGATGGGCAGGCAGTGAAAACAGGCAGGCGAAGCTCCCTTAGCATTGCTGGTTGTCTTGTCATACCAATGGCCACCACAAGAGGGCGCCAGATTACAGAAGGAAGCATAGGACTGCAGAAGGCCGCAAAGCCGCGGCCTCAATTACCAACGCGATCCCACGGCGGGGGGGGGGGGGGCGCTCGGAGGACAGGATGCCCCAGGTGCCAGGTCGCTAATTCTAGTCGCAATTGCGCCCGGGGTTTGTCGACCCCTGGCTTAGGAAACCTGTTTTCACCTCAAACCTTAAGGGGGTGAAGAAATCTCTCCTAAATGTCTACTTGGCTGCAAAGATGATACAAAGGGAGACTAATATTTGATTTGGGTACCCCTGACTGCAGCACCCCGGCCACATTATAACACAACTAGTATAAAGCTGAGGGAGGATGACCGTTTCAATAGAGACTTTTCCCAAATTGTCTTCCATGTCAGCAGAATAGAAATTTGGCAAAAAGGGACAAACGGGAAGCACAGACCATAGCACAGTTACACCTTTTTAATTAATGAATTGTGAAAAGATTAAATCATTTCACTGACATATGTAATCAGCCCCTCCTAGGTGATCAGCAGAGTCGTTCCCTGTGGATGAGCTGCAGGATGGTCCTCCAACATACACTGTGGAAAGACACGTCCTGAAGCTGTCATCCTATGGGGGTAAGGGTTCCCCCCTCCCGTGGTCCCTCACAAGTGTAGCTATACCACAGAGAAGTCAGGGCCCTATTCAAAATACATAATGAAACAATCCTGTACATATAAATCAAAATAAAATTAAATTAAAAATTAAAAAACTGAACCTCCTGATCATATTTATCTCACCAAGGAAGCCTAAGCTTACCCAGCCTCATTGTACTACAGTCCCCCCTTGGCTATCCAAAGATACCAAAATAGTAGGGGGGTATCCTCGATGCGCACTGCGTAATACGCACTGGCATTGTTAGGAGGTGAGGTGGCCCCCCTTTTTTGTGACATAGGTTTGCATTGTATAGGTACCCAGGTGTTTTATGTGTGTTTGCTGCACCACCCCTCTCAGTGCCCGTTGGGTCTGCGGACACTGCTGGGGTGTGGGGGGTAATTTTATGAGCTAGCATTATTTGTCAAATATTTCCCCTTTCCCAGAGTACAGCACCACGTAGGGTTAAATGTTTACAATATTTTATAAATTGTTTTACATTTACTATAAGTATGGTTGCAATTGTAAAAATGGTACTTTTTCAATAGGGAGCTATATTGCAATCATAATGTTTTATGTTTAATGTTCAGATGTATTTTTTATTTACTGTATCTCTTCGGAGATACTGACTAAGCGAGGTGCACATTGCTGACATGCAGGATGATACCTCTGTGTTGCGGTGTTCGCCCGCTATATTTAGGGTACAGTGCGCCGGGGAACTGATGATCCGATGGAATCATCGGGACTTCCGGTGTCACTCTCCTGCCTTGCATATAAATATCGTGGTGTGTGACGTCTCGATCCAGCCTCCTTTCCCAGACGACGCCTCTTACGGAGAAACACAGCGTAGGGTGGAGCTCAGGACCCTGACGTCACCACGCCCCCAGCTGATCGGCTGACGCCTGGTGGGGTTGCAGTGCCTTTTTGAAAACGTTTGTTTTTATCGTGTATGGACGTCTATTTACCCGTACATTGCAATAAAGGGTATTTGTCTTTTTAGACAAATCTACACCATGAAGCCTCTTTATTATCTTTCCTTCTGAAAAAAAACATCACGCTGGATGAGTGTTTACACTACTGTGGGGAGTACCAACGTTTGCTGACCGGTGCTGGAGCTGAGCGAGGACCCATAGGATCACATCGTTGACACCTTGATCGGTTTTCTTTGCTGAGCCCGTTTGGTCCCCGTAATAGGGACCCATCTGTTCTGGTAAGCCTCCTGTGTATACATTCTTTGCCGCTGAAGTCTATACCCATGTTTGAAGATCCATATCTGCTGTCCTTTGTATACACTTTGGTGTTTTCACACACTTTGGTGGCATTTTTTTCTATGGATTTTTTCTTTTGAACTTTTCATGTGTATGCTGCTGGAGCAGCATCAGTAATTGGACTTTTTTAAGTGTATATTCACATAGTTGCACTTTTTTTCAGGTCATTAATATTTTGTTTGGCACTTTGTTTTGCCTTTTACAGGGTTGCACAATATATTTAATTTTATACTCTGTTGGGATGACATAAAAAGGGGGGAAAAGGGGGAATTGGGACTTTAAATGAGGCCATGGCCGGGTAAGGCCATGTGCCTCCATCCCTGTCGTCATATTGAGGAAAAAAAGAAGCAGGATAGGCAGCATAATTGCAACAAAGGGGGGGAGGGTGGGACTTTAAAAGAAGCTCATGGTGACAAATTGAACAAAGCGGTGGATAATAAAGAATATTTTATAATGCATAGATACATGTTACAATACATTGAGTTCCAGATACAAAAAAATTGCACACTGATTAATACCAGTTCCCAACACGGTAATGTCAGGTAGCAGCATGTTTGTAAACAATAATCATATGATAAGATTTGAGGGTCCACCATTATTCATAATTTGAGTAAACATTTGAAACATACAATCTGCATGGTCTAAAATCCTTGCTGATACCTGGAAATTGTAGGTTAAATAAGCACATAACATAGTAAGCGTGTAAATTATATACACAACGTCTGATAGCTCGTTACTCATTCCCTCGAGTGGTTCGCCGTCCTTGCCATTGTGCCACCTAGTGCACATATGTATGTAAGTGATATCCGTCCATCAGAGGGATGGGTGCTTCTTTGTACCTATCCAACCCTTTATTGATATAAGCTAGTTTACACAGCTATCTACTCTCTCATTGCAGAAACATCATATGTCTGCTCCTGAAGAGTGGCGTAAAGTCGTGAAACGCGTCGAGATATCAGACATCGTGTATATCATTTACAGGCTTACTATGTTATGTGCTTAATTAACCTACAATTTCCAGGGATCAGCAAGATTTTAGACCATGCAGATTGTATGTTTCGAATATGTTTACTCAAATTATGAATAATGGTGGACCCTCAAATCTTATCATATGATTATTGTTTACAAACATGCTGCTACCTGACATTACCATGTTGGGAACTAGTTTCAATAAGAGCCCATTCACACAGGGGCAACACGACTTCCAGCGCGATTTTATGAGGCAACTCAGACACGACTTGAGAATGAATCACAGCACGACCTGGAGCTATTTACAAGGCAACTCCAAGTTGCCTGCAGGACAAGAGACATTCCAGTGGCCAATCAAACAAGAATCAGCTCTGTGGGAGGGAGGGGGGAGGGAGAGGTTTGCAGGAGAAATGTATGTTTTCTTCCTGGAGAGTTGCTCCTATTAAGACAGTGAGAGGCGACTCCCATTGAAATGAATGGTTACAGGTCGCCTAGGAGTCGGATTGAAGTAGTACAGGGACCTTTTTTGAAGTCGGAGCGACTGCAGTAGTGTGCATAAGGACGGCTCCATTAACTTACATTGATTTCTTCAGCCAGCGCGACCTGAGGCGACCTGGGGCGATTTGGAGTCGGATCCAAAGACGCCCCTGTGTGAATGGGCTCTCAGTGTTATTGTTTACAAACAAGTTGCTACCTGACCTCACCGTGTTGGGAACTGGTATTAATCAGTGTGCAATTTTTTGTATCTGGAACTCAATGTATTGTAACAAGTATCTATGCATTATTAAATATTCTTTATTATCCACCGCTTTGTTCAATTTGTCACCATGAGCTTCATTTAAAGTCCCACCCTCCCCCCTTTGTTGCAATTATGCTGCATTCCTGCTTCTTTTTTTCTCTTTTGGGATGACAACATATTTCGGGGGCATGTCCCCCTTTGTCAATTCCTATAAGATATTGGCATGACAACATGTTTCAGGGGCGGTTCCACCTTTGTCAAATCCTATAAGCTATTGGCACCTCCTTCAACAGGAACAGGAAACACACCAGCAAATACACTTTTAAAAGGAAGTCCTGCTGAACCGGTCAGTTTTTGTTTCCTCTGGCCAAAGGAGATGCATTGCCTGGAATATCTCTACAAGATTGCCATCCAGGTCCCCTCCTTGTATGGGTAGGAGGTGGCTTGGTTTCCCTTCTCTTATGCCTGGCAAATTCTATAATCTGCTAGCAGCACACCCTCTTGACAAGGACCAGAAGGGGCAAATGAGTCGTTTATCAGTTTGGGTGTCTGGGTGAGCGCACCGTAGGGCATTCTGAGGCAGGGGGCCCATGTGATAGCTGCCTTGGGTGTGTGGCCTGGCTGTGTTTCTGTTTGACTGGATGAAGCCAAACATTAATCCTGCAGGGTGAAGTCATTTCCAGATGCCGGTGGCTCTAAACCTCATTCTTGGAGAAGGGCCAGCTGGTGCCCTGAGGGCGGTTCCTTCAGTATGCTACCGGTGGAGGAGCTAAGACTGAATTTTGGCATTTTGGATTGCTGCCAAGACAAATTTCCTTAAACCCTTGGGGGGGGGGGGGTTTACACACGCACACCCTTTGCAGCCACCAGATCACTTTCACACACCCCTGTTACGTGTCGGTCCCCTACCCCCACTCCATGTGCACCCCCACCATGTTTTACGGGCTGCCCACACCTATCTGTGGACATGGGAATGGCATAGTGGGTGCTGCCGTGTAGAGAGATCAGGGAATGGCAATTCCCTGATCTCCCTTTCCTGTTACTGACCTAGAAGCAGGGCAGCCATCAGAAATTGTGGGGCTTTAGGCCTGCTTCCCCCCCCCCCCCCCCCCAGAGCCTGACCACCAACATTCCCCAGGACCCGCCCACTGGCCATCCCACCGAATCCGCCCCCTAGCCATCCCACCAAGTCCTTCAGAGCCTCAGCCCCCCTCACACCTGTACGCTCTCCGCCCCCCTCGCACCGGTACGCTCTCAGCCCCCCTCGCACCGGTACGCTCTCAGCCCCCCTCGCACCGGTACGCTCTCAGCCCCCCTCGCACCGGTACGCTCTCAGCCCCCCTCGCACCGGTACGCTCTCCGCCCCCCTCGCACCGGTACGCTCTCCGCCCCCCTCGCACCGGTACGCTCTCCGCCCCCCTCGCACCGGTACGCTCTCCGCCCCCCTCGCACCGGTACGCTCTCCGCCCCCCTCGCACCGGTACGCTCTCCGCCCCCCTCGCACCTGTACGCTCTCAGCCCCCCTCGCACCGGTACGCTCTCAGCCCCCCTCGCACCGGTACGCTCTCAGCCCTCCTCGCACCGGTACGCTCTCCGCCCCCCTCGCACCGGTACGCTCTCCGCCCCCCTCGCACCGGTACGCTCTCCGCCCCCCTCGCACCGGTACGCTCTCCGCCCCCCTCGCACCTGTACGCTCTCCGCCCCCCTCGCACCTGTACGCTCTCCGCCCCCCTCGCACCTGTACGCTCTCCGCCCCCCTCGCACCTGTACGCTCTCCGCCCCCCTCGCACCTGTACGCTCTCCGCCCCCCTCGCACCTGTACGCTCTCCGCCCCCCTCGCACCTGTACGCTCTCCGCCCCCCTCGCACCTGTACGCTCTCCGCCCCCCTCGCACCTGTACGCTCTCCGCCCCCCTCGCACCTGTACGCTCTCCGCCCCCCTCGCACCTGTACGCTCTCCGCCCCCCTCGCACCTGTACGCTCTCCGCCCCCCTCGCACCTGTACGCTCTCCGCCCCCCTCGCACCTGTACGCTCTCCGCCCCCCTCGCACCTGTACGCTCTCCGCCCCCCTCGCACCTGTACGCTCTCCGCCCCCCTCGCACCTGTACGCTCTCAGCCCCCCTCGCACCTGTACGCTCTCAGCCCCCCTCGCACCTGTACGCTCTCAGCCCCCCTCGCACATGTACGCTCTCCGCCCCCCACGCACATGTACGCTCTCCGCCCCCCTCGCACCTGTACGCTCTCCGCCCCCCTCGCACCTGTAGTTTTGAAAAATTCAAAGAAACAGACCAGATTTTTCGAGTAATAATTTATTTGAATACCTTGTAACATTCATTATACAGCACAGTAATGTCACTTGAAATATAACTTCTCTTCCCCCCCCCCATCCTTTTCCTGTAAGGAGGAGGGGGGGCAATAGGCGGGGTCAGCAGAATAGAGGAGGGGTTACCATGTACAATGGATGACTGATTGCCCCCTACTCGGGACAGTTGCCGGCGCTGGACACCTCTTATTGGACGGATCGGGACTGCAGCTCAGGTAGAAAAGCACACAAGGCCGTGTCGCTTCTGAAATCATCTTTCCAGATCTCTCACTATATATACAGGAGATTTTACAGATTTGTTTTTTTTTCGTTCTATAGTCAGATATAAAATCAACGGTGAAAATTCAGAACAGGCTCCACGCGAGACGGGCCCGGCTTCCTGTGTCTTTACCTGCAGAGGGTGTAGGATGCGGCCCGGGAAGTGTCTAATAGTACAGCTCCTTGTCCCACCAACCTGGGAAGAAATAAAAAACAGAACGTCAGAATTACGGTTTTTGTGTCTTAAGTAATCTGGGAATCTAAAATACTGTATACTCCGGTGTGTACTGTCCTTGCACTCAGCGGTGTATTATGTTTTTTTGCTGTCCTAGGCAAGACTAAAATCAGGTGCCCCCCCCCCCCCCTTATCAAAATCTGTTCCATCCCAGCCACTTTAACCACTTCGGCCCCAGAAGGATTTGCCCCCCTAAATGACCAGGCCATTTTTTATGATACGGCACTGCGTCGCTTTAACCACTTGCCGAGCGCCGCACACACATATATATCGACAGAATGGCACAGGCATGCAAATGGGCGTACAGGTACGTCCCTTTGAATTTGCCGCCCTGCGGGCACACACCCACGGGTCCCGCAAACTCAACGTTCGCCGGCGGCCCGCAATCGTGAGACTGAGAGGCAGAACGGGGAGATGTAAACAAGACATTTCCCTGTTCTGCCTAGTGACAAGACAGAGATATACTGCTCCCTGTCATCGGGAGCAGTGATCGCTGTCATGTCAGTGGTAGCCCATCCCTCTCGCAGTAAGAATCACTCCCTAGGACACACTTAATCGCCCCCCTTGGTGTTAAATTAATAAAAATGCCATAAAACTATACCCTATTTAGTAGACACTATTACTTTTGCGCAAACCAATCAATAAACGCTTATTGCAATTTTTTTTTTTAATCAAAAATATGTATAAGAATACGTATCGGCCTAAACTGAGGAAATTTTTTTTTTTATATATATATTTTTGGGGGATATATATTATAGCAAAAAGTAAAAAATATTGCTTTTTTTTTTTTTTAATTATCGCTCTTTTTTTGTTTACAGCGCAAAAAATAAAAACTGGAGAGGTGATAAAATACCACCAAAAAAAACCTCTATTTGTAGGGAAAAAAAGGACGTCAATTTTGTTTGGGAGACACGTCACACGACCGCACAATTGTCACCAAAAGCGACGCAGTACCGAATCGCAAAAAGTTCTCTCTGGTCAGGAAGGGGGTAAATTCTTCCGGGGCCGAAGTGGTTAACCACTTCCCTACCCGCCCATAGTCAAATGACATCCACAGATGGGATCTCCCATCCTGGTGGGCGTCATATGACGTCCTGGGCTTTGTGGGGGGATATCTGAATAATGGGTGCAGCTAGAGGCATCAGATATCCTTCTATTCTGCCGGCGATTCTGCGCACCATAAGAATGATCATAGTGGCAGTTACGCCGCTTGATCGTTCTTATAGGCGGCGGGAGGGGACATCCCCCCCCCCTCCCACCGCCATCCGGTGCTTCTCCGGGCTCTCCCGTGCCATCGGGGGCCCAGAGAATGAATCGTCCAGCGCCGGAGGTGAACCATAGAGATGACTGGTGACCAGATGGTCACCAGTCATCTCTATGACCATCGGAGGCCCGGGCGCGATGTGATGACGTCACGCCTGGGTTCTCAGATGTAAACAAAGCCGCCATTGCGGCAAGTAAACATGAGATCGGAATTTTTTTTTTTCACGATCTCATGCTTTCCAGCCTGGAAGAGAGATGTGGGGTCTTATTGACCCCGCATCTCTCCATAAAGAGGACCTGTCACACACCATTCCTATTACAAGGGATGTTTATATTCCTTGTAATAGGAATAAAAGTGATTTTTTTTTTTTTTTTTTTTAAAGTGTAAAATAAAGAAAATTAAGTAAAAAAAATAAATAATATTAACTTTTTTTTTTTTAAACGCCCCTGTCCCGGGTAGCTCGCGATCAGAAGGGAACGCACACGTAAGTCCTGCCCACATATGTAAACGCCGTTCAAACCACATATGTGAGGTATCGTCGCGTGCGTTAGAACAATTCTAGCACTAGACCTTGTCTGTAACTCTAACCTGGTAACCTATAAAAAAAAATTAAGCGTCACCTATGGAGATTTTTAAGTACCGAAGTTTGGCGCCATTCCATGAGTGTGTGCGCAATTTTAAAGCGTGACATGTTAGGTATCTATTTACTCGGCGTAACATAATTTTTCATATTTTATAAAAAAATTGGGCTAACTTTACTGTTTTGTTATTTTTTAATTCATGAAACCATTTTTCTTCCAAAAAAAAGGCGTTTGAAAAATTATTGCGCAAATACCGTGCAAGAAAAAAAAGTTGCAATGACCGTCATTTTATTCCCTAGGGTGTCTGCTAAAAAAAAACATATATAATGTTTGGGGGTTCTGAGTAATTTTCTAGCAAAAGAATGATGATTTGTACATGTAGGAGAGAAGTGCCAGAATAGGCCCAGTATTGAGATGGTATGAAAAGCCCGGGGTTGAAGTGTTTAAAGTAGAGACAGGAAGACACAGGGCCGGCCCTACCATGGGACCCAATGGGACCATGGTACCAGGCGGCATTTAGGAGGGGGCGGCAGTCCGGCCGGCAACATATTTTTAACAGACTTACTTCCGTCGGGCAGAGAGCAGAGCGGAGGTTGAGCGGATGCTGGTCGGCGGTGCGCTGTGCCTGTGCGATGCCGCTGTCAGGAGGCCGCGGCCGCCCCAGCATTCACAACGCTCAGCCTCCGCGCCAATCAATTTTTATTGCTCCGCCCACACACCTCATCCATCTTCCATCTCCTGCGTGAGGGTTGGATTTCAGTGTGGGTCTGAGGAAATCTGCCTGTGCGGCTGTGGCTGTGCCCTGGACAGTGACAGTGTGAGCTGAGCCTGGGCAGCCTCTCTGCCTATCTGGAAAAATGGGTGAGTTAGGTGGGATTTTTAATGTGGGTGGCTGATGATGATCTTTGTCTTGTACCCATGTTTTCCCTGTAATTTAAAGCAAAACTTTATTCTTTTAACCACTTTGCGCCCGCGCTATAGACAAAAGACGTCTACAGCGCGGGCCGCGCGGCGCTCAATTGCCGGGAGGGCGTCCATGGACGTCCTCCTGTTTACTTCCGCAATGTGCGCCGCATCGGGCGCGCATCGGGGAAAAGCTGTGCCCGCCGTGTCACGCGGGTGCCGATGCACTTGCCTGGCGGCCGCGATGTCTGCCAGGTACCCGCGAACGGCAGTCACAGAGCCAGGGACGTGGATCTCTGTGTGTAAACACAAAGATCCATGTCCTGTCAGGGAGAGGAGACCGATGCTGTGTCCCTTGTACATAGGGACAACCATCGGTCACCTCCCCCAGTCAGTCCCCTCCCCCCACAGTAAGAATCACCTAGCAGGGAACATATTTAACCCCTTCCTGCCAGTCACATTTATACAGCAATCAGTGCATATTTATAGCACGGATCGCTGTATAAGTGTGAATGGTCCCAAAAATGTGTCAAAAGTGTCCGCCATAATGTTGCAGTCATAATAAAAATCGCAGATCGCCGTCATTACTAGAAAAAAAAAAAAATTAAAAAAAATTTCATTCTATCCCCTATTTTGTAGGCACTATAACTTTTTAAATGACATTTAATTATCATGATATAAAATAATGAATGTGGGGGCGTTTTGGTGGGCGTGTTTTTTTTTTTTTTGGGGGGGGGGGGGGCAGCATTTCATTCTTGGTCCCAGGCAGCACCATGTCTTGGGCCGGTGCTGGGAAGACAGGACCCCCTTCCCCAGGGGAAACACAAGAAAACCTAATGGGGGTCCCAACCCTTCCACATGCTGCCTAAAGCTCAAAAATGATTGGCTGTAGTCCTGCCTAAAGTTCATTCGGCTGTACTCACTTCCGGGATGTCTGCGGACTCCAAGTTTACGGATTTCATCATAGACAATAATCAAGATTCCAAATGGAAGAGGAACAAACCACCACTGCCACCTAAAAGAGATCCACAAGTCAGGTTACAGAATTTATTCTCCCTCTATATCTCTCTATATATGACATGTAGCTCGATACAAAATGCTAGTTTTCGCTGTGCTCATGGAAAAGAAAACACAGGAAATCTTTATAAATAACTTTTTCTTTAGTTAATATATATTTTTATTATTTTGTATATATATATATAACACGCACAGTATCTCACAAAAGTGAGTACACCCCCTCAGATTTTTGTAAATCTTTTCTTGTATCTTTTCATGTGACAACACTGAAAAAATGACACTTTGCTACAATGTAAAGTAGTGAGCGTACAGCTTGTATAACGGTGTAAATTTGCTGTCCCCTCAAAATAACTCAACACACAGCCATTAATGTCTAAACCGCTGTCACCAAAAGTGAGTGGAGTCTATATTATATTATGACCCAAACAACCCATTCTCTTACCGGATGGGCATGAAGTTGAAAATGTTGGGCATTCCCGGGCAGTAGCAGAGGAAGTTACCCAGGATCAGCTGGAAGACGATGGCGATCACCAAAACTTTGTTCCTAGGAGACAATATGGAGGGATGAGTAGCTGTAACCCTTAGCAACATACAGTGCATCCGGAAAGTATTCACAGCGCTTCTCTTTTTACACATTTTGTTATGTTACAGCCTTATTCCAAAATTAATTAAATTCATTATTTTCCCTCAAAATTCTACAAACAATCCCCCATAATGACAACGTGAGAGAAGTTTGTTTGAAAGCTTTGTAAATTGATATAAAATGAAATCCCATGTACATATTTATCACAGGCTCCTCCCATGTACATAAGTATCACAGGCTCCTCCCATGTACATAATTATCACAGGCTCCTCCCCTGTACATAAGTATCACAGGCTCCTCCCATGTACATAAGTATCACAGGCTCCTCCCATGTACATAAGTATCACAGGCTCCTCCCATGTACATAAGTATCACAGGCTCATCCCATGTACATAAGTATCACAGGCTCCTCCCATGTACATAAGTATCCCAGGCTCCTCCCAGGTACATACGTATCACAGGCGTCTCCCATGTACATACGTATCACAGGCTCCTCCAATCACAGGCTCCTCCCATGTACACAAGTATCCCAGGCTCCTCCCATGTACATATTTATCACAGGCTCCTCCCATGTACACAAGTATCACAGGCTCCTCCCATGTACATAAGTGTCACAGGCTCCTCCCATTTACATAAGTATCCCAGGCTCCTCCCATGTACATGAGTATTACAGGCTCCTCCCATGTACATAAGTATCACAGGCTCCTCCCTTGTACATAAGTATCACAGGCTCTTCCCATGTACACAAGTATCACAGGCTCCTCCCAATTATAATTATAACCTCACTGGCTTTCCAACCCTTTCCCAATTTAGTAAAAAAAAAATTATTGCAGGATGTGGAGAAATTTTCTTTCACTGTGACAGGAAGTGAAGGGAAATCTCCCCGGTGGGGACACCTGGCAGAGGTTTATATCCCCCCCCCCCCCCAAATAAGATGAAATAGCTTTACGGAGGACAGCGACTTCTACCTGAATAATCCTTGCTGGAAGACGGACAGACGTCGGGTTTTCCTGATGAGCACATCAGCGATCTGACACACTTCAATGCTGATGAAGAAGACGGTGTAGCAGTTGTATTGTTGGTAGAGTCTCTGGCCAAAGGTCTGAAAGATAAAAAGGGAGATGAGAGATTTTTTACCTGCCAAAAGGATTTTTATTTCTGTCCATTCAACTCCTCTTAACCCGGGTCTTCACGGACCCCGTCCCCCCCAGTCTGTGACTGGACAGTGAAGAAGGAGCAGCAGAATGATGAGCTCCCCCCAGTGCTTCTTTTCCACCACTAGGTGTCCATCTAGTTTGATTGACAGCCAGCACTATTCAACTCCTCTGAGCCCGGGTCTTCATGGACCCCCCCCCCCAGTCTGTGACTGGACAGTGAAGTAAGAGCGGTAGAATGATAAGCTCCCCTTGCAGTGCTTCTTTTCCGCCACTAGGTGTCCATCTAGTTTGAATTACAGCCAGCACTATTCAACTCCTCTGAGCCCGGGTCTTCACGGACCCGCCCCCCCAGCCTGTGACTGGACAGTGAAATGAGAAGCAGCAGACTATTGAGCTTGTTCTATCTGTCACTTTGCTATCTTCTCCCATCAGCAAGGACCTTGTTATCACAGCCATGAAGACTGAAATGTTCAGGGAGGGGGCAGCACAAAAAGCCAACATGGGTGCTCTACCTGGGGCCCTCCGGCTGTTGCAGAACTACAAGTCCCATCATGCCTCTGACTTTTGGGAGTCATGCTTGTAACTGTCAGTGGCTTGCAATGCTTCTTGAGACTAGGCTTTTTCTTGTGCTACCCCCCTTTCCCTCTCCCCTTTCCAGCCTAAGCTCTGCTGTACATAGATTATAAATAAGATTCAGGTCCCTCTCACTGCTTGTATTTAAAAAGAACACGCTTATTGATGTAGTAGTAATATTATATATATATATATATATATATATATATATATATACACACAGTGGGTACGGAAAGTATTCAGACCCCCTTAAATTTTTCACTCTTTGTTATATTGCAGCCATTTGCTAAAATCATTTAAGTTCATTTTCTCCTCATTAATGTACACACAGCACCCCATAGTGACAGAAAAACACAGAATTGGTGACATTTTTGCAGATTTATTAAAAAAGAAAAAGTGAAATATCACATGGTCCTAAGTATTCAGACCCTTTGCTCAGTATTTAGTATTTGCACCCTTTTGATGAGTCTTTTTGGGAAAGATGCAACAAGTTTTTCACACCTGGATTTGGGGATCCTCTGCCATTCCTCCTTGCAGATCCTCTCCAGTTCTGTCAGGTTGGATGGTAAACATTGGTGGACGGCCATTTTTAGGTCTCTCCAGAGATGCTCAATGGGGTTTAGGTCAGGGCTCTGGCTGGGCCATTCAAGAACAGTCACGGAGTTGTTGTGAAGCCGCTCCTTTGTTATTTTAGCTGTGTGCTTAGGGTCATTGTCTTGTTGGAAGGTAAACCTTCGGCCCAGTCTGAGGTCCTGGGCACTCTGGAGAAGGTTTTCGTCCTGGATATCCCTGTACTTGGCCGCATTCATCTTCCCCTCGATTGCAACCCGTTGTCCTGTCCCTGCAGCTGAAAAACACCCCCACAGCATGATGCTGCCACCACCATGCTTCACTGTTGGGACTGTATTGGAGAGGCGATGAGCAGTGCCTGGTTTTCTCCACACATACCGCTTCTCCACACATAAGTTCTATCTTGGTCTCATCAGACCAGAGAATCGTATTTCTCACCATCTTGGAGTCCTTCAGGTGTTTTTTTAGCAAACTCCATGCGGCTTTCATGTGTCTTGCACTGAGGAGAGGCTTCCGTCGGGCCGCTCTGCCATAAAGCCCCGACTGGTGGAGGGCTGCAGTGATGGTTGACCTTCTACAACTTTCTCCCGACTGCATCTCTGGAGCTCAGCCACAGTGATCTTTGGGTTCTTCTTTACCTCTCTCACCAAGGCTCTTCTCCCCCGATAGCTCAGTTTGGCCGGACGGCCAGCTCTAGGAAGGGTTCTGGTCGTCCCAAACGACTTCCATTTAAGGATTATGGAGGCCACTGTGCTCTTAGGAACCTTGAGTGCAGCAGAAGTTTTTTTGTGACCTTGGCCAGATCTGTGCCTTGCCACAATTCTGTCTCTGAGCTCTTCAGGCAGTTCTTTTGACCTCATGATTCTCATTTGCTCTGACATGCACTGTGAGCTGTAAGGTCTTCTATAGACAGGTGTGTGGCTTTCCTAATCAAGTCCAATCAGTAGAATCAAACACAGCTGGACTCAAATGAAGGTGTAGAACCATCTCAAGGATGATCAGAACAAATGGACAGCACCTGAGTTATATATATGAGTGTCACAGCAAAGGGTCTGAATACTTAGGAGCATGTGATATTTCAGTTTTTCTTTTTTAATAAATCTGAAAAAATGTCAACAATTCTGTGTTTTTCTGTCAATATGGGGTGCTGTGTGTACATTAATGAGGAAAAAATGAACTTAAATGATTTTAGCAAATGGCTGCAATATAACAAAGAGTGAAAAATGTAAGGGGGTCTGAATACTTTCCGTACCCACTGTATATATATATAAATATCTAATGTATAATAATTATTATATAAGAATTTTTTTTTTTTATGCATTTCACCTTACCCATTGCTGCCCATAGCTGTCTTCTAAGTCCTGTAGGTGCTCATTCTCCCATTGGCCACGCAGACCCAGGCAGTATGCCGGGAACCAACCTTCCTGAGCCATGACGGTGAAATAGTCCACAAATCCTGCAAAGGACTGAATGACGCCTGCCGGGAGAGGAAACGGTAAGAGAAAGAAAATGGTTTTATGGTTGTTTACCTGTCATATATTTATTATTTATTTATTACGCTTATTTAACCCCTTTAATGCCAAACTATTCCACCCCCCCCCCCCCCTTCCTGCCCAGGCCAATTTTCAATTTTCAGCTTTCACTTTGAACGACAATTGCGCGGTCATACTACACTGTACCCAAACTAACGTTTTATAATTTTTTAAGACAAATAGAGCTTTCTTTTGGTGGTATTTGATCACCTCTTGTTTTTCTTTTTTTTTGCTAAATAAACGAAAAAGACCAAAAATGTAGAATTTTTTTTTCTTTGTTTCCATTATAAAGTTTAGCAAATAAATAATCTTTCTTCAAAAATGTAGGTTAAAATGTATTCTGCTACATTTCTTTGGTGAAAATAACCCAAATCAGTGTATATTATTTAGTCTGTAGGAAAGTCATAGATGTGCAATTCGTTTAGTTTCGAATTAGTTTAACAAATTTTGACAAATTAGTTAATTCTGAAACTTCCGAATTTCCAAATTTTTCAATTCCAGAATTTTCGCCTTTCCGAAATTTAGAATTTCCGAATTTCCGAAATTTTGAATTTTCGAATTTCCAAATTTCCAAATTTTCGAATTTCCGAAAAAAGCAAAAAAACTAATGAAACGAAAATTAAAAAAACTAATTTTTCGAGTTTCCCGAATTTCCGAAAAAACAAAAAAAATGAATAAACGAAAACGAAAAAAAACGAATTTTTCGGCAGTGCACATGTCTAATAGAGTCTACAAACTATGGTATTTGAAAATCGATCAATCCCAAAGTACTGACGACCGATCTCATTTCTTGAGGCCTGAAAATGCCAGGACAGTACAAATACCCCCCAAATGACCCAATTTTGGAAAGGAGACATTCCAAGGTATTTAGTAAGAGGCATTTTGAAGTTGTAATTTTTTTGGTCACAATTTTTTAGAAGATTAAAGAGATTTAGAAAAAATATGTTTTTTTTCACAATTTAAAAAAAAAAATTACATATTGTCACCAGTGCCGCACAATGGGGGTTATTTACTAAAGACAAATCCACTTTGCACTACAAGTGCAAACTACAAGTGCAAAGTGCACTTGAAATTGCACTGAAAGTGCACTTGGAAGTGCAGTCACTGTAGATCTGAGGGGGACATACAAGGAAAATAAAAAACAACATTTTAGCTTGCATATGATTGGATAATAAAATCAGCAGAGCTTCTTCTCGTTTCAGATCTACCCCTCGGATTTACAGTGACTGCACTTCCAAGTGTATTTTCACTGCAATTTCAAGTGCACTTTGCACTTGTAGTTTGCACTTGTAGTGCAAAGTGGATTTGCCTTTTGTAAATAACTCCCAGAGTCTCATTTAACTGACGTGGCAGTGATCAGGGACACTGAATGATGACAAAATGTAAAAAAAACCCATTTAAATAAAAAAAAAAAAAAGTTTTGCCATAATAACACTGTACTATTCTAGGGAGGTGATCAGGATTTTTTTTTTTTTTTTTTTACACACTATGATTGCTTATAACTGAATTTTTCAGTTATAAGCAACCATTTTTTTTCTGAATTAAGACTATTCAATTATTTTAGAGTTTACTACTGTGACAAGCTGTGATTGACCACAACTAATCACATAGTACAGATGGGCTGTGATTGGCCCTGTCTGTACCATGTGATCACTGTGACCAATCACAGAATTGATCACAGTAGTACACAATGAATGGCATGAATCAAACCCTTTCATTGTGTACAATTGTCATGTGATCTGCTGTGATTGGCCACCGCAATCACATGGTACTGATAGCGGTTCGGTACAGTGATCTGTCTTCGGCTGTGTCCGGTGGACACAGCGGGTGACAGATCGTGGCCTGTGGAGCCTGATTCTGGGAGGATGTCATATGAAGTCCTCCCAGGACAATAGGGCTCCTCTATGAGGACACATTTAAACTCTCACATAGGTTCTAATCCAAGTTTTCATTCCTCTACCATCCAATCACTAGGACTAGGTTGGTGACATCTTAGGGCCATTTATAGGTTCTTCTAACCCAAGTTTTCATTCCTCTACCATCCAATCACTAGGACTAGGTTGGTGACATCTTATGGCCATTCATAGGTTCTAACCCAAGTTTTCATTCCTCTACCATCCAATCACTAGGACTAGGTTGGTGACATCTTATGGCCATTCATAGGTTCTAACCCAAGTTTTCATTCCTCTACCATCCAATCACTAAGACTAGGTTGGTGACATCTTATGGCCATTCATAGGTTCTAACCCAAGTTTTCATTCCTCTACCATCCAATCACTAGGACTAGGTTGGTGACATATTAGGGCCATTCATAGGTTCTAACCCAAGTTTTCATTCCTCTACCATCCAATCACTAGGACTAGGTTGGTGACATCTTATGGCCATTCATAGATGGCCGCACTCTTGGAGCCTCCATAAACCTTGGACCCTCCCGCTGTCTCTCTTTTCCCCCACTCACCGATCTGGAAATAGGAGTAAGCGGCCAGAGCCTCATTCACCAGACGGTCCTGGCGCGGGTTCCTTGGTTTGAGATGCATGATGTCACTCTCTGCTCTCTCATAGGCCAGAGACACCGAGGGGAACTAGAGGGAAGGGAGAGCATTTCCTTTGATTGATTTATTCGTGGAGTTTGAAGCCTTAAAACCAGAAAACATTCAGCAAACAATTGAATTTCCCACAATGCATTGTCAGATGCTTCACCTGTGGTGGCTACGATGGATTTTCATTGGCGTTGATTGCACATCATTTCTTTCTAACCAACAGGCAACCCAACCAGTTTGTGCTATAGAGCCACTCATCGGATGAATCATTAAAGAGGGCTGTTTAGGGATGAGCAACAGTCAGAGATTTCGCTTCCCTAAAATCTTGGTGAAAATCAGGATATTTCAGTTAAAATTTGGATAAATGCATTGGAGTCATTGAGGAAGGCGCAAAATTAAGGTGGCTTTTGGGAACTTTAAGGCCCCATTTACTCTTGCTTCAAAATGTGGCATTGGAAACGCTTTTCTAAAGGACTCTGAATGCCAATCAAAGCCCCTGTCACTAAATAAAATGGTTATCTTATAGTTCTGTTCACATGTTGTATGTGCTTCCCTTCAAAAAGTATCCCCCATGTCCCTTTCTTGGTGCTTTAAAGCCTCCATAGAAGTCTAAGACAACCAAAGCCTCCATAGAAGTCTATGACAACCAAAGCCTCCATAGAAGTCTATGACAACCAAAGCCTCCATAGAAGTCTATGACAACACTCGCTTACAGCACCTGAAGCTTTTGAGGGGTTCTAATTCAGAGTTTGCTACGCTTTGGAGGTATGAGATATCCCAGGATGCACTGGGAAACCAACAAGCGAACCAGAAAGACATCATCAGCAGCCACTTCGGTTTGATTTGTATATTTTTTGGAAGTGTCTGGTGCAGACGTCACATCTGGTGTGCAGTGTGGAGCAGCAGGAAGGTGGGCTGGATTGGAGTGGAGCAACTAGCAGATGACACACGTAGTGTGGAACATGGGAACGCTATAGTGGAAGGTGAGTGGGGACCAGAGAGAGGACTGATCGGCAGAGGATCAGCAGAGCTGGGGGGAACCAGAGCAGGAGAAACTAGCAGATGTCACACGTAGTGAGCAGCATGGGAACAATATAGTGGGAGGTGAGCAGGGCTTGGAGAGAGAGGAGCATCAACAAACCAGAGGATCAGCAGAGCTGGGGGTTACTATGGAGTGGGGGATCAACAGAGCTAGGAGTTACTACTGAGTGGGGCATCAGCAGAGCTGGTGGTTACTACTGAGCAGGGGAATCAGCAGAGCTGGGGGTTACTACTGAGCAGGGGAATCAGTAGAGCTTGGGGTTACTACTGAGCAGGGGAATCCGTAGAGCTGTGGGTTACTACTGAGCAGAGGAATCAGTAGAGCTGGGGGTTACTACTGAGCAGGGAAATCAGCAGAGCTGGGGGTTACCACTGAGTGGGGAATCAGCAGAGCTGGGGGTTACTACTGAGCGGGGAATCAGCAGAGCTGGGGGTTACTACTGAGCGGAGAATCAGCAAAGCTGTGGGTTACTACTGAGCAGAGGAATCAGTAGAGCTGGGGGTTACTACTGAGCAGAGGAATCAGTAGAGCTGGGGGTTACGACTGAGTAGTAAAATTCAGCAGAGCTGGGGGTTACTACTGAGCAGGGAAATCAGCAGAGCTGGGGGTTACTACTGAGCAGGGGAATCAGTAGAGCTGGGGTTACTACTGAGCAGAGGAATCAGTAGAGCTGGGGGTTACTACTGAGCAGGGAAAATCAGCAGAGCTGGGGGTTACTACTGAGCAGGGAAAATCAGCAGAGCTGGGGGTTACTACTGAGCAGGGAAATCAGCAGAGCTGGGGGTTACTACTGAGCCGGGAATCAGCAGAGCTGGTGTTACTACTGAGCAGGGAATCAACAGAGCTGGGGGTTACTACTGAGCGGGGAATCAGCAGAGCTGGAGGTACCACTGAGTGGGGCATCAGCAGAGCTGGGGTTACTACTGAGTGGGGCATCAGCAGAGCTGGGGGTACTACTGAGCAGGGAACTTGCTGAACAAGGGTACTAAAATCCTGGGGATCTGCTGAACAGGGGTACCAATGAGCTGGGGATGCTACTGAGCCAGGGTTCTACTTGGCCCCTTAAAAACAATTAGAAAATCAACACACACAGGGCATTTGCCAAGCTTTAATAAAGCTTCAAAAAAGCATCACAGAAGCATCAATAACACAATAAAAAAGCACGTTGAAGAGGTAGGCACTTTAATGTGTGTTAAAGTCGAAGCAAGAATAAATTAACCCTAAATGTTCAGTTGGCTTATTGACTCCTAAGGGATAAGGATGATCCTTTTAATAACTCTTCTGCGCCTGTTCTTGTGCCAAAAATGGCCCCTCAATAGGCCTCATGCCCACTGATGCTTTGGTCCATTCGGCATTAAAAAAATAATGGGCGCATTTCGACACCCGGGAGGCACGGGAGCATACAACCCGCTGCCAGCAACCTGTTTACATCAACCTCTGATTTTTGCTGAGTGCTCCTAATAAGGAGTTTAAACAACCGATCAGAGTGAAATGATTTTGTAAGTTTTAATCTCTGAAGAAGGGGAACAATGTGTGGTCCCCGAAATGCGATGGCAATATTTGGGATAAAATCTCATATGGGCTCCAACACCTTGGTGTGGAGCTTTGATTTCCAGACTATTATATCTTCTATAGTCCAAAGTTGCTGCCTTTCAGTCCCTTGGTACATGAGAACAGCCCATCTATCACCTAAATGCCCCATTGGGACACCATCAGAACGTTTCTGCCCAATATACCAATAGTACTGAAATATATCTTGTTAAGAAAAAAATAAGTCCGACTAATGGCAGAACACCTATAGAGTTAGCACCTCATCCTAAATAGCAGGATATGTGAAATTGAGAGGCAACGGGGATTTTTACGGTGCTTACAGATAGTAATGAGAAACGATTGTTTAGGAAAAAAATATAACAGATTTTAATGGAGGTCAAAGTTAAAAATCACACAAATTGGGTAGCGTAATAACAAATCAGAGGCTAGATGGTCATATCAAGCAGGTATCCGGCTACACCGATTTAGTTGAAGGTTCGCATATTATCCCGACATGTTTCGCACAAAAGCTTAATCAGCGAGAAGGGCTAGTGCTCACCCCTTTCCTTAGGCGATCCCTGGGAGATTTTTCTGTCTGGGTAAGTTCCACCTCTTGTTGGGGCGAACGTGATGACAATGACACATGCGTCCCGCTATAACAATGTTAGATTGTATTCATCTGTGATTTCCCCGCTCTGTTCTGCTGTATTACTTAATCTGTATTTTTTCATATTTTTTGTACAGTATCGTGAATTCTCTGTTTGATTTCGTATATCCCCTGATGAAGCTTTTATGCAAAACATGTCGGGATAATATGCGAACCTTCAACTAAATCAGTGTAGCCGGATACCTGCTTGATATGACCATCTAGCCTCTGATTTGTTATTACGCTACCCAATTTGCGTGATTTTTACCTTTGACCTTCATTAACCACTTAAGCCCCGGACCAATACGCAGCATAAAGACCAGGCCCCTTTTTGCCATTCTGCACTGCGTCGCTTTAACTGACAATTGCGCGGTCGTGCAACGTGGCTCCCAAACAAAATTGACGTCCGTTTTTTCCCACAAATAGAGCTTTCTTTTGGTGGTGTTTGATCACCTCTGCGGTTTTTATTTTTTGCGCTATAAACAAAAATAGAGCGACAATTTGGAAAAAAATGCAATATTTTTTACTTTTTGCTATAATAAATATCCCCCAAAAATATATAAAAAACCTTTTTTTTTCCCTCAGTTTAGGCCGATATGTATTCTTCTACATATTTTTGGTAAAAAAAAAAAAAAAAAATCGCAATCGCCGTTTATTGATTGGTTTGCGCAAAAGTTATAGCGTTTACAAAATAGGGGATAGTTTTATGGCATTTTTATTAATTTTTTTTTTTTTTACTAGTAATGGCGGTGATCAGCGATTTTTATCATGACTGCGACATTATGGCAGACACATCGGACACTTTTGACACATTTTTGGGACCATTGTCATTTTTACAGCGATCAGTGCTATAAAAATGCACTGGTTACTGTGAAAATGACACTGGCAGTGAAGGGGTTAACCACTAGGTGGCGCTGTAGGGGTTAAATCTTCCCTGCTTGTGTTTCCTTACTGAGGGGGTCAGGCTATGTGTCACATGACACCGATCACACGGAGTGGAGATCGGTGTCATTGTTACTAGGCAGAGCAGGGCCGCCATCAGGAATTTTGGGGCCCCTTACACAGCTTCAGACATGGGGCCCCCCCTGGAGCAGAGGAGAACTGGGGGGGGTGCTGCCACCGCAAATTGAGAAGTGGGGGGGCTGCCGCAAATTGAGAAGCGGGGGGTGCCATGAATTGAGAAGCGGGGGGGTGCCACGAATTTTGAGAAGCAGAGGGTTTGGGTGCTGACGAACACAGGCCCCTTACAAAAAAAAAAAAAAATTATAAAAAAATAAATAATAATAATCATTTTTATAAAAAATAAAAAAAAAAGAGGGAGGTTTCCATCAGGGGCCCTGGGGACCTCTGGGCCCCTTACAAAAAAATAAAAAAAAATAAAAGAAATAAATAAAAAAAAATTAAATAAAAAAATGTATAATCATTTTTTTTAATAAAAAATTAAAAAATTTAAAAAAGGGAGGTTTCCATCCGGGGCCCTGGGGACCTCCGGGCCTCTGGGGACCTCTGGGCCCCTTACAAAAAAATCAAAAAATCAAAAAATATAAAAAATAAATAAAATAAATAAATAAAAAAAATTTTAATAAAAAAATTTATGATAAAAAAAATAATAAAAAAAAGGGGGGTTGACATTCGGGGCCCTGGGGAACTCCGGGCCCCTGGGGTCCTCTGGGCCCCTTACAGGTGTACTGCCTGTACCCCCCCTGATGGCGGCCCTGAGGCAGAGCAGGGAAATGCTTGTTTACACAAGCATCTCCCTGCTCCATACCTCCGTGAGACGATCGCGGGGATCCCCACAGCGATCGAGTCCGCGGGACCCGCGGTCTGACTCACGGGGAAGGCCCAACGTCGGGCAGTTAAAGGGGACGTACAGGTACGTGGTTGTGCCTGTACGAGCCATTCTGCCGACGTATATATACAGTGCATGGTCGTTAAGTGGTTAAAATTTGTTATATGTTTTTCCTAAACAATCGTTTCTCATTACTATCTGTAAGCACCATAAAAATCCCCTTTGCCTCTCAATTTCACATATCTAGTTAATGTTCCAGCAATCTCCCACTTCAATGTTGTGACGTGTGATGCTCAGATTGCTGGAATCACTTTAGGTACATCGAGCGTTGTACAGACAACCTGAGAATATTCCAGGCATGTAATCCTCGCCATGCTGATGAAGCTCTTCTGCTGCATCCCTCTTAGTCTCGGTCTTACAGATTACAGACATATGGCTGAGGATTAGGGGGGATGTGATGCAATGTATGGTACCAGACAATACTCACAATATCAGTACACAGCTCAATGAAGAGGATGGTGATGCAGCCCAGAGGTAGAGGGACGCTGGCCGTGATGTAGATGAGATAGGGGGCCAGTTCCGGGATGTTCTTGGTCAGAGTGTAGGCAATGGACTTCTTCAGATTGTCAAAGATCAGACGTCCTGGAGGAACCAGAGAGGTTGTTTGTTTAATAAAAAAAAAACATATTTTACTTATAACTGTGCAGAGTGTACAAAGGAGTGACACTTGGGGGTCCGGAACAATGACACATTGGTGCTTGGGGGGGCAGAGTGACAGTATACTGACACATGGGGGTCTCAGAATAATGGAGGACTGACACATGGGGGTCTCAGAATAATGAAAGACTGACACATGGGGGTCTCAGAATAATGGAGGACTGACACCTGGGGGTCTCAGAATAATGGAGGGCTGACACATGGGAGTCTCAGAATAATGGAGGACTGACACATGGGGGTCTCAGAATAATGGAGGACTGACACATGGGGGTCTCAGAATAATGAAAGACTGACACATGGGGGTCTCAGAATAATGGAGGACTGACACATGGGGGTCTCAGAATAATGAAAGACTGACACATGGGGGTCTCAGAATAATGGAGGACTGACACATGGGGGTCATAGAATAATGGAGCACTGACACATGGGGGTCTCATAATAATGGAGGACTGATACATGGGGTCTCAGAATTATGGAGGACTGACATGTGTAGGTATCAGAATAATGGAGCACTGACACATGGGGGTCTCAGAATAATGGAGCACTGACACATGGGGGTCTCAGAATAATGGAGGACTGACACATGGGGGTCTCAGAATAATGGAGAACTGACACATGGGGGTCTCATAATAATGGAGGACTGACACATGGGGGTCACAGAATAATGGAGCACTGACACATGGGAGTCACAGAATAATGGAGCACTGACACATGGGGGTCTCAGAATAATGGAGAACTGACACATGGGGGTCACAGAATAATGGAGCACTGACACATGGGGGTCTCATAATAATGGAGGACTGATATATGGGGTCTCAGAATTATGGAGGACTGACATGTGTAGGTATCAGAATAATGGAGCACTCACACATGGGGGGTCTCATAATAATGGAGGACAGATACATGGGGGTCTCAGAATAATGGAGGACTGACACATGGGGGTTTTAGAATAATGGAGCACTGACACATGGGGGTCACAGTGTAACAGAGGACTGATACATGGAAGTCTCAGAGTAATGAAGGACTGACATGTGGGGTCTCAGAGTAATGGAGGACTCAAACATGGAGTAATAGAGGACTGACGCATGGAGATCTTACAGTAATAGAGGACTGAAATTTGTAGGCATCAGAGTAATGCAGGACTGAAATGTGGAGATCTTGGAGTAACAGAGGAATGACGTGCTGAGATCTCAGTAATGAAGGACTGACATGTGGGCATCTCAGAGTAATTGAGGACTGATGTGGAGGTCTCAGAATAATTGAGGACTGACATATGGGGGTCTCAGAGTAATAGAAGAATGACGTGTGCGGGTCTCAGATTATTGGAGGACTGATATGTGGAGGTCTCAGAGTAATTGAGGACTGATATGTGGAGGTCTTAGAGTAATAGAGGACTGACATATGGGGGTCTCAGAGTAATAGAGGACCGATTTGTGGAGATCTTAGCATAATAGAGAATTGATATGTTGAGATCTCAGTATAATGAAGGACATAGATCTGGAGGTCTCAGAGTAATGGATGACTAAAATGTGGAGGTCTCAGAATTATGGAGGTCTCAGAATAATGGAGGATTGACACTTAAGCTGATCGGATAACCTATGGATTTTCGTCCGATGGATTTGTCCATCGGATATCCGATGAAACTGTTTTCCATCAGTCTTGCCCACACACCATCAGTCAAAAAACCGACCGCGGTGACGTAAAACACTCCGATGAGCCGAGAAAAATGAAGTTTAATGCTTCTGAGCATGCGTTGACTTGATTCTGAGCATGCGTGGGTTTTTGATCCGATGGACTTGCCCATAGACGATCGAGTTTTCGATCGGTTTTTTATCCATCGGAAAATTTTAAAACAAGTTCTATTTTTTACAACCGATGGAAAAAAGACCAATGGGTACCATACACGATCGGTTGGTCTGATGAAAACCATCCATCGGACGGTTTTCATCAGTCAAACCGATCGTGTGTACAGGGCTTTAGAGCTCTCAGAGTAATGGAGGACTGATCCTTCGGATTACCTTATCAGTGTCACACTGACACTTCAGGGGCCTAGTAAATGCACACTCACACTTGGGGGGTCCAGATCACTCATCTAATGACAGGTGGGGTTTGCATAGCAATCATCTATTGACACTTACAGTCTTAGAGTTGGTGTACACGGACACATTGCACACACACGGACAGAGAAATGACCAATGAAACTTACTAGAATACTAGGATAAGGACATGCTGCCACAAAGGGGTCCCAAAGTAATGTCACACTGACACTTGGAGATCCTAGAACAATGACTCACTAACACTTGGAGGACCTAGAACAATGATACGCTGACATTTGGAGGTCCTAGAACAATGACTCGCTAACACTTGGAGGACCTAGAACAATGATACGCTGACACTTGGAGGTCCTAGAACAATGACTCGCTGACATTTGGAGGACCTAGAACAATGACTCGCTAACACTTGGAGGACCTAGAACAATGACAGGCTGACACTTGGAGGTCCTATAACAATGACAGGCTGACACTTGGAGGACCTAGAACAATGATACTTTTAATACAGGATACATTGTATCCTCCTCTCACCTTGTTCCACTCCTGTGACGATGGAGGCAAAGTTATCGTCCAATAAGATCATGTCAGCTGCGTTCTTTGCCGCATCCGATCCAGCAATTCCCATAGCAACACCGATGTCTGCCTTCTTCAGGGCGGGGGAGTCGTTGACACCGTCTCCTGTCACGGCCACAATGGCTCCCTGGAATAGAAGACAATTTTAGTTTTGGAGAATGAAGGTCGGCCAATCGGTGGAGTGTAAGTCTCATCCTTCCCGCCATTCAGTAAGATTGTAACAACTAACAATACAAATAGAATACAATGTACAGATGGTGGGCTGTGATGACTTACCAGCTTCTGACAACTTTCCACAATGATGAGTTTCTGCTGGGGGGAGGTCCGAGCGAAGACCATCTCAGGGTGTAGCTTAAGAGCGTCCACCAGCTCCTCACTAGACATGTCCTTCAGCTGTCCGCCATTGATGACACAAGCCCGAGCATCACTGCGGAGACAAGGACCATGCTGATTTTCTTTTGATTTTTTTTTTAATTCTATCAGTATCCTTGTTCTTAAAGGGTCACTCCACCCAAAAGTGATATTATAATTATAGGCTGAGTCTAGTGGATTGAGTCAGCCCCAGCTTCTTAGATGTCTTCAGCACCCCAACAGCGAGATCTCCCTGCTGTAATTCCCGGCTCTGCTCCTGCACAGCTGAGAATCAGGGTGTCCCCACCCTCTGTGTGTTCCAGATCCTCCTTTTACATTCAGTGTGATAAAAAATAAATAAAACTTCCAGTAGGGATGGTGGGAACCCCTCATAATGGGCACAGCAGGTGTACAGACCCGGGAACTCAGCACAGGGATGGTGGGAACCCCTCATAATGGGCACATCAGGTGTCCAGACCCGGGAACTCAGCACAGGGATGGTGGGAACCCCTCATAATGGGTACAGCAGGTGTCCAGACCCGGGAACTCAGCACAGGGATGGTGGGAACCCCTCATAATGGGCACATCAGGTGTCCAGACCCGGGAACTCAGCACAGGGATGGTGGGAACCCCTCATAATGGGTACAGCAGGTGTCCAGACCCGGGAACTCAGCACAGGGATGGTAGGAACCCTTCATAATGGGCATAGCGGGTGAACAGACCCAGGAACTTAGCACAGGGATGGTGGGAACCCCTCATAATGGGCACAGCAGGTGTCCAGACCCAGGGACTCAGCACAGGGATGGTAGGAACCCTTCATAATGGGCACAGCGGGTGAACAGACCCAGGAACTTAGCACAGGGATGGTGGGAACCCCTCATAATGGGTACAGCAGGTGTACAGACCCAGGAACTCAGCACAGGGATGGTGGGAACCCCTCATAATGGGCACAGCGGGTGTACAGACCTGGGAACTCAGCACAGGGATGGTGGGAACCCCTCATAATGGGCACAGCGGGTGTACAGACCTGGGAACTCAGCACAGGGATGGTGGGAACCCCTCATATTGGGCACAGCAGGTGTACAGACCCAAGAACTCAGCACAGGGATGGTGGGAACCTCTCATAATGGGCACAGCAGGTGTACAGACCCAGGAACTCAGCACAGGGATGGTGGGAACCTCTCATAATGGGCACAGCAGGTGTACAGACCTGGAAACTCAGCACAGGGATGGTAGGAACCCTTCATAATGGGCACAGCGGGTGAACAGACCCAGGAACTTAGCAGAGGGATGGTGGGAACCCCTCATAATGGGTGCAGCAGGTGTACAGACCCAGGAACTCAGCACAGGGATGGTGGGAACCCCTCATAATGGGCACAGCGGGTGTACAGACCCAGGAACTCAGCACAGGGATGGTGGGAACCCCTCATAATGGGCACAGCAGGTGTACAGACCCGGGAACTCAGCACAGGGATGGTGGGAACCCCTCATAATGGGCTCAGCAGGTGTACAGAACCCGAAGACACAGTGAATGGATGGTGGGAACCCCTCATAATGGGCACAGCGCAGAGGTCACACCTATAGAGTCCCTAAAAGAGCCTCACCCACCAAAAATAATATATATCAGTTTTGGGTGGACTGACCCTTTAACTTTTTCCGGTTCGCTAAGCCGTGAAGAAAGGATGACAGTTCTGGGGGTGGCACCATTAAAAACGAAGCTGATAATGGAACCTCCCATATTTCTGTCATGACCGGTTCACTTTATTAATGAAGCCGTGTTGCCAGGAATACGGCCGGCTCGCTGCCCTTACCGTTTGTTGACCTGCTCCACGGGAATGCGCAAGCGAGCAGCAATGTCCTCCACCGTCTCGCTGCCCTCGGAAATGATGCCCACACTGGCGGCGATGGCCTTGGCTGTGATTGGATGATCTCCAGTGACCATGATGACCTAAGTCGCAAATTTATTAATATTATTTGTTATTATTATTTATTATTTATACAGTTTATACCTTGCAATTACAAAATAAAATTGCAAGGGGAGGAATTAAAAAAAAATAATAATAAAAATAAAATAAAAAATACAGCAAGTGGCTACATGACAGTTTTTTCATATTGCAGCCAATCAGATTTTGCATTTGTTTTCTAGAACAGGTTAGATGATGAAAACTGCCTTCTAATTGGCTGCTATGGAAAGCACAGCTATTGTTCATAAATTAGTTACACCCCCCCCCCCCCTTACTCGGATTCCGGCAGTTCGGCATTTCATGACGGCATCGGGTACGGTGGCCCTGGGGGGGTCAATCATGGAGATGAGTCCGGCGAAGCAGAGACCGCTGGTGGGGAAGTTCATTTCTTCGGTGTCAAAGTTGAATCCGCGAGGGAACTCCTTCTCATTCAGGTACAGGTGGCAGAATCCTAAAATAAAAAAATTATAAGTGAAACATTTTCCAAGAAGAAAAAAAAAAAAAAAAGAAGAAGAAGAAAATCCCCTTCAGGTTATCTCTACAAATGTAATTGCAGATTCTTACCTGCTTCTGTTCTGCAGGTACTGAGAGGTACTGAAATTCTAAATAATAGCTAAATAATAATAACTAACTATTAAATTATAGGTATTGGAATTTCCTTTCAAATTTGGCTGTTAGTGAACTACGTAGCGAATAAAAATTTATCCGAAGTTACGAATTATCCGAAATAACGAATGCCGTATCTAAACAAATGGAACGTAACGAATATATTTATTATTAATTTATTATTATCGCATGCAAAAAAATTAATAAAAGTAGAATAGACTAGAATAGAATAAAACAGATTAGATTAGAAATACCGCATATACTCGAGTATAAGCCGACCCGAATATAAGCCGAGGCACCTAATTTTACCACAAAAAACTGTGAACACGTATTGACTCGAGTATAAGCCTAGGGTGTCCATCTGCATGCCTCACTGTGCCTCACTTTGCCTCACTGTGTCCATGCCTCACTATGTCCATGCCTCACTATGTCCATTACTAGACTGACGTTTAACATGGGAGTACCTGGTCCCCAAACTCACCAGAGAAATGACCGTTTAACATAGGAGTGTATGGAAGGGGTGCCCGGGTTTGAAAAATTGCTGCTCCTCGCCTGTAGGTTCCCCGGACAACAAACATTGTACACGTATAGATGAAGAGTGAGGCTACATGTGTGCCAAGTTTGGGGTCCAAGGGACCTACGGCCGGCCAGTACTGTGTCTCCAAAGTCCGGGAGATCAGGCGCAAAAAAGTGACTTGAGTATAAGCCGAGGGGGGCATTTTCAGCACAAGAAAATGTGCTAAAAAACTCGGCTTATACTCGAGTATATACGGTATTTTTCTATTTGGATAATTTGTTTTATTATATTTCATTTTGGATCAGTTGAAATTCATTACTATTGTGATTCGGACATTTGGATACATCCGTATCTCCGAATAACAAAAATGTTGTCCAAATTTTGATTTGTAACGAAACAAGTTGCACCTGTCTATTCCTCACTGTTTTTTTAGGATGATCGCCATCATGTTGGCTTCTCGCTCTTTCCTTACCCAGCACTCTCTCTCCCAGTCCTCCGAGGTCCATGTAAGCTGTCTGGAAAGCTTCCTGCCATTGTTCATCCAGAGGGAGTTCCTGTCCTTTGATCATGATGGTGGAACACCTTTCCAAAATACGTTCTGGAGCTCCCTTCATGACGAGAAGATAACGAAGGTCCAGAGGGTCTTGGAGCTCATGGATGGACAACTGGAGAGGAAAACATTTCAGTTTAGTCATCAACAAAAAATTCTCTTTTACTTTTTGCTCTAATGGCTTGTGTATATGGTTCTGGTCATGTCAGAACTTCATACAAGTCATTCTGTAGCCCAAAAGCAGCTTGAAGCAGCTTTATGGTGTTTAGGAGGAGGTCAGTAGTAGGTTAGAAGGACAGAAGAACCTGAGAAAGAACTCAAAAGAATCTCAAACAGTCCTTGAATGTAAGCGTTTGTCCATCTGTACCCAAGTATTTTTACCTTGGCCAAGTAAAGATGAAAATTCTTTGGCCAGTGCTTATTCTGTTTCTATAATCTTCTACAGAACATCCACTGACTGAAAAACTCTACAAAATTAACAGCCTACAATTTCAGAAAATCAGATATGAGTTGGTAATTGGCATTAACAATTAATTGGAGATATTAATGAAAATGTTTGGCATTTTATTAGGAATTAGGGACTTTTTTTTAATGCCTGCCCTCTCAGCTTCTCCCAAGACCTACTGCTCTCTTGTCTCCTCCTCCCATGCTCATCTCCAGGACTTCTCCAGAGCCTCTCCCATCCTCTGGAACTCTCTACCTCAATCTGTCCAGCTATCTCCTACTCTGTCTGCCTTTAGGAGATCCCTGAAAACTCATCTCTTCAGGGAAGCCTATCTCTTCTTCACCTGAACCTTTAATTCTTCCATCAGCTCATCCCCCACAGTTATTACCCTTTGTACCACTTGCTCCCACCTATTAGATTGTAAGCTTACACTTAATGAGGTGAAATGTAAAAATCCTAGGAGTATCTTTATTTTTTTTAAAGATATTTATATTTATAGTATTGTGTGTATGTGAGAAACAATTTGATGCTAGCTGACCCTTAAAGGGAAAAAAAAGCCTTCATTGCTGCACAGGGATATATATCTTAGACCACATTTGTCAAACACAAGGCCAGTGTGCAGAATCTGGCCCACTAGGCCATTTCAAGTGGCCCTCACACCTCTCCTGCAGCCTCTGGACCCCCTCATCTCTGCCCCCACCTTGTCTCAGTGATCAGCAACATAGAGGAGGTCAGAACTCCTCCGCCAGACCCTGCGCTTCTCCATGCAGTTGTGGAGAGGCTCGACTCTTCCATCCCTTCGTCTCAGCAGTCGGCAGCAGAGAGGAGAACAGAACTCCTCCTACAGATCCTGCACCTCTCTGTGTAGTTGCAGCACCCCCTTGTCTCCGCTTTCCCTGGTCTCTGCATTCAGCAGACTCCGGCAGCTGACTCCAGCGCTTCTCTGGTCCTCCTCCAGACACTGAACCTTCAGGTTCCAAGCTCCACCCCCAGCTTTTTCCCAGCAGCAGCACATGTGATATGAGGAAGGGTGGGGGACTCTTGTCTTCTGATGGTGGGGGGGGGCGCTTGACAACTGATGTAGGCGGTCAGGGGTGCTCTGAGCATCTAGTCTTACAGCTACAACTGGCCCTTTGAGGGCAACCATAATGCTGATGAAATTGAGTTTGACACCCCTGTCTTATGCCGCGTACACACGATCATTATTCACGGCGGTTAAAAAACCGCCGTGAATAATGACATTAAAAACGAGGGAACGGCTTGTTCCCCACACACGGTCGCTTTTCACGTCGTTTTTTCTCTTGTCGAGAAAAACGACCATCTGTGGGCTCCGCGGCAGTGTTTCCCTATGGGAAAACTGCCGCGGAAAACATGTCGAAAAAAACAACGAGAAAAATTAGAACATGTTCTAATTTTTCTCGTCGTTTTTAATGCCGTTTTTCTCGTCGAAAAAAACAGCAAAAAGCCCACAGACGATCATTTTTGTCGTCGAAAGGAAAAAATTTAGTTTTTCTCGATGAGAAAAACGGCCGTGTGTACGCGGCATTAGACTTTATTTCATGGCTATAAGCTCTGTAGGCTCTTCTGTCTTGGAAGTATGTTATATGTTTCAGTCCCTTTAATAAACTCTTTGGGTTTCCCATACACAGGGATCGGACAGTTGAATGCACTGAGATCATTCCCACAAACTAAAGGCTAATCCACTTCATGGAGAGAAGGATAGCCGGAAACATCGTCCACTCACCTGAAACTTGTTGGTTGAGTTGAAAGGTAACTCTGACGCTTTCTTGAAGCGATCTCTGTATTCCATGACATTGCCAACAGTCAGCTCGGAGAATTTCAGCAGAGCCGTCTCTGAGGCATCACCAATCACAATACGCTGAAGAGTGCAAAGGGGGTTGGTCAGTCCGAATTCTCATATATCAACAACATAACATGCCAGGTAGGGGTTTGAGTAATAGACCGGCTTCAACACCAACTATCTCTCCTTCATATTTCAAAGATATTAGTCTGACATATGTTTCCATGTGAAAGAGTTTTAAAATAATGCATCAAAAGCCAACAGAAACTAAGGAAAATTTAATTTTCTTTAAAAAAAAGTCCACCACTTTGGAATAGGCAGGAAATTGTATGTCAAGTCAACTTTTGGCCTGTGTACCCGTGACTCAAAACACCACTAATTAATAATGAGTTACGAATGAACTGACAAGCTAAGTATCTGTTTGGTTCACAACTACTGTCTACTGTACGTCCGGGTTTCTCAACCATGGAACCCTAGGGTTCCTCCAAAGATTGCTAGGGGTTCTTTGAGCAATAAACAATTTCTCCCTTTTTGATAGGTTCCCAGTGACATCATTGATCTTTTTAGCTGTCTGTAAAGGGGAGGGGTTCTTTCCAATGACCACATGTAAGCAGCCTTCTTCCCACTGACCATCACACTAATGTATCATGTAATTTTTAGTAGTGGTTTCCTGAGTCAGAGAAGTTATTTCAATGGTTCCTCTGTGTTGAAAATAAAAACGTTGACAAAAGTTGGGCTATGTCATCGATATATCCAGAATAAACTCTGGTATATTGGTCCAAGTAGGTGAATATTAAGGTTGGAAGGATGTTTCATACCTTATAGCTCATTAGTACTCACCTTGGGTATAGGTACTCCATCTTGTCCACCCTTGAAAGAGCCACGATTACAAAGAGTGACCACCTTTTTTTCTTTAATACAAGTCCACCACTTTGGAATAGGCAGGAAAATGTAGGTCAAGTCAACTTTTGGCCTTTGTACCCGTAACTCAAAACACCACTAATTAATAATGAGTTATGAATGAACTGACAAGCTAAGTATCTGTTCGGTTCACAACTTCTGTCTACTGTACGTCCGAGTTTCTCAACCATGGAACCCCAGGGTTCCTCCAAAGGTTGCTAGGGGTTCTTTGAGCAATGAGCAATTTCTGCCTTTTTGATAGGTTCCCAGTGACACCATTGATCTTTTTAGCTGTCTGTAAAGGGGAGGGATTCTTTCCAATGACCACATGTAAGCAGCCTTCTTCCCACTGACCATCACACTAATGTTTCATGAGTTGTAGATATAGTAATTTTTAGTAGGGGTTTCCTGAGTCAGAAGTTATTTCAATGGTTCCTCTGTGTTGAAAATGAAAACGTTGACAAAGATCGGGCTATGTCATCGATATATCCAGAATAAACTCTGGTATATTGGTCCAAGTAGGCGAATATTAAAGTTGGAAGGATGTTTCATACTTTAGAGCTTGTTAGTACTCACCTTGGGTATAGGTACTCCATCTTGTCCACCCTTGAAAGAGGCATGATTACAAAGAGTGACCACCTTTTTTTTCTTTAATAAAAGTCCACCACTTTGGAATAGGCAGGAAATTGTATGTCAAGTCAACTTTTGGCCTGTGTACCCTTAACTCAAAACACCACTAATTAATAATGAGTTATGAATGAACTGACAAGCTAAGTATCTGTTCGGTTCACAACTACTGTCTACTGTATGTCCGGGTTTCTCAACCATGGAACCCCAGGGTTCCTCCAAAGGTTGTTAGGGGTTCTTTGAGCAATGAGCAATTTCTGCCTTTTTGATAGGTTCCCACTGACACCATTGATCTTTTTAGCTGTCTGTAAAGGGGGGGGGGATTCTTTCCAATGACCAAAAATGTAAGCAGCATTCTTCCCACTGACCTTTACACTAATGTATCATGAGTTGTAAATACAGTGGAACCTCGGGTTGCGAGTAACGCGGTTAACGAGCGATTCCCAATACGAGCACTGTATTTAAAAAAATCCTAACTTGGTTTGCGAGTGTTGCCTCGCAACACGAGCAAGATTCAGGCCAAAGCGGTGTGCAGTATCACGTTTGGCCTGAGGTGGGGGGCACCGGAGCCGAACGATGCCGATTGCAGCCAATCTGAGCTGTTCGGAAAGACTCGGAAATACTCAGTTCCTGAGCCTTTCCAAAGTTTGCCGAGGTCAGCCGAACTGTCCTCGGGCCTTTCCGACTGTTTCCCAGTCTCTCTGGCGCCCCCCACCTCTGGCCGCATGCGGTATTTCATGCCATTGAAGTCAATGCGGAACAAATTATTTTCGTTTCCATTGACTTCAATGGGGAAACTCGCTTTGATATGCACGTACTTTGGATTACGAGCATTCTCCTGGAACGGATTATGCTCGTAATCCGAGGTTCCACTGTATAGTAATTTTTAGTAGGGGTTCCCTAAGTCCGAGAAGTTATTTCAATGGTTCCTCTATGTTGAAAACGTTGACAAAGGTTGGGCTATGTCATCGATATATCCAGAATAAACTTTGGTATATTGGTCCAAGTAGGCGAATATTAAGGTTGGAAGGATGTTTCATACCTTAGAGCTCATCAGTTCTCACCTTGGGTATAGGTACTCCATCTTGTCCACCCTTGAATGAGGCACGATTACAAAGAGTGACCACCTTACTCAGAGCTCTCCATGTATCCGATGTTTGGTCAAAGCTTTGTCCTGAAATGTAGAACATAAAAAATGATCTCTAGGAAGCATTGTGGTGACCACAAATGTGCTTGTAACCTATGATTTGACTGATAGCCCAAACTATGTGCAATCTGAGGTTGAATCAGAATGTTGAGTGTTAAGGCTCCTCAAATCTAAGACTCAACAACCACTTTGCCCACAGGTATCCACGTCTAGTGCCAACTTTTAGGATGCCAGGGAAAAATGATTATGATGGTTACCTGACTGATCTTCAGTGGTGTCAGCTGTATGGATCTGATTGTCAAACCACAAGTGAGACACAGTCATCCGGTTCTGGGTCAATGTTCCCGTCTTGTCTGAGCAGATGACTGATGTGGATCCAAGAGTCTCCACAGCTTCAAGGTTCTTCACGACACAGTTCTTTCTCGCAAGTCGTTTGGCCGTGAGAGACAGACAAACCTGATGGAGCATAGAGAAGTGTCAGTGACACCAAAGCTGAATAGGAACGGCACAAACTCATTGACCTTTTTTCAACTGTTTTGAGGCCAACAGGTCAGCTGAGGCCAACAAAGCAATGAAGAATGACTATGGGGGGTAAAAAGAAATGTACATCACTTGTTTCTCTCATATTTCATTTATTTTGAATATGTCAAGTCCTCTTACT